>JAKRSI010000966.1:132500-345027 GCA_029890345.1 Natrix helvetica helvetica
TGGGATTGACAATAAATTTTATAATAAGATTTCCTGAGAACCACTGGATTTATTAAATCAATTTATATTTATCTAAGGCAAATAATAAATTTTTTCAAACATGTTTGATTTTTTAGAAAAACCCAAATTATTGTGTTTTTACTGGTCCCCAAAAATAAAACTTTAATAATTTTTTTTGACAACCATAATGGATGATAAAAAATTATTAATCCACATTTAGATTATCAATGGTGATTCCTGGCAAATGAAGTATCTGTATAAAAAAACAAAGGAAGATGATAAACTTACCCAAGAACCATTTTAAA
The DNA here is from genome assembly GCA_029890345.1 of Natrix helvetica helvetica. NCBI lineage: Eukaryota > Metazoa > Chordata > Lepidosauria > Squamata > Natricidae > Natrix > Natrix helvetica. The sequence continues at coordinate 132,806 of JAKRSI010000966.1, forward strand.
TGAAAAAATATATTAAAATAATATCAAAGATAGTTTTGACCGAACCCCTGGAATATGCCAGTCAGAATTGTAAATTTTTTTTTTTTACGCGAGCTGGGGCTCATAAAAGCCGCGGGTGAATCCCCCCCCCCCAATAAGACATTCTGTAGGAAATCTCATCCATTTCCTTGGGATCATGACCAAAGGCCAAAATAATTCAGGTTTGGGGATCCAATGAAAATGGGCACGGGAATAAGTCCCATTTTAGTTCGCAATCTGCATATTACATCTAAATTCTGGTGCCCATATTTAATTTTAATATTGTTATTCACTCGAGTCCTCAGTGCCCAAAAAGATATAAAATAAATATTTAAATAGCTGGGAACAAGAATGCTTCGCTCTTGTTCATATTAATAAAAAGTTCAGATTGATCCAAGCACTTTATTTAATATTCTTGCTTTATTTTAAGGATATATTTTTATAATAAATTTATTTACTAGATAAATTAACCAAACAATGGTCTTATATTATAAGAAATTTATTTAATTTGGAGCCAGCAAAGGATATAACAATGTTCCACCCCTTTATGTTAATAAGAAGCTTATCAATCTAAACACAATACCCCTTCTCTATCGAAGGTTACTCTTTATCTCCCAGCGCTATACATTTTCTTTACCATTACTACCTAAAAGCACTAATTAAGATTTCAAAGGACTGTTTTCTATTTTTTTACCTATTATATTCTAGTTTTGAATTCTGACACACACGAGGAGAATGCGTGTTAGGGATGTCAGCCTGAAGTAATAATTAATAAGTAAATAATTCTTATAATGGGGTCCTATACGGACGGAGGGTGGAGCCTTTCATAGACGGGAGTCCACTCTTTTGACGCATCTTACGGCCAGGGATAGTGGTAAATCTGCAATCCCTAAATGTGTTTAAATTCTCAGCACAGAATTGGCTCCAAAATACTGAATCTCAAATTAGGATTTTAAAATCTGGCAGTACATGAACTCTTTGGTTGATGCAATCGATGCTTTTTCATGTACTGGTATCAATGAGCCTGCACCTGAGACTTTTAATCTAATTTTTTTAATGCCAACCATTTTATTTTTTTGGGAAAAATATATATGTAATATTTTTCCAAACGTGCCAATCACCTTTTTCTTTTTACGCTTCTTTTATATGAAAGAAATGGGGCCGAATGTTAACTGGGGTTTGTAATCCCAGATCCAACTTTTTTTTTTAAATTTTTTTTATAAGCGCCTCCAAACCTGGTTTTTTTGATAAGCACCTATCTTAGAAAACAACGTAAAGACCATTAAATCATATGAACATTAATAACATGCAATAAAATTCTTAGCAAGAAAGTCATTCCATAAAAATTCCGATGTTAAGGACCTTTACAAGAGGCTTTAAAATTGAATTTCATCATCATTATAACCACATTACCTTGCGGCTTAAAATTTAGCCAATAGTGCTAATTCATAACGATATAAAACCAGTTTAGAAATAAGAGCTTTTGCTGCATTAGGGCTTAAATTAATATTAAGGTATAAGTAATCACTGATTTACTGAGTAAGTAATATCAATTATTAATTTAAGCCAATTTTTTTCTACTGCAATTTTATTTAATTTAGTGATCTTTCCTTTTTAGCTCTATGATAAATTCCAGGGAAAAACATATCTCAGTGACTACCCCTGGATGCTTCTTTTTAAATTCCACCCAAACATATAAATCCTAGATATAATGGTTTCCTTCAGACTGAATTAAATATCCTCTTTGAATTAAATGTAATTATGATTATTTTCAAATTTCCCCCCTCCTAACCATTATTTACCTTATCCATTATTTTTAGGCATGGTCCTAAATAATTTAGAACATGTAATCAATTTATGTTAAAAATTAGGGAATTCCACTTCATGAATGGCCAGTCCTGGTAACCGATTATGTAAATTGGGGTTATCTATTATCCTGGAAGTCATACCAGAATGGCAGGTAGCCCCATTGCAGGGGATATGGGTCTTTAGTGAACTATTGTTTACAGGGGACACAAGACTTTCCTCCAATATTTTATAATGTGGACTTTGTCCCCAGCCAGAAAGTGAAGTGGGCAGCTCATTGAGGGAATTTTGCACCTGTAATTTTTATTCCCTGACAGATCATTTGTATTTTTAGGAAATTTATTTCTTCATTTAATTTGCAACATCTGAAAAAAAAATACCCAATATTGGATAATATTTTATTCTCAAACAAGAGATTCACTAAAATGAACTAAATTAGGGATAAAAACAATCAAACCCATTTTTCATGAAGATCCCCCCTATGGTACTTTTATCTCTAAAAAATATTTCTTAGATTTCAGCTCTGGAATGGAATTGCCCAATTGTCATTGTAAACTCCAATTGTGATTTAATTAGTTTATCCCCGAGGTTTTAACCAATGAAATATAGAAATATATTAGTAAAAGGATCTGTTATTTTTTTTAAATAATTCACTTATCCAAATCGGCATTTAATTTCATACATTAGGCCGCATCACCATTGCCAAGAGTGAGTGAATCTGCTTTCTGGATCTTGAAATAAATAAATTAGGTACAAATAATTACAACTAATAAATGAAATATAAAATCAGGATTTTTTTCTAAGTGCAGTCAGGGAATATTCCCAATAGAAAAAAAATCCCCTCCATTCCTAAATTAATATTTGTAAATTTCCCCCCAAATAAAATAATTTTGCTGTGTAAAATAAATAAACAATAAATATTTTTTAATTAATAAAAACTTTCTTACGGAATAAATACAAGTTAAGCGTTTTGACCTGTGGTCCGCTCATAAATTAAAATCCTTAAATAAATAAAAATTCAGCAGTGATGCGTTGCCATTTTATTAAAATTAGTAAAACCGCTGTTAAATTCTAATATTTAAATCCTCTGAAAATTAAAAATAAATATTAAATAAATAAATTCCAAAAAAAAATGCCATGTATAAATATATTGGGATAAATTAGAGCAAATAATGTGCCAAATTTAGCAGTCCATTTTTTAATAAAGCCAATTTAAAATAAATCTTTAAATAAATATTTTATATATTTTGATCAATATGAAATTGTTATAGCCTCATTATCAAATAAATAAATAAATATATAACTATACAAATTCATATAATTTATTAAAAATCCCTCATAAATCATAAAGTAAAAATAATATAAATCATTTAATAAATGGTTAAATAAATTAAATTAAGTGGGAACATATTTATGCTAAATTAAATAAATTAAAATTAAATAGAATTATTAATATTACCTTGCAAATAATTATATAATCTTTGTATGTTCCATAAATAAAATGCACGGGAATAAATTGTTTTCCAAATATTAAATATTCAAAATGAAAATTCAGAAATAAATGTTGGGATGATTTAATGCTTAAATAAATCAAATGGCTGGATAAATATCCCAATAAATAAATTCTCTTTTTCGCCAAAATATGGAAATAATAAATTCATAAAAAATAAAATAAAATTATCGACCAAATAAATAAATGTGGGATAACCAATAATATGAATTAGATTATTAAAATTCATCCATATATTTATAAATTAATTAAATAAATAAAAAATACGGAGAATTAAATTTTTAAATGGCATAATATAAAAGAATATAATTTGAGATAAATTATTAATATTTACCTATTAGAATTTGGGAATAAAAGAAAATATATTAAATACCATCTTAAATAGAATGTTTCATAAATTTGAATCCCATCCAATAAACAATGGACAATAAATAAATAAATAAATAATCATAAATATAAAGTTCATCCCGCTTGCTCAGGAATTTAATTAGAATTGTAATATTAAATTTTGAATATTTAATTTAAGTGATTTAGAATATTATCTTTAATTAAAATACCTGATAAATATTTAAAAATTTCCTCCAAATATTTTGAAAAAGGTAATCAAAAATTTATTTTGTATTATAAAATTCAGAGTATAATTTCCAGTTTAATATAAATAAATGCAGATATTTTTTTAATTAATTTTTATAAAAATAAATTGGAAGTTAATTTTTTTAAATAGGAAATAATAAATTATTCCCTTGATAAAAATTACATTATGTTTCTTATGTCTAAAATAAATAAATTTAAATTAATTTAGGGAATCAATAATATAGAAAAAAAATTATAATAACGGTTCAATTGAAAATTGTTATAATTAAATCAAAACTAGGCAATCAAATTAATTAAATAAATACTAATTTAATAATATATGATTAAATCCGCCGTGGAGTTTAGGAAATTTGCAATTAAATAAATAAATTTGGGAATTAATAATATTAATAAAATTCAAATAAATAAATAAATAGCCAGGTTTACGAATAAATAAATAAATGGATTCCCAAAATAAAAAATCCATAATCCAAATTGCGCATTTCATTAGAATAAAGAAAGCTGTAGATTTTAAAATTCAATTAATTAAATATGGAAAAGGTGCCATTGAGCCCTTATAGAATAGGCTTGTCCCCAAGATTAAATTCCACATTTCTAAATTTACCATTCTTTAAATCAGCCCCATGGCAAGTTGGATGTTAGTTTTAAAACCCTTCTTTTTCAATCTTTCCAATGATTAATTTAGAAAAACAATCGCATTAGCACAGTGGATTAATTTTCCAATTTTTTTCCTTTCAATAAAGTTGATAACTTCAAAATATATATCTCCATACGAAACATGCAAAGATCGGGCAATTTATTAAAATCCTAAGGCTCTTATCCTTCTGGAGGAATTTGCCTTGGAATGACATATCCAATTTCCTTTTCTTTTCTCCCAGCCCGTCCTTCCTGCTCTTGATATCCTCCCTGTCTTCAGATTCAAAATAGCAACTTTGAGATAATTGCCATATTTTTCATTTTTTTTTTATAAAAAAAAATGTGTTTCGAAGGCCTCTGCTCATTTTTTTTAAACTCTGCAAATTCTGGTAACTGTTTTTCATAAAGTTGGATATTTGTTCTTGAGACATCAAAAAATTACAAATTATAATAAGAATGCCCTTTTGTGTTGTGCCCTTGAGGGCATTAGCTTTCAAAATAAAGTACATTTTGGTTCCAATCTGCCAACTATTTCAAGTTCTGTGATATGCTCTGCCATTAACTGGTCCCTGAGAGTTTTGTCTTTTAACCACAATGCAAAACAAATCTCAGATTTTATTTGTTTCTTCAGCCACAAGTGCTGTGTATTCCCTCTGGGGCTCAGTTTCAATGCATGGAGACCCAAATCTCTCAATTCTAGATGATGGCTTTAATTCTAATCTGCCCCTGTTATTATGAATCACATGGGGATTATTTCCCTTTCATTTCCCTCCAGAGAATTTCCCAACAATTTTTGAGTCCAAGAACTGGTTGAATTATCCAGGGATCCCTCCTGAGAGGGAGAATTATGATGAAAGTTTCAGCTCTGCTCTTTGGCCGAATCCTCCAGGGGAGACTTTGGGCAGAGAAATATGGAGTTTTGGGACAGGCAGGGTCTGTGCTCTTGAATGTCCGTCTCTCTCCTTTCCAGGTGAAGCTGAGTGTTTCTCTGTGTTTCAATCAGGAAAGACACTGGATCATATTCCACCTTGTGAGAGTCCTTTGAATTCTCCTTTAGAAAAAGGAAGGGAATTGATTGATTCACCCCATGAATGATGGACCTCCTGCTTCTGCTTCTGATGCTGCTTTTGTCCCATCCAGTCTCTGGGAAGCTGAGAATGAAATGCCCGCAGAGTTTGGAGCACCAGGATGGAAAACGACCACAGAGCTTTTACAGCCCAGGAGACCATCTCATTGGTATAGTCCTCACTAGAGATGAAATATTGCATGTAAAGTTGCTTTTCAATGTGGCTCCTTCTCTTCAGTTTGTTTTCCATGATCCGTAAGTCATTCAGGGTGATGGAGTTGCACTCCCTCTCCTTCTTTTCTGTTTTTTTATTTTTCATTTATTCCTATATTGGGGGATATGTCTAATTTCCTGAATGATTTTGATTTCCATGGCTTCTCTCTTTTGTCTGATTTTGTGAAAGACAACTCGAAAAAAGGGGTCTGAAAAAAAAGCTGAAAGGGCTGCAGATTATTTTCCCCTCTCTGTTCAATCCTTAATTTATCACTTGAATAATGAATTTTATTTAAAGTAGTGGTGGAATCAGTTGTAGTTGCCTGTACCTCAGCCAAAATTTCCATATTTGTATAACTGATCATTGTTTTGGATCAATGTTGGCTTAAGGCTCAGTAGGCTTCTGGAGGATTATATATTTTTTTAAAAAGTATTTGTTGTTGCTGTTTGATTATAAACAACTTTTTTTTTACAATAGGGATGCTTTATGGTTTTGTCCCACACGGCTTACGGTTTATTTTCAACATTCAAAATGGTCAACAAGAATTCCCAGCTCCTGCACAATCTCACACTTGGCTACAACATCCATGCCAACTATTTGAGCACTTTCTGCACTTCAGATGCCTTGCTGGACATTCTCTCCACTGGAAAAGCCAATGTCCCCAACTACGGCTGTGGAAGGAAGGAGAACCTTCTGGCTCTTCTTGATGGAGCTGTCAAGGGACATCTCCATCCAGATGTCAACATTAGGAGGCACCTACAAAGTCCCACAGGTTTGTGTGTGTTTTTTCTCCATCTGTAAAGTGGCCTGGTGGGGGTGGTGGTGGGTGAGCAATACATGCAATCATGTCTTCTCCATGGAATTCAAGAGCTGCTTTTCTCCATATTAGCAAAAATGTCAATATTTTAACCCCTTTATGTTCATGTTTGAGATTAATCATAAAAGGCCTGAAATGCAAGCAATACATTCCCTGGAGAAGACATTCTACCAACTATTTAACTGATCAAAAATATATCCTGGTTGTTGGGGCCTCTATTGGCATCTTCATTTTCACATATAAATAATGCCTTCCTATCCAGTCGGATTGAAGTTGGCAATAGTAGCATTTTATCTATCTAAAAAGTGGAATAAAAAGGACTCTAGCAATTATAGACCAAATAGACTAGCAGATATTGTGGCTGAAATTTATGCCATGGATCCTCTTAGTTAAACTTGAGAAAAATGCATTCCTTGCAGAAGAAACAGAAGGTTTTAGGTAGAGTGAAAATCAAATACTATGGATTTTATAATAAATACCATTGCTGATGTAAATAATCTAATCAGTTGCTAACAATTTTCTTGAAATATCTAATCTATGCAGCTGAAGTTTCTCCTCAGACTTTTGCTGGCTTTCTAGATGTTAGTGCATTTTACTGTTTTAACAGAGAAATATTATATAGTGAAAATTGATGCCCTCAAAATGGAGCTTTCCAGCTGTTGGCCCTGTATCCAGTTCTCTTTCTCTTGTGTCCTTGTTTGAGAGGGAATTTATCTCTCATATGTCTGCATATGAGAAGAAGGATTGATACTTTAAGCAAGGAAGGGAAGGATGCCTATTGTGCTGTGTTATTCTATTTATCAAATACTTAGACACTTTTACTCTCAACAAATGATGGGATCCAAACAGCCATAATAAATAAATGTTATTTTCATTCTGATTGTTTATCTAAACAAATTTACTTGAAAATTTCTAATCCAGTGAAAACTTGCACATAGTTTCCATGCTACTCTTGGATTTTAGAAAGGCATTTGACAAAGTAAACCAAATCTACTTCTTGGTAAGCTAAAAATATGTGGGATAGACAAGCATTCACCCCCAAATGGACTCAGCCTGTTGGTCCTCAATGGAACCACATCTACTCCGGGTCCTTGGAAACAAGCAGTGGGGGACCCCAAGGTTCCATTTTAGGCCCAGTATCTTCAACATCTTCATCAATGGTTTGGATGAGGGATAGATGGGGAAAGATCATCAAATTTACTTGTTATGGACACTAAAGATGGCATGACTTAGCCAGGACAGCCCAGAGGATAGGCTCAAAATCCAGATGGGAAATAATGGACTTTCATTTCTTGACTAGTCTAACTAAATTCGTATAGAGAAAATAAAGTAATGTAGTATACTTGGATTTAAAAAGGAACCTTTGAGGTCCAGCACAAAGTAAAACCACCATCTCCTTCTTGGCAGGAAACCCCTAGCAAAAATATGTGGAAATAGACAACATGAGCATCCAGATCTTCTCAGATTTCCTCAACTGAACTATCTACATGGAGGGAAACAAGCAGTGGGGAATCCCAATGCTCCATTTTAGGCCCAATACTCTTCAACACTGTCATGAATGATTTCTGAGGGATAGCTGGGCAATTCATTAACATTTACAGATGACTTCTAAACTGGCAGGAATAGCAACAACACCCAGAAGATAGGCTCTGTTCCAGATGGATCTAGATAGACTTGGAACCCTGGGCCTATCTAACAAAATGAAATTCAGTGTAGAGAAAACCCCTGAGTCTTACACTGAGGCTAGAAAAACCAAATGTACAGGTACAGATTAGGTGAAAACCTGGCTCAATAGCAGGAACTGTGGGAGAGGGATCTTGGAATCTTAGTGGACAATCTCTCAAATGTGAGCCTTGGCAATGTGTGGCAGCAGCCAAAAAAAGCCACTACAATCTAGGCTGCATCGAGATATAGAAGGATAGAATCAAAATCATGTGAAGTTTTGGTACCACTTTATAATGCCTTGGTAAAAACCATTCCCTTGGAATAGGGCATTGATGGCGAACCTTTTCGGCACAAGTGCTCTTGTCAAGGATGTGCAATCTGGAAGAGGAGCCTTGCCCAGTGTGCATGCCGGTGCACACATGTGCACCAGGCAGCTCCTCTTCTGGTTTCTGGCACAGCCGCACGTGACGATAATCAGCTGCCGGGGGCAATGCATTCATGCTCACATGCACACAAGAAACCAGAAGACCGGGCAAGGCCTTCCAGTTTCATGGCACTGCCGTTCCACAAAGCCCAAGCTGAAATCTGAAGCATGCACCACATGCCCATAAGAATCCCATTTTTGGCCTCCAGCAACCAGAAAGGCTACTGTGCCAGGCTAAAAACATGGCATTCTTATTTGCTAGCTTAGTCCGAGCTAACCTTAACCCTAACCCACACCATTATTAGCACTAACAGTGCTGTTCAATGATACAAACAAATTTTTATGAAAGGTAACCGTTTGCATTTGGCAGGCTTTTCATTAATGGCTTCAGTTGCTGTTGAATCCGGCACGTGGGATAATCTTTGAGACCCTGATTTCATAGGGTCTCCTTCTTGAGCAGGGGGTTTGAGAACAAACACATCAAAGCATCCTTTCCAACCCTTTTTCATTGTTAGTCCATAAGTTCAAAATACAAAATGCTTTTTAGCATCTAAATACCTATTGGAACATTTGACTTTACACTGGCCATATTGGGCATCAGCTACTTACACATGCTTGGATACCATGATCCCTTGGAAGACTTGGTTCTTTTCTCATAATAATTACGTTTTACATAGCACTGCAAATTATGTGGGTAGAATCAGGTTCATAAAGTTATCTCCTATTTTACGACATTTCCTAGCCATAGATGGTAACCAGCAGAAATAAGACCTTTTCCTTGATAGAAGTTTGTTTTCTCTGAGACTGAATCAGGAGGGTCCCTCAAGGATCAAAGGAGCTCAGTTAGATCAAAAGTTATACATGTTGGTGAAAGTGCTTAAAAGAAAACCTCATATTTTTACTCCAGCTTAACTCATCTCTCAATTATTGGCCGAAGTATCTGAGGCCAATTTTCCCCATTTTCTTACTTCAATCTGATGTTTTCTTTTCCTTCCCCTCTTTCACAGCCTCTTTTGGGCTTGACCTTCACACTCTTCTCCTGCCCCTTCTTTTGGGAATTTCTTTTTCTCTTTCTGAAAATCTTGAAAATATTTATTCCAATGAAAAAGGGACTCTGAAAATTTCCTTTTAGAACAGACAAAACTTCAATTAATGCCAACTTTTGCTAGACAAGTTTGTGGCCACTGAAAACTGAGGTCTCCCTTGTTCTTTTCTTGTACAACTGGAGACAGAAGCTCAAAAAAGATTCCATCCACAAAGAATCATGGGCCATAAAGCATTACAGTACAGCAATCCTCAAAACTGTTAAAGTGATGGCTCTGGCATATTGAAATCAGAAGCTCCTCTGTTGGGCATTTTGTTAAATCAAATTGCAACAAATTTAGCATTTAAGATACAGAGCTATGATTTCATTGCTTTAGTATTTTTTAAATGATATACTTTTATAATGTAATCTTGCTAATTTGTCCTTAAGTATTTCTAAACAATGTCTTTAACAAGGGACTCCTAAGCCATGGTCTAATTCATGAGTTTAAATTGGATTTATTAAAAGGAAACTTTTTGATGAAACTTGCTTTCTCCTGTATACCCCACTGGGGCCCTTCATTGTTTGCAAATCAGGTCAAATTACATTCCAATTTGAATTTGAATATATCAATTACGGTACGGATTAATCTAATGCTTTTATTTGAAAAAAAAGCAAAATGTCTTATAACCCCTTTTCGTCCAGTGGCAGACAGTACCATAAATGCCTGCTCTGGCCCCCTTGGTCCTGCATCCCCCTGCCCGTTATTGCCGCTCGCGGGTATAGCTGGCAATTTCCTGATTTTGTGGCCGAGCCTCTAAGGACCCCCCCCCAAACTTGCTTAGGTGTTCCCATTTTTTGGCCTGTAATATGCCGCCAGCAAAGCATGTTTAAACGTAGCAGAGGAGTAAAGGTTCCATCCACATAAAAGCGGCCAGCCTCCTAGGCTAGTTCCAGAACGTCCCAGGTGGTTTCCTTCGCTACCCTTGCAAGGAGTCAATTTTATTTTAGTAGACTTTGGCCAGGCATCATTTTTATCATTCCTATTTAATACATCATAGCCTCCGCCGGACTTCGACCTGGAGTTTACTTCCAGCCATCTTAAGAGAAATTTGGACGGTCAGACCTGCATGGCCCCAAAGCGATGTGACTCTCTTTAGATAAGCACCCAAACTCTCCTTCCTGCTTTTTTTCGGTAGTCGCCGAGGGGCAAAAGGCAGAAGTGAGGCATCCCATTTAGCAAAGTTCAATCAGGGGGGAGGTACCCCTGCCATCTCTCCTGTTCCTCAAACCTCGTAGTGCCCCCTGTCTTCCTTTAAGAAAAAAACAAAAGTTACCTTTTTAAAGGGGTAAACATGCTTCACATTTTGGGGAGCTTTTGATTTAAAATGATGGGTCTTATGGAGTTAGTGACCAGCTGCCCTCAGGAGGGCAAGGAGAACAGTCTCATACTTGCCTTTGTGGTGGTTTGAGACTGGGAATGGCAAGCACTCAGGCTGAATCTAGTTTTAGGGGGGAGACGAATTTCTCTGAATAGTTACACTGGATATAACCATGCATAGAGTTGTGTGGTTCCTTGGTTGGGCTTGAATGAAACGATTCTGCCATAGAGTCCCAGAGGGAAGATTTATTCTGAATAGCCTTCCCAAATCTTGAGGCTGAGACTGGGAACCAGTAATTATTATTTTTCTTTAAAGGTTGGGGGAGGAAGAGGAAAATCTGCATGATTGAAAGCAAAAAGAGAAAACAGGGTTTGGGAACCCTTGGCAGAGAGGAATGTGAGTATGGTATGCTGTGTTCTCTGGAATAATAATTCACTTCACAAAGCATTCCTGTTTTGCTTGGGGGTAAAACAAATACACCTTAGCTCTGGAAAGGGCAATTCAGCTCAACTTGAAGAAAATAAAAGCTTATTGTTGGACTTTCCTAAGTTTTTGAAGGATAGTGCCTGCACCTTCCTTGCGCATGCATACTGAAAACAAACTTGAGTTTATGTAGATTTATTTTTTGATATTTTGCAAGGACTGGGAACAAAACCAGGCTCAGTTTATTCTCATGATTTGCATTTCTCGGAACAGGGACAGCAAAAACTGTCAAAAATGATGGCTCTTGTATTTGCATGTTTATGTTTGGGGACAACTGCTTTAGGTGGGCTATAAGTTATTTTTTAAAACTAATGATCCTTTTGGCTCTTACTAGGGATACAGATAATTTAGACTGCAAAGCCTTGCAAACAAACAGTTTAGATTGCTGTTGACATTCCTTTTATCTTCCTTGGTTTTTTTGGGAGGAGAGCTATGGAAAGCTAAAACAATATTGCTGTGTAACAAGGAACCACCGTTATGAAACATTCCTTTTGATTCACTGGAGAATTAAAACCAAACATTTCAAACTGAGAGAAGTTTCATATCATGCAACTTTCATCAAAAAACTATTTCACATGGCCTTAATGATTCTGGAAGGGGGGGAACTCATCAAACTTTGCAGAACAACATCTAGGAAGTTAGAGTAATAGTGGCAGTAATAGGCTAAAGAACAAATATTGTGATGACAACAACTTAAAAATTTTTGCACAGCAATGAAATTTCACTAAAAGAATTGTGCATACTATACATAAATTGTTCCTTCGTAGCAGGAAGTCCAATAAGGAAGCTCAATAGTAAGTAACTGTGAGAGGGATCTTGGAGTTCTAGTGGACAAACCATTTAAATATGAGCCAGCAGTGTGCAGCAGCAGCTGCCAAAAAAGCCAACAACAGTTCTAGGCTGCATCAACAGAGGGATAGAATCAAGATCACGTGAAGTGTTAATTACCACTTTTATAATGCCTTGGTAAGGCCACACTTGGATTTACTGCATTCAGTTCTGGTCGCCACGATGTAAACAAGATCCAATATGTTTTTTGGGAGACTCTAGAAAAGAGTGCAGAGAAGAGAGCAACAAAGATGATTAGGGGGCTGGAGACTAAAACATATGAAGAACGGTTGCAGGAACTAGGTAGATATCTAGCTTAAGAGAAAGAAGGACTAGGGGAAATACACCTGGAGTGAGACATGATAGCAGTGTTCCAATATCTCAGGGGTTGCCACAAAGAAGAGGGAGTCAAGCTATTTCTCCAAGGCACCTGAGGACAGAACAAGAAGCAATGGGTGGAAAACTAATCAAGGAGAGAAGCAACTTAGAACTGAGAGAGAAACTTCCTGACAGTTAGAACAATTAATCAGTGGAACAGCTCTTGCCCTCCAGAAGCTGTGAATGCCCCAACACTGGAAGTCTTTAAGAAGATGTTGGATAGCCATTTGTCTGGAACATTATAGGGTTCCTGCCTAGGCAGGGGGTTTGGACTAGAAGACCTCCAAGGTCCCTTCCAACTCTACTATTGTATTGTATTGTATTGTATTGTATTGTATTGTACCTCTTCTTGTATTGTATTGTATTGTATTGTATTGTATTGTATCATTTAAATATTGCTACCTATTTGTATTGTATTGCAAATATCTTTTCTTTGCATTTTCCCATTTGGCTGAGTTTTTTCAGTACTCCGACATAGTATTCTTTTTCCTGAAACCTGGTGATATATTTATTGGGTTTCAGTCTCCCATCAGTTAGGGAAGAAGACTTGGAATAGCTGGGAAATTGTGTGCAAAGCAGGTGGATTTTGTGCACATATCATATTTTTGGAATGTATGTTGATGCTACCAGGGTGGCCCCCTGAATTTCTTGTTAAGAGACTTATCAAGTTTTAATATTATGACTGTCTAACACTTATTTAGAGGGCAAGTGCTTGCTTGTAAAGTACAAATGCCATAAGCAAAATACCTGTTTACTCAGAGGTAATTTCCTGCTTAAATTGCTTGATAGCAGAGTGTCAGAAACTTAAATTGTATAGCTCACAGCACTAAAGAAAGGACATATATAGTAGTTCTCTACTCTCTTGAGGGTCCACATTGGCTGTTTCTGCTTACGCCCAAGTGATGCTTGCAGGCAAATCTACTGGAACATATTAGAGGATTTCTGCACTGAGAAGCTTTATAAGAAGGATGAGGATGGTAGGCTCTCACCTTTATGATGGCTCTTTTGACACACTGGAAAGCAGTGGGAACTGAACTTGCTAAGTACTTCTTCTCTACTTCAAGTCCAATGGAAATTGATTATCTTACCTTTTTCCTCTTCCCATTCCTCTTTATGCGTGGACAGGTGCTGATAAATCCTTCAAAGAAAGGGGAAACAGTGAGTGAGTGTGTCCACTTTTGTGTGTTTGTGGGCCACTGGGGGGGGGAACAAACCTGTTGTGTAAGATTGGAATATAACTTTTTTGGCCCTGGATTTTGAGGCTGTCAAAGGAAGTAGTTAAAATGCGTTTGGGACAGACTTTGCATTTAAGTCCTACGTAAGTTTTCTCTCTTTTACATTTCAAGAGATTATATACAGTTATAAAGAGACTAATTTAACGAAAAAGTTTGATCACACACTGGACCATAGTTTTTATGTTTGTGTGACACAAAACAACAAACAGGTAGTTTTTCATTTTCGCCCACTTTTTTGTCCCTGGTTACCCCACTTTGCACTGTTTGCAACTTTGGGCCTGTTCCGCAGTTCTCCCTAAGGTAAAAGAAAGGTTCTGAAAACGTTTTTGTTTAGCCTTCATATGTGGAACTGAAATTCCAAATAGGTATTGTTTCCTGTGCACATAATTCCAAGCCCAAGATCTTAAGAGGGTGGCCAATCCAAGTAGATTCCCCTCTACCACACAGTATATTTGTATATTATACTCTGCAAAAGCACTGGGGGCAGCAGTGGTTTAAATGACAAAGGCAAGTCCTAGGCAAGTTCCGAGAGAGCACACTGTTCTGCAAATAATCTTACTAGCCTTTTGTATGGTGCTTATGTGTAGTGGTTTAATAGTAGCACAAAAGAAATTATACTTGAATTTCTGGGCCTGGCATCGTAGGCGTTGAAAGACGTTCCTTTTGGGAACGCCATCCTTAAATGAACGCCCAGCCTCAGCGATCCCTTATTTTCCAAGGGTGACCCTCGCTCCCTTTATTCGCAAAGACGCTCCTTTGTGAACATGGTAAGAGCAGCTGTTCAAGGGAATAACAGAGACAAAAACCGAGCTGATCCAAGGGCTTGAAAAAAAGCCTCCGGGAAAACGAGGCCAAAGGGGATTCTTCGGGAGATGCACTCCCGGCAAGTTTGGGGTAGAGGCTCCCCCATAAACCTGCAGGAGTTAAGCTTTCGGTCGGCGGGCGAGAAGGGTGAGAGCTCCCCAGTAGCAGCCCGACAGGCTGGCTCCAGGGCATCTTGGGACGATCGCTTCTGATTTACTGCAGCAGAAAACAAAACGCCACGACCACCCCCTGCAAATCAATGCTTAATCTACCTTTTTAAAAAAAGCAGGCTCAAACAAATACAGGAGCTTTTTATAATTGCGAGCAGCAGCTCCTTAACTCCAATGCAGCATTACTTTCCTTCTAGTCCGGAAAATTGAGACAGAACAAAGGGCAAATAGAGAAGAACAAAGGTGGCGTTTCTGTCTGCAAGTCAAAGGGTTTGTGACCAAAGTGAAACTTAAAAGGAAAGTATTTGTTAAGCGTTTGTTAACGTCGCTGAAAGTCTCAAGAGCTCAAGTCTAAAGCTATAAGATTTAACAACCTTTGGGGATTAAGTGGACTTTTGGGACTCAATAAAATTGGCTGCTGGAAAGTGTGATTTGGGATATTCGGAAATGCCTTCAAAACAAACAATTATAAGTGCCTCTAAGAGTGCTGGAACGGATACACAAACGGATGACATGTGAGTATTAATGCTGATGAATTATTGCTTGGGATGAAGCCTCCAGGCCCTTTGGGTGCACAAGCTTTGTTTTTGCAGGAGGGGATTGCAAACTGCCCTTAAAGATGTGTCTGATGAAATGTGTGAAATTAAGGACTTAATTCAAACCCATAAACACTCTGATACAGTGGATGTGTTTAAGGGTTTGTTTGCAATTTTTTGCAACATCATTGGACAATAGGGTGGAAGAAATTTACTCATCTTTAAACTATTTCTAATGTGAATTTGAAGAATAAAGTTGATGAGCTTCAAATCAAGATTGAAAAATTTTGAGGCAGGAAGTTACAATGATACAATACAGAGAGATGGAATTTGCATTTGAGAATGCATTCTTTTTGAAAGAATCGCTTACTCCCACGTTACATATAACGAATGCAAAATTTGAAAGAAAATTTTTGTAGAAGCTTTCACTCAGTTAACTGGTGAAACTAAAAGCAGAAATATGGTTAGAATAAGATTGAAAAAAAATTATCGTGTTAATTCATGGATCGTCAGACAGAGAGACAGCTATCAAGAGATATTATAATCTACTTTGTTATCAGGAAAACAATTTTCTGGAATACTACAAGCATCTACGATCCAGACCTCCGATAAATCCAAAAGAAGAATCAATAAAAAATTTATAGGATGTGAGCACTTTAGTAAAAAGGTTACATATTTAGGAGTTTATATTACAATTTTAAATGGGAGATTACATAAGTATAATTATGAACACTAGGGCATAAAATATATATTTGAGATTGGTAAATGGAAGAATTCACAATAGTTTTTAATAATGATGGGAATATGGAAAAAAGATTTGGGTAAGAAATGATAATTTATGCAAGATTAAAATTTGATAGAGACTCTTTAGAAATTGTTTTTAGATGGTCTTTAGATCTTAAAAAGTTAGCTTATTGTGTGTATCCCAACTTATAATTTAAAATGGAAATGTGATTGTGTTGATGCTATGCTATATTATTATGTATGGTGGAATTTGTAAAGAAACTAAAGCATTATGGATATAAAAATATGGTGGATTATTTAAAATATTTTTTAAAAAAAGAAAAAAGAAAAAAAGGATAAAGTTCACTCCTCAGTTGTTTTGCTAGGTATAATTACAGACTGTATATTTATAGAGACTAGGTTGATTTTGAACTTGATTTCAATAATGGCAACAAGATTTGCTGGAAGAAGGAAGAATTGCTTATCATTCAAGATTGGACATTAAAGTCTAGAAAGAGATGGCTAAAATTTCAATATATTGGAAAGACTGTTCAGAAGAGAAATACAAGTCGGAATGGAGAAAATAAACATTGGATGAAGAAACTTTAATTAGTTTATGAATGAATAAGGAATGCTATAGTTTATCCAAATTTGGTTTAATAAAAGGGGAGTTAAAGTACAAGAGGGATCTAAGATGTTATAGTTAGTTAGCTTATGTTAGTGTAAGATTGTTAAATGTTTACACCCTGTATTTGCTCTGGGAAGTTGGGGGGAGGGAGGGTTGGAGGGGTGGTAGGGTTGGGGTGGAGGGAGGGGAAGGGGAAAATATTTGTAAAATTTTATTAAAACTTTTCAAAATAAAAAAAAGAAATTATACTTACAGACTGCATTTTCCTGTAGATTGTGGTATGAATTTATTTTTTTAAGCAACAGGCCAGAACCTGTTCATATTAATAAGTAGAAAATCTGTTGGACATCAATCTTATTTTAAAAGGCTAATTATGTAGAACTCTTTTTAGTAGTCTGGATTATGGAAGAATTGCAGGGAAATATTAGATAAGACAGAAACAAGCTAAAATAGGGGTGGTGGTGGTGAATCAACTTCTTGTTTATTGCCCATCTTTTGTTACAAACTACTCTAACTGCTGCCTGTTTTTTTAGCAATAATGATGACATTGAATATGATATTAACATATAAAGCATGTGATATGGTTCCAGGATCAGAGCTAGTCTATATTTGAATGGCCTGAAGGTGTGTTAACATTCAAGGAAGCTAAAGCTGCAATCTAGGAAAGGCAGTTCTTGGCCCTCTAAGTACTTGGGAAATAGACCACCTGTGAACCATCTGTAAAACCACCCTGGTTGTCATATAGAAGAAAGTATGAAATAGGCTTGTATAAATCATTTCATTGGATTTCAAAGCATTGGAAAGTTGTGGGAGGACTTTGGAACATCTGCTTCATTGACCAGATCTGGAGAGAGAGCCCAGAGCCCTGTAAAAATAACTTGCCTAGCTTTAGTACAAACATTGGGACTGCATGGTACTTTGGATTCTGTTCCAAACAAAGTACTGAAGAGAATACAAGACTGTAAATATAGTATCCACCCACAACTCTTTAAAGTAGATATTTCATGAATCCAGGAAAAAGGTGCCGCTGCTTTAAAAAGTACCAAGTAGATGCTGTGGGCTTTCCATTCCTATATATTCAAAAACACATATTCAAAAATGTGGGCTTTACATTCATATATATTCAAAATATATTCAAATATATTCCTATATATTCAAAAATATATTCAAAAATAGCCCTAACAAACATTATTATTTAATGAATTTAAGTTGTTGCCACTGCTTTGAAGTAAAATTCAGATGTATGGATGCCTCTTTCTTTTCTGTTTAATTTATACCTCTATCTTGACTGGGAATGCTGATATCGTCTTGGCCACTCCCTCCCGGTCACATGAACTGCCAAGCCACTCCCACCCAGTCACATGACTGGCAAGCCACTCCCACAAAGCAGGCCACACCTACAGAAGAGGTTCTAAAAATGTTTGAAACCCACCATTGTTAGCAACCCACAAGGAGGGGATACTTTCCTAAGAGCTCACAATTCGGGAATAACAGGGGAAAAAACCCTGCACTTTCCACGTCCCATTTTGGCCCTGGAAAGCCTCCTGAACCAACCTGGAAGCAAAAATACCCCCCAAAACCCTGCAACTGTTTGAAGGCTGAAGGAAGCCTCCAACTGAGCCAGGAAGCACTGGGGGGGGGGGGGGCAGGCCATTCACACTCACTTCCAGCCCACCAGAGTTTCCTGCGCAATGTGAGCGCGCCCCTCCACTGCATACTCACGCGTCCCCCGCCCTGGCCCTCCACAAACGCCCAAAAACCAGCTGGCTGGCAGGAGGTGTGTCTGCATGTGGATGCTAGTGGAGCTTGGCTGGAATGGCTGGCGTGCCAGGAGAGGACGCTCTGCATGCCACAGGTTCCCCATTACGGCTCTAATCCTTTCAATTCCTTTTCCAGATCAATTATGTAAGCGCTTCAGAGGCTCTGAGTGATAAAAGCAAATTCCCCTTTTTCCACCGGATGCTCCCCAAAGAAGGATTCCAGTACGCAGCAATTGTCCAGTTGCTCCTCCACTTCAGATGGACCCTGATTGGCCTCTTTGCTTCAGACACAGAAAAGGGAGAGAATTTCATGAGGATTTTTACTCCTGTGCTTGTCAGGAATGGAATTTGTGTGGTGATATCACAACTATTCTCAACAACTGGATATACTGCATACCTCAGGGATTCCCTCTCTAAGTGGAGACAAGTCAACGTCTTTGTTCACTTCATAGAACTTGATTCCCTTTGGGACAGAATTCTTCCTTTCCATTTAACACTTATGCGTCTCCCAGGACCCATTGAGGGGAAAGTCTGGATCATCACAAATTTTGCAGTCTATGAAATGGACAAGCGCAGACTTCTCAAATACATCCATAGTATTTGGAAGTTTGGTTATCTGGGAAAAGGAAGGCCAAAAGATTCTGCCTTTAAACCCTATTTCTTTCTGGAAGTAAAGTTTAAAGATCATTATTTTCATTGTTCTATTTCAAAGAATGTCTTTTCTGTCAAAGGCCGCAGAAGATGCACCCAGAAAGCCCCACTGGAGACCCTGGAGAAATGGGACAGAAAAGGGGCCCAAAATTCCTACCACCATTACAGTCTCATGAAGACTCTGGCCCAGGCCCTGAATGCTGCATATTCCTCCAGATCGAGGAGGGGAAGGAAGGAGGATGAAAAGATCTTGGGGTCTCCAAGGCTGCAGCCATGGCAGGTATGGGGGTCCCGATATGGATCCATTAATCTTAGATCCTTTGGAGGAGGAATCCAGAGGAGAAGGAGGGGAACCATCTCAACAGATCTGGCCAATTTAATTACTCAGGGAATTAATGGTTCCAAAGAGTAGATACCATGGCATTTTTATATTTAGCACTGCTAATTGGAAAATGCAATATTCTTTCTTAAATGAATTCCTGTATTTGTGGGTTTGTGATTAGCTTGGTGGAATTCCACCTTTCTTCCGTCCCCATTGCAGGTGGGTCTGTGTGCAGCTGGACAGGCAGCTAAGCCTCCCTATTCTCCTCCAATGAAAGGGAGCCTGGCGTGGATCTGCATGCTTTATTGGGAGAAGAGGGCAGGTGAAACTGAGGAGATGCAAAGAGTGGAAATCAAGTAGAAAGACGAGATAGGCAGCATTAACTAACAGCTAGCAAAGAAGCAGCTGGAACCTCTCCAGCGATGCTCCGTGTGAGGGAGGGAGGCGTCTCCGGATGACCAGGGGTCTCGGTCACAACGGCTGCTTCCGTCTTCTCCAAAGGCTGACAGAAAACGGAGTCTGGCTTCAGACCTTATAGTGAGGCTTATCTGCCCCCGGCCACTAGGTGGGGCTAGAGACACAACAGCACAACAGTTACCGTATTTTTCAGAATATAAGACTCACCTTTTTCCCTCAAAAAAGAGGATGAAAATCTGGGTGCACATCGAATACAGCATTTTTTTTTGCCTCACCCCCTTCACCAAAATGGCCGTGCATACCCTTATGGAGGCTTTCAGAGAGCTCCTGGGGGCTGGGGAGGGCAGAAATGAGCAAAAAATGGATCGTTTATGCCGCCCCACCAATCCCCCAGCAGCACTCTATAAGCCTCCATAAGGCTATGCATGCAATTTTTTTGACAAAAAACGGGCTTGTTTTTGAGAAAAAGGACCTTTTTTTCTCATTTTGCCCCCCCCCCCGGAGCACTCTGCAAGTCCCCCCAAGGCTATTCATGACTTTTTTGAAAGGGGGGGGGCGTTTTCACAAAAATGGGCTTTTGGGGGGAGGTTTGCAGAGTGTAAAAACTTTTTTTTCCCTCTTGGAAACTCTTTAACTGGTTGATGAGAATTACATTGATCAAGTGCTTTGCCAGCAGAAACAAAGTCTTAGGTGCTGCAGATTGTCAGCGATTTCCTTCTCCAGCACATGGATAAATACACCTGGAAACATCTACCTACCTACCTACTCTCTCTCTCTCTCCCTCCCTCCCTACAGTACTTCTCTATCTCTTTTTATTTCTCTCTCTCTATCCCTCTACCTACCTACTGTATTTCTTTATTAATATCTCTCTCTCTATTTCTCTATCTATCTATCCCTTTATCTATCTCCCTACCTCCCTACCTAACTACTCTCCCTCCCTACCTACTGTATTTCACTCTCTTTCTCTCCCTCTACCTACCTACCTACTTTAAAAAAAAAACCTCTTCAAAACCTTGGTGCGTCTTATACTCCGGTGCATTTTATACTCTGAAAAATGTAGTACATGTTGTGGCATGACAACCTTTATAAATTAGTAGGAGACCCTGAGACCATCTAGCCCAACCCCTCCTCTCTGCAGGGATCCCACTTCAAGCTTCTCTGACTGAAGGCTGCTCAGTCTTTGCTCTCAGACGATCCATGAAGAGGAGACTGAACTTCTCTGCTTTACTGGCTCAGCTCTAAAACAGCTCATCCTTTTATCATATTTTTTCTCTCATTCAGTTAAAATCTCCTCTCTTGTAACTGAATTCCCTTTTTCAATGTGACACTCTGGAATAAGAGTGAGTGGATCTTACACTCATGTGTAAACAGAGTCAGTTATTGGAAGAGGGTTGTATCCACTGGTGTGATTCAAATCTTTTTACTACTGGTTCTGTGGGCATGGCTTCGTGGTCGTGTGACTGGGTGGGCGTGGCTTGGTGGTCATGTGATTGGGTGGGTGTAGCCAACTTGACATCACTCAGGTCAAGGGGTACCTTGCCTGGCCTCTCCTTGCGTCAAAAAGATACAATTTCCCTGTCTATTTATTTACTACTAATGAACATCCAAAATGCACAATTTAATCCTATGTATATATGCCATATGTGTACATACATATTACATAGTATAGTGTGTGTATAGGCACAAGATACATTATCTACTATATATACTGTATGTATATGTACACACACACACACACACACACACACACCTCTTCTAAAACTACACACATTCAACCTCACTTATTGCGTTTGGAAAAACACACCCAGAGTTCACTTTCTGCCACACATTTAACTATCACTTCTGCACATTAGAACATTACACAGGCCTTCAGATGTTCTTCCCTAGCCTGCACATGACTGTTAGAGCTAAGAGATGTCATGGATTGAGTAAAATGTGGCAAAGCTCACTTAACAATGCTCTTGCTTAGCAACCAAAATGTTGGGCTCAATTGTCATAAGTCAAGAACTGTCTCTGCCTTCCTCTGCATGGCAGCCTTGTCCTAGTAAACTCCTTCCCCTTTCTGGTAATTTTCCTCTCTGTTAGAGGCACCAAAATAATCCAGAGGATATAAGGTCTCCAGCTGGAGCACGGGGTTGGACTAGATGGCTTCCAAGGTCCCTTCTGACCCTACTAGAGCAGGGGTTGGACTCCAAAATGACCTCCAAGATCCCTTCCAGCCCTTTCAAACATTGTTGTGCTGTTTGAGAGTCTTCTGAAGCCATGGTTTGTGTCCTTCCTTCGTCTCATTTTCTCTCTTTCCCTCCCTCCGTCCCTCCATGTATGTATTGACCCATCCATTCAACTATATCTCATTCACCTCCTCCTCCCTCCCTCTTTTTCTTTCTTTCCCTTCCTTCCATAACTCCCTCTTTCTCTCTCTCTCTCTCCTTACCTTTTTTTTCCTTTTCTTTCTTTTTCCTTTTCTTTTGTCTCTCTCTTTCTACACCTTCCTTTCCTCCTTCCAAAGCTAGGAGATCCACCTGAAACAAAAACTCCTTTGGATGAAACTGCCCATTTTACACACACACACACACACACACACACACACACAAGCACACACTCTTCCAACCAGCTCTGTGCCTCGCCTCATTGTTTGATTTTAGTGGTGGGCCGGTGGCCGAAGTCCTTTCCAAGCGCCCGGCAGCATCGCTCGCATCCCAGGAAAGCCCGGCTGATTAACTTACTGGGACGCGCTTCGATCGGTGCCTCTTCTGCACAGGCAAGCTTCTCTCTCTGGAGCAGGCAGAGAAGGGGGACTTTCAGGGATGTGTGTGTGTGTGTGTGTGTGTTTGTGTGAGAAAGAAAGAGAGAGAGAGAGAGAGAGAGAGGGAGAGGGAGAGAGAGCGCAAAAGAGGGGGGAAAGAAAAAAGAAAAAGAGAGTGAGAGTTAGGAATCAGAAGCTTTTCAACCTTGTGGGCTGCCTGGGAGGAGGCTGAAATGGGATGAGGGCCTCTCCCCATTTCCTCTGGATCTCCCTCCCTCTTCCCCAAGTTATTCTTTCCTCCCAACCATTCTCTCCCCCACTCTGCCACACAAGTTTTCTTGGCTCTGGAAGGGGCAGTGGGGGGGGGGGGGGTTGGGTTCCCCAGAACTTCTTTGGGAGAAATGTCATTCTGAACTCTGCGTTGGGGGGCGTGTGCGTTGGGTGTCCACTGAGGGGCTTTTAGCCGGAGGCGCCTCTGGCCAGGGTGGAAATTGGAGTGGCTCGGGTGAGCCAGGAGGGACAATTGAAATCTATTGGCTGAGCTGGTCAATCCCCCCCACCTGGTTAGACCTGGCCAAACTTTCCTCCCTCCCTCCAGTAATGCGGAGCTGCTGCAGCCTCTCCCCCAACACGCTGCCCAGTTGTGGACCCAGCCTGCTCTTCCCTGCAGTATTTGGGTGGGGGGGGGGGTCCTCTGTTTGGGGGTAGAATTTGGTTGCAGAAATGCAAAGGGGGGGGCAGCCTTGGAGGGCCTGTTCACCCTTCCCCTTTTCCTCTCAGCAGTGCAAAACCAGAAATCTCCCCCCCTCCAAGCAGCAACTGAGACTGTGCAGGGGGGAGGAGGGTGGCAGGAGAAGATCTGAAAGATCCCAATTCTGCAGCAAGAGGAGTTTCTGCAATGGGGAGGGGGAGGGGGCAGCCCCAGCTTCCAAAGGCCTTTTAGCCATAATTGCCATCAGAGCAGATGTTGGAGAGGGGGTCAAGGAGGAAAGGAGTCCCCTGACTCTCCCTCAGACCCGAAGGAAGGAAGGAAGGAAGGAAGGAAGGAAGGAAGGAAGGAAGGGAGGGAGGGAGGGAGGGAGGGAGGAAGGAAGGAAGGAAGGGAAGGGGAGGGAAGGGAAGGGAAGGGAAGGGAGGGGAGGGGAGGGGAAGGGAGGAGGGATAGAAAAGGAAATGGGAAAGAAGGAAAGGATGAGAAAAGGAGAGAATGGGAAGGGAAGGGAAAAGGAAAAGAAAAAGGAATGGCCGCTGCTGGAGTGGTCGGGATCCGCCTGAGGAGGGCATTCGGGAGCAGGCCAAGACGAGCAGGAGGCCACGGCAAAGGCAGGCAAACAGGCTGGGCTGCGTGGCCACGTGGTCGAGGCAAGGGAGCCAAAGAGCAGCTGCAGCTATGACTCTAAGGCCCCTGCCAAGGCCTGCGAGGCAAGTAGTGGTGGGGAGAGGCGTGGCCAGGCAGAATTTTTACTATCCGTTCACTCGAACTTTGCCAGACCGTCTGAATCCCACCACTGGCTGTATCTTCCCTTCTCCAGCGGAGAGATTGTTTCAATTGGATAGTGGGCTCCAAGACTCCTCTTGATCTTTAGCTCTTCTCCTTGTTGTCTTTCCTCAAGGCTAAGAGCAGCTCCTTTTAACTCTTCCTTGGTTTCCTTGTCCTTCCCTGAAGTTCAAGTAGATTGTGTGCAAATTCTCCTCCAATCTTGGTGCCTGCAAGGGGACCTGGTCCTTGAGTTGGGGTCTCCCCAAACCAGAACGTTCACTTCCTCAGATTCTTATGGCTACATTTGCTTTCTTTCCATGGACATCACCCAGCTGACTCAGATTCTGTTTCCAGTTAACTACGATTTTGAGATCATTTTCACAAACATACATATCAAGTTTGATATCCCTCATCTTTCTTCTACTCCATCATTCATCTTCTTATATGAGACTCTATTGTTAGTCAAGTCCTAGTAGCTAAAAAGCAGATACAAGTTTTAGAAAACTTTTTATTTATTTTTTTTGTAAAAAAAAATTTATTGGTTTTACAGAAAATTTCAGGAAAGGGGATAGTGGATGAAGTTACAAATTTTGACAGCTACATTATGCAGGAAATGGCACTCCCCCCAATTCTCATAACTTTCACTTATTAATACATCAAGTATTCACTACTTATCAATATTTTGACAGCATATTTTTACCTTATATCTTCAAATAATTTCAATCTATTTTATATCAAATAGAAAAAATTCTCTCTATTAGCAATTGCATTATTTTTCTAATTCACTTTTGTGATCTAAGTTTTCTCGGTGTTGCCTCTTCTCCCACCTCCAGCACGGCTCTGGCACCTCCCATGTCTTGTGTATCCCATGTGGTGTCATCAGTTTTATCTAGGAGCACTTTGTTTTTTTCCATGAAGACCTCCGCCTCCATGGTTGTGTTAATTCTAACTCTAGTGTCCTCCCAGAATATCAAAATACCTTCTGGGAGAAGCCATCTGAACCAAATCCCTTTCTGGAATAATTTCTTCACTAAAAATGAATATTTTTTTCTTTTATCTCTAACTTTCTTTGGGATTTGTTTCAGGATGGCTATCTCTCTATCCTTGTATTTTAACACTTGCCCCCTCTGTGCACCCAGAATCTCATCTCTTGTAGCCTTTCTAAGAAATTTAATGTGAACCTCCCTTGGAACATTGTGTGTTCTAGCGTAAGCGGAATTGACTCTATAGACCAGGTCAATATCCCACCCCAGCTGTTGTCTGTCTTTTTTAATATATTCAGCCAATAACTTTGTCATAATTTCCCTCAAATCCTCATCATTAGCCTCAATTACATTTTGAAATCTAAGGAAAAAAGACATTCTTTCAAACTCCATTTTTATCTGATGGTTCTCAAGTTCTTGATTTCCTCTCTGGACTCCCCTCACCTCCCCCCTCATCTCGGCCGTCCCCTCCTCCAAAACTTCCAGTCTTTGCACATTTTGAGCCGTTCGGTTTTGATTTTCTCTGAGCTGTTCGTTCATTTCTTTTAGTTGGTTCTTCAATTCCTCCTGCCCCTTTATTTATTTATTTATTTATTATTAGCACTTATATACCGCCCCCTCTCCCAATCTTTTGTAGCATCTGTTGGGTTAGATCCTCCTCCGGGGGCTTGGGTTGTAACAGAGATGTTAGTGTCTGTTGCCCGCTGGGACTGGATGTTGAAAATGTAGGGGCAGAACCCGCATAGCCTGGTTTCCCAGATGGTGGTCTTTTCGGTGCCATTTTAATAAAGAAAGCTCAGAGATGTCTGTGTCAATACAATAAAAAGGCAGTTGTAAAGGTGGGTAGCCAAGAGAGATCGCGAGGCAGGCAGTCCAGGCAAATAGAGACCTTTTCTATAGTTCAAATCCAAATAGTAAAATCCATTGTTCCAAGTCCAAGGTATTGTATATCAAGAAGTATCTCTGAGTGTCACGGAGACAAAGACAAAATGCCAGCAGTTTCTGTGGGTGGAGTCAAATTTCAAAGCACAAGAAGACAATGGAAGTGTGCCATCTTGCCTTGCCAGCACCGGGATCAGAAGGCAACAAACCAAAAGTTTTTAAAGTTTTCACAAAAGTCAAATCATCACCTCATTTTCACAATTGCAGCAAAGTATTCATCTGCTGTTTGCTAAGTTTTAGAAAACTTTTTAAATGAAGTTTCAAATAAGGCTCCTAAGTTGAAAGACTTTATATTCTTTAAATCACATCAAATTCGGTTACTTTAAGATAGTATTAATGACAATTGAAATTAAAAGAGGTACGAGACAAGGCTGTCCACTATCACCACTACTTTTTGTTTTAACATTAGAAGTACTAAATAGAAAGATTAGAGAGGAGGAAGAAATAAAGGGAATGACTATTAAAAAAGAAGAATACAAGCTGCAAGCATTTGCTGACGATTTAGTCTTCATTCTTGAGGAGCCATTTCAATCTGCACCTAAATTGATAGGAGAAATTGAGGCGTATGGAGAAGTTGCAGGTTTGAAAATAAATAAAGACAAAACAAAGATCTTGACAAAAAATATACCCCGAAAACAAAAAGAAGAATTGGCGGAAATTTTGGAAATGCAAATTACAAATAAAGTTAAATATTTGGGGATTCACCTAACAGCCAAATGCAGCACCCTCAAAGAAGATAATTATTTTAAATTGAAGCAACAAATTGCAACAGATTTGGCAAAATGGGAGAATCTTCAATTATCAATGATTGGTAGAATCGCAGCAATCAAAATGAATATCCTACCTAGATTGCTATACTTGTTCCAGACTATTCCAATTAAGTTGGGGAAAGGCTATTTTGAAGCATTAAATAAAATGGTGTTGAAATTCATATGGCAAGGGAAAAAAGCAAGAATAAAACGTAAATTGTTACAAGATGCCAAATCAAGGGGAGGGTGGGGCTTACCCGATTGGGAGTTATACTACCAGGCAGCTAGTTTGATGTGGATTAAGGAATGGATAATGCTAAGAAATGCTAGGCTTTTGAATCTAGAGGGTCATGACCTGTTGTTGGGATGGCATGCATATTTATGGTATAAGGCAGTGGTCGGCAAGCCGCGGCTCGCGAGCCAAATGCGGCTCTTTACACATTTTAATGCGGCTCTTCAGTGTGCCGGGCGCCCGCTCCCCTCCCTCCTCTCGGGCTTCGGAGGGAAGCTTCTGCAAAAGCCGAGTGATAAGTCTCCCAGGCTGTAATTTGCCGAGCTGTACCCGCGCGCCTGTTTTCCACGGCGTGGAGCAGCGGCGAGATTCTGGGCGGCGAGCGATGATTCCGGGGGCCATCAGTGGGGGGGCAGGGTCTCCCCTCGCGTTCCTCATCTTCCCGGATGGCCCCTGGAATCATCGCTCGCCACGCAGAATCTCGCCGCTGCTCCACGCTGTGGAAAACAGGCGCGTGCGCACAGCTCGGAAAATTACAGCCTGGGAGACTTGTCATTCGGCTTTTGCAGAAGCTTCCCTCCGAAGCCCGAGAGGAGGGAGGGGAGCGGAGGGAAGGTTCTGCAAAAGCCGAATGACAAGTCTCCCAGGCTGTAATTTTCTGAGCTGTGCGCACGCGCCTGTTTTCCACGGCGTGGAGCAGCGGCGAGATTCTGCGTGGCGAGCGATGATTCCAGGGGCCATCCGGGAAGATGAGGAACGCGAGGGGAGACCCTGCCCCCCACTGATGGCCCCCGGAATCATCGCTCGCCGCCCAGAATCTCGCCGCTGCTCCACGCCGTGGAAAACAGGCGCGCGCGCGTACAGCTCTGTCAGTCTCATTCTCTCTCATTCCCTCTCTCATTCCCTCTCTCTCTTCCTCTCTCTGTCTGTCTGTCTCACTCACACACACACACACACACTGTGGTCACCTTGTTGAGTGTTCCAATCACATTTGAAACACTCAACAACTGGCCTGCATTTATGGTATGCAGGCCAGTTGTTGAGTGTTTCAAATGTGATTGGAACACTCAACAAGGTGACCACAGTGTGTGTGTGTGTGTGTGTGTGTGTGTGTGTGTGTGTGTGTGTGAATGAGACAGACAGACAGAGAGAGGAACAGAGAAAGGGAGTGAGGGAGGAAATCAGAGAAAGACTGACAGATGCGCGCGCGCACACACACACACACACACACACACAGAGACAGAGAGGGGGAGGGAGGGAGAGAAAGATAGACAGACAGAGAGAGAGACACACACAGAGTGAGTGATTAAGTGAATGAGTGAGAGACAGACACATCCACATACACAGAGTGACAGAGAGAGAGAGGAAGGGAGGGGAGAGAGACAGAGGGAGAGACAGAGATACACACACACACACACAGAGTGAGTGAGAGACAGACAGACACACACACACACAGAGTGACAGAGATGGGGGAAGGAGGAGAGAGAGACAGACATACAGAGAGAGAGACAGACAGATAGATAGACACCCAGAGAAAATGACAGAGGGAGACAGAGAGGGAGGGAGGGAGAGAGAGACAAAGAGCCAGAGAGAGAGAGAGAGAAAGAAAAAGAAAAAAAGAAAGAAAGTGGGAGAGAGAGATGAAATTAAAAGCAACAACATACAAACCTGACTTACTCAAACTATCCAAGGAAATGCAAGGCCAATGTTCACATTAGTGGTTGTGACTTTGTCAGTCATTGTCAGGATGTAATTTTCTCTACATTGTAAGGCAAATTTTATGGAATTTAACGTTATCGATAAATAATATCGTTCTAAAGTTTTTGTTTTATTAGTTGTGTTATTTGTATCCTCCCGACCTATGTGGATACTTGCATGCAGAATATTCTCAATAAAAACTTATTGAAACTAAAAACAGTGTACCATCCTATGTATTTTCGGTTTTAAAAATGCGGCTCTCCAAATAAATTTCAATCGTGGTTTTGGCGAGATTTGGCTCAGTTGAAAAAAAAGGTTGCCCACCACTGGTATAAGGGAACTAAAACGCATGGTTATTTCAGAAGGCATTTTATAAGAAAGGCTCTGTTATCAAATTGGGAGAAGGTTGAGAGGTCGCACTACTTGAAAATTCCAGTCTGGATATCAACTATTGAAGCTTTTACATATCCAATAGTATATAACAGGGAAGAAACAATTAGATATGCTGAATTATTGAATACAGAGAGTGAACTCAAATCCATACAAGAATTGAAACAGGAAGGTATTGAACTCAATTGGTACTCATATGTGCAAATACATTCTAGATATACTGAAGATCGAAAAAATGAGGGCTTTTATGATAAAATGACTGAATTAGATAAAATTTTAACAGGTAATGATGAAAAAGTAATTAAAATTTTTATGATTATCTATTAGAGGTGAAATTATATGAAGAACAAGTGAAAGGAACTATGTTAGCATGGGGAAAAAACTTTGGATATGGGATTGACTTAGAAAAATGGCAAAAACTGTGGACTCAAAATTATAAAATGACAATGTCAACTGCATATAAAGAGAACTTGTATAAGATGTTTTATAGGTGGCACTTATCCCCATCGAGAATAGCAAGAATGTCGAAGAATAAGTCTGAAAAATGCTGGAAATGTCAACATACGCTGGGCACATTCTACCACATGTGGTGGACTTGTCCTGAAGCTAAAAGATACTGGACTAAAATACACATGTGGTTGGAGAAAATGATACATAAACATATAGACTTGAAACCAGAACTTTTTAAATTGGGAATAATACCAGAAATATACAATAAAGACTTGAAATATTTGTTCATAAATGTGTTAACAGCTGCTAGAATTGTATTTGCTAAAAACTGGAAAAATGAGAAAGTACCAACAGAGGAAGAAATTGTTCGGAAAATAATGGACTGTGCTGAAATGAGTAAACTTACATTTGAAATTAGAGAACTAGAGGATGAGCAATTCTATAAAGTATGGGATTTGTTTTATCAATGGTTGGATAAAAAAACCTGGAAATGAATTTTTTTCCCCTTTATCTTATCTTATATGTAATAATAATAGAAAGCTATACTTAATGTTGAAAAAAAATTCCTTTCTTTTCTCTCTTTTTATATGTGTTAAGCTTTAACTATGAAACAGACTACCTACTTATACGATATAAGAATAATAATGTATTTAATATATAAGAGTGAAATGATTTAAATTGTTAGATATGATTGTAGCTGGTGACTATTTTATAATATAAAATGGAATAATGATGATGTAATGAATAATGGATATAAATATAGACTGAAATACTTAATGACCACATGGATTGACAAATAATAATGGAAAATTATATTCGGAGTTGTGGATGATTGGAAATTCTATGGCTAATGGAAAGTAGAAATGTCTTATATGAATTAATGAGAATTTTTTATGACTTAATCTTTATTCTTATTTTTTAGAGATTGGTGATATAATTTTATAAAGACTTATTGTCACCTAGTAGATAATTATGGATGTAAAGAAACAAGGGTTGTCACAAATGAAAGAATATTAATGGTAACTTGAACACACAATGCTCAATGAAATATTTAACTCTGTTTAATGGATAAT
Organism: Natrix helvetica helvetica; assembly: GCA_029890345.1. Lineage (NCBI taxonomy): Eukaryota > Metazoa > Chordata > Lepidosauria > Squamata > Natricidae > Natrix > Natrix helvetica. The sequence continues at coordinate 163,640 of JAKRSI010000966.1, forward strand.
TAGTGACTTTATTCTTAATTGTAAAAACCGCTGCACAAAAACTTGTAACCAAACGACATGCTTGATGAAATTGTGTTTTTTTCCCTCCTTGCTCTTGTTCTGTATGTGTTGTTTTGTCCTTTTTAAAGAAAAAAAAATAAAACCTATTAAAAAAAAGATAGTATTAATGACCATATTAATGACAACATAGAAAAATTGATGACCAATGGCAAATTGTTATCCATCACATTCAGGTTTTATGGAAAGATTAAAAAGGGTTAAACATTATTTGAGTTAACTACGATTTTGAGATTTTTTTCACAAGCATACATATCAAGTTTGGTATCCTTCATCTTTTTTCCAGTCCATCTATGTTCTTATATGAGACTCTATTGTTAGTCAAGTCCTAGTTGCTAAAAATCAGATATTTTTCTACTGCTTTTTACTTATGCACCCTTCTCTGTGTGCTAATCATAAATATTGTTTTTGGAAACTTGATATTCCTCTTATAAAAATTTTTATTCAAAAAGGTAAAATAAAACTATTACAATGACAAAACAAAAGTAGACAACACATTTTAAAAAGAAATGTGCATTAAAAACAGACAAAAGCATGCATATTGTCTCCCCAATTGAATACAATACAGCAATAATAGTTTCTCCCACTTGCAAAATAGGTCCACAATTATAAAAACTATATTATCTACTGGACTTGTCATCTATCTGCTGTATATAAAAAACGTAGTTAACAGGCAATCCAACAATAAAGTTAAATTTCAAAACTTCAAACTTCTGTGTTATCTGCTGTTGTATTTAACTCACAGAATATTTATAGGGGCTTCTTATCTGCTACAGACCACCACAATCATTACCTCTGATCCATCCAGAATCTGTCCAGGGTTAAACATCTTTGGTTGATTCTTAATAATAATACATTTGCTTAAAATTTTAATTAGGATCTTTCCCAACAACTGCTTTCCATTCCCCAAAGTCATAGGACCTCCTGTAAATGGAAAAACAATGGCTCTTAAGACTTGTTTTCCAGTTAAATATGACAAGTTCATTCCCCAATCTCCCTCAATCTTCTTGAAAGAATCCATTTCATCAGTCCTCCGTTCTGTCCACTTTAAATCTTCAGGGTCCATGGCCTCTCCAGCCATCTCCAAGCAGCCTGCCTTCAAACCAGACTCCTCCTTCAGGGATGCCAGCAGCAAATTAAATTCCAGTCCATCCATCCAATCCATCCTATTCAACAATTGTTGCTTGCTTCTGATTATTGCCTTTAAGTTGATTTAAAACCATTGTTATTTTATCAAACTTTTAAATTGAAATTTAAAATAAAGTTTCAAGTAAAGCTTCTAACTTGAAAGACGTTATATTCTTTAAATCACATCAAATTAGCTTACTCTAAGATCGTATTAATTACCGTATTAATAACAGAAAAATTGATGACCAATGGCAGATTATAATCCATCACCTTCAGGTTTCATAAGAAAGATTAAAAATTGTTAAAAATTATTTGAGTAACATTTTGAAGACAGTTTTTATCCATTTAGTTATCATACCACCCCTCAAGTATCCACAAAATTCACAAAATTCTTTGTGAGTCCTTTACTGAAATCCAGTTCTATCACCAGAGTTCCCATAATCCATTTAGAAAGTGTAATGATATGTGAGAATGACTTTTGGGATGAGGAGAAGAGAGGCTGCCTAGGGAAGGATCAGATAAGAGGGGAGAATCCTGCAGCTGCATAATGGGAGAAAAAGAAATTCAGAAAGGATCCTCACTAACTTTTCAGGCTAAGAAAAGTGTTTGGTGGGAGATTTGTTCCTTCAGATTTTAATTTTTTTTGTTAAAGTCACATTACAATAAAGCAGAATTAGCACATCTGGAGGTGTTTTCCATCAGGATTACAAGGGAGAAGATTAGCCTGGAAGATTTCTTCTTGATCAACCCATGCTTTCAGGGAATCAACCTGTTGTTTTCAAAGAGTTTATGGATCATCTTTTTTTTTCTCTGTTCATTTTATTGAATGTTCCCTATAATTGACCAACTGTGTGGATTACATTTTCTTTATATTTTGTCAGTATGTGATTGACAAATTTTTCTCAAACTTTTTCATTCACTTATGAAGATATTGGCAGTATTTGTATCCTATTTAACCATATTTGGAAATTGGACAATTGTAGAAGAAAGATTCAATGTGGGATAAGAAACAAAGTTTTCTGTTTTTCAAATTCCTGGATGTTCCCATTCTAGTTTCATCCCTTTTTGGAGAAGAATGAATTTTGGAATATTTCTGATAGAAAACTGTACTTGAACCAAAATGGAGAGATAAAAGCAGATCTGGCCATTTCGGGCTTCTTAGTTCTCCCCAAGGAGGATGCCAAGAAAGAGATTCTGGCGTATTTTATAAGACAGAGACTTATTATCAGACAAGATGCTCTTTCACAGCTAAAGTTGCTCAATAAGGTGAGATAAATTTTGGTGTCTTTTCTCTGTTTCCCAAACAAAGCCTGAGGTCCCATTTCAAGTGGGCAAAGCCTAGAGTCTCCAGGGTGGTTGGCCTTCCATGCCAGTTGGTGTCATCTAATGGAAGTTCTTTAACAGATGGGACCTAAGTGGAGGGGCTTTGCCATGTTTTATGGAAACCTTTCAAGATCTTACTGGTCAGAGGTTTCTTTCTTCATCAGTTTTATTCTGTATTAAAAATCTAATGGAATAAAAGTTTCCTAAATCTTTTACATATATCATCATACTTAATTTTTTTCCAATTCAATCCATTAATAAAGTTTAAAGTAGAAAAGTACTTCATTGTAATAGTAAATACCAAAATCAAAAGGAAGGAAATAAATGAAGAATCTTCCAGTTGTTATCCCTCCTGCATCTGTTTAGAAGTAGTCAGAGATTTCATATTTACCTCAGTGAAGACCAGAGGCTACATGTCTCCATCTATTTCTCCCTCCATTTTCCATGGACGGAGAGTCCTAACATGTTTTCTTTGGCATTCCTTGTTTTTCTGCTCAGTCCCTGCCTCAGTCCAAATGTGTGGAAAGTTGTCATCCTGGATTTGTCAAGAGGGCTCGAGAAGGAGAGCCAGTTTGCTGTTATGACTGTGTTCCTTGTCCGGAGGGGACCTTCTCCACTCAGGAAGGTGGGTCACACTGAGGAAAATGGGAGGCTTTGTGGAACTGGATCCATCCAGAACATTTTCATGAAAGTGCAAGTTAAAAGACAGATTAAAGTTCACCAGTTTTTTAATTTTTATTTTTAACCTGCACAATTTATTATTTAAAAGGAAGTAAATAAAAAAAAAACTTTGAAGGAATGGCTGGGAAGAGTTGGGAGGAGGAGGTGGAAGACTGAGCAAGCTTTACTACTATCTAAGGAAATATCTCTTCTGCTTTTTAGTTGGGACTTGTGCTGCTAAATTCACCTTTCTAGGAACACCTGAGTTCTTTGAAACTTTATGAATTGTTTTGGGTCCACCTTCTGAAAGACCTTGCAATTCACTGTATATTGGATCCTCCCCTTGAGGATCACTGAGAAGGTGTCACTGGTGCTGTGGATAGTTATGGGGGGAACTCATTACACAAATATTCTGCCAGTCACGTAGATCAATAAATGAGATTAGAGCTGGAGGGACTTTGGATATCTTCTACCCCTGCTCAAGCAGGAGAACCTATACCATTTCAGACAAGTGACTGTCCAGTCTCTCCTTTAAAACATTCAGTGTTGAAGAACCCAAAACCTCTGGAGGCCAGCTGTTCCACTGGTTAATTGTTATTAGGAAGTTTTTCCTTAATTCAAGATTGCTTTCAAGTGTTACAAGATACTGTAGGTATCCTCCAAGTCCAGTATATTAACTGCCATGTGGTAGGACTCAGGATGTTTACCTAAAAAGATTATATGATTCATTACTAATTTCTAGTAATGTAGCTCCCTATGAAGATATATTCAAAAAATTTCCTTATAATGCTCTTTTTAATGAAATCATTAAGAAATACTTCTTGGAAAATGTCCATGGTATCAGTTGTTATCCAAAGAAGGTATTTCCTCTAAGATAAAAGGACAGAATGTTAAATAAAATTGCTTTTTGGTTTCTCAGATGTGGAGAGATGCACCAAGTGTCCAGATGATAAATATCCAAATGAGGACAGAGTCCAATGTATCCCCAAAATTATAACCTTCCTGTCTTATAAAGAACATCTTGGCATCATCCTGGTCTCTTTTGCCCTACTCTTGTTCCTAACCACAGGCCTTGTTTTAATCATCTTCATGAAATATGGAGAAACTCCCATTGTCAAAGCCAACAACCGGGACCTCTCCTACATCCTCCTGGTCTCCCTCCTGCTTTGCTTCTTGTCTCCTTCTCTCTTCATTGGTCAATCAAGCAAAGCCACCTGCCTTCTCCGACAAACGGTTTTCAGCATCATCTTCTCAGTTGCTGTTTCTTCTCTCTTGGCCAAAACCATCATGGTGGTGCTGGCTTTCCTGGCCACAAAACCAGGAAACCGAGTGAAGAGATGGTTGGGGAAGAGCTTGGCCAACTCCATCATCCTTTCTTCTTCTGCAGTCCAAATTATCATCTGCTCCATCTGGCTTGGAGTTTCTCCCCCCTTCCCTGACTCTGACCTACACTCCCAGCATGGAGAGATCATCCTGCAATGCAATGAAGGGGCTGTTGTCATGTTCTACATCACCCTCAGCTACATGGGCTTCCTGGCTGCCATCTGCTTCACGGTGGCTTTCCTGGCCAGGAATCTGCCTGGGGCCTTCAACGAAGCCAAGCTGATCACCTTCAGCATGCTGGTCTTCTGCAGTGTCTGGATGACTTTTGTGCCCACCTACCTGAGCACCAAAGGGAAATACATGGTGGCTGTTCAGGTCTTCTCCATCCTGGCCTCCAGTGCTGGGCTGCTGGGCTGCATCTTCATTCCCAAGTGCTACATTATCCTTCTGAGGCCAGACCTGAACACAAAGGAGCAGCTTACAGCTAGAATAAATGTAAAAGCATGAGATATAATACCATTATGATATTGGAAGAATGGTTAAAGTTTATTTTATTTGAAAGGAGATATTCTTTCCATTTAGATAGTATATAGGAGACAAAGAAAATATTTATAGGTTTCAAAATATGAAATTATTGAATTGTTCTAGCTCCCTTCCCTTTCAACTTAATAAACCTTGCTGAAAGTCATTCAGAGGAATTTGCTGTTCAGCAACAGCTACTGAATTTGACACCTTTAAAAATAATCCAGCCATTTGTTCCTACAGCTAAAAGTGTGTGTGTGTGTGTGTGTGTTTGTGTGTGTGTGTGTGTGTGTGTGTGAGAGAGAGAGAGAGAGAGAGAGAGACAGAGGGAGAGCGAGAGTGCAGGAAAAGAGTTCAGGAGGAAGCTGTGGGAACCAAGAACCAGCATGGCTGCCTGATCCTCTCCCTGAGAATGCCAGAATGATGTGAAATGCCATGTTTGATTGGCTGTCAGCTGGGGAGGGAAATCAAATATATAATTCTTTCTTGATTTCCTGATAAAACCTCCTTTGCAGAAAGTGTTCAGTAGAACAGCTGTCTGGGATTTAAGTTTGGGATTGTTTTTATTTTGGTAGGAACTTCACACCAAAATAATAAAAACAAAGTAAATAAAAAAATGTGTAAAATTTCCACTGTATTTTTTTTCTTTGCTCAACCAGAGAATTAAAATAGCGGTTTTCACACCCTTTAATTTTCCACTCTACAATTTCTTCCTAAAGCATTTTCTCTGGTCCTCTTCCAACTTGTCTTGTCTGTGAAGGGCTGGAGAAGATACCCAGAGAAAGGGGACCTTGAGACTCTCCCCAGAAGGAGGTTGGAAGGATCCTGTCTAAAGGCAGCCACATCATTGACCAGGTCACAAACCTTCAATGCTGCATAATATCCATCCAGGTCCAAGAAGGGGCTGAATTAGGGGGTGGGGGACTTTGAGGTTTCTAGGACGAGGCACCCATGGAAGCTCTTCTGATCCCCATTACGCAGATTGCTGATCAGTTGGTAATCAATGTTTAGGTCAATGAATGGCTCCTAATTGGGAATAGGATCCTTTTGCAATTTCATTTTAAGGAATTAAGAAAAGATCTGATGGACCAGAAGAAGGTCAGTCTAAGATTCACAGGGACCACACAGAGGCCTCTGGTTCTCCCACAAGCAGAAGAAGGCAGAGACGTATGGCTTTGCTCAACATGGAACAGACATTTTTGCACAATTTCACTTTCTTCCATCACACACCACAATATTGGACACTCGGACATCTCACACTCTAGGAATCCCCAATTCTGGTATCCCAAATTAATCTGAGAAAATATTTCCAACTTTCACAGCCCCATTCAATAAGAACTAAGGTGGGACTGGAACTCAGGAGTCTCCTGGTGATTGGCCCAAAGTCCCCCAGGAAGTTTTCATGCCTAAAGAAGGATTAGAACTCGAGTCCCCTGGTGATTGGCTCCAAGTCGCCCCTTTGGCTTTTATTTGAAGGTAAATAAATGTAAAAACATGAGATATAACACCATTATGATATTGGAAGAATTGTTAATGTTTCTTTTATTTGAAAGGAGGTATTCTTTCCACTTAGATAGTAGGCAGGAGCCAAAGAAAATCAAATTACTTGTTTCAGAATGGGAAATGATTGAATGGCTGTACTTCTTGTATCTCCCTATTCAACCCAATAAATCTTGCTAAAGAGAACTCTGTGAAAGTCATTCAGAGGAATGTAATAGTCAGCAACTACCAATGAACCAGACATCTTATGAAAAATAATTGAGGCACTTGTTCCTACTGACAGAAACTAAAAGTTCTTGTATGTGTGAGAGAGAGTAAGATCCTAAGAGGTCAGATGAGAGCTGTACAGTGGTGGGTTCCTGCCGGTTCGCACAGGTTCGGATGAACTTGTTGGTCAATGAACCCGGAAGTACGTTCCTGTCACTCACTTGCTCGCCCCCGCCCGTCCAGAAGCCACTCCATTGCTCGCTTCCCCCCCCCTTTCCTCCTCTCAGCGATCTTTTGGGAAGGGAAACAGCTGAGAGGGGGGGAAAGCCTCCCATTGAAAACAGTGCTGAGTGGGGTGGGAATCCTCCCGTTCCTCCTCTCAGCAATCTTTTGCGAAGGGAGGCTTCTCAAAATGGGACATCTCTTTGCACACTTCAATCCGTCTCTCTCTCTCCCTCTGCCCTCCCCCAATGGCTCAGCGTGAAAAACTGGGGGGGAACAGTGCAGAGGAAAAGGAGGAGGAAGGAAAGGGGGGAGAGAAACAGGGGGAGGAAGAGAGAGAGAGAAAGAGTGACACAGAAAGCGGGGAAGTTGGGAGACGCTCCCTCTAAATACTGACTCCCTCTGCTTTTGGGGGGAAAGGAGAGGAGGGTCCTTGGTGAACCTCTACCCCCTATTCCCCCTATGCCAATTAAGCCAGCTCGGTTTGGGACCCAGCCTTTCTAACTTCATTTGGGATCTTCTAACATCCCACTCCCACCCGGTCACATGGCCAGCAAGCCACTCCCACCCGGTCACATGGCTGGCAAGCCACTCCCACCAGGTCACATGGCTGGCAAGCCATTCCCACAAAGCAGGCCACACCCACAGAGTAGGTTCCAAAAAAATTTGAAACCCACCACTGGAGCTGTAGGATCCCTGCTCTAACTGTGTTGTTGGATCATCTCCATGAGAAGCCTTGGAATGGCAGAATGACCTGGAATGCAGGGATTGACCTGCTCTCCATCACTATTATGTCCTCCTTTCTTGATTATCTGATAAAACCCCTTTCACAGAAAGCATTCACCGGAACAGCTGTCTGAGGTTTCACTTTGGGTTTGTTATTATTTAAGTATCTACCTTTTAGAAATCCCCACTCTATTTTTTCCTTCCTCATCCAGAGAATGAAAATAGCAACAACTAACACTATTCCGGCCCTTTAATTTCCCACTCTATAATTTGTCCATAAAGCCTTTTCCTGCATTCAATGCCGCCTATTCATCCAGGTCAAGAAGGGGAGGGGGAGTAACGGGGATTGGGGGGGGGGGCACATCCAGGTTTCTAGCAAGAGGCACCCATGGAAAGTCTTCTGCTTTCCAACCACAGAGATTGTGGGTGAATCAGGAGTCAGCCTGAGGTTTCAGAATGGCTTCTGATTGCCACTCGGGTCACTTTGCAAATTCCATTTTAAGCAGGTAGAAAAGGTTTGATGGATCAGACCGAGGTCAGTCTAAAATCCACGCTGACCCCCCAGATGCCTCTTCTCTGCCCACAAGCAGGGGGGAGGGACGTATCACTTGGCCCAACATGGAACCAGGTAGGGGTGGAATTCAGACAGTTCCCACGGGTTCCCTAAAATGGGTTGTCAATTGTATGGGCTATTCGGCGAACCGGCTGAATTATCTCGGCCTGCCCCCCAACCCCCTCCTGACGCTGTGTCCCCCCCCCCCATGAGAAAATGACCTGTCTCAAGGTCCCATGAACCTCTTTGGCTCAGGCAGTCCAGTTTCCCGGTGGCTCTCTCTCTACGCAAAGTGAAGGAATCGCAGAAGCTCTGCAGAGCCCAGAATGGGGCTTCCTCGAACTTCAGGATTAGGAGGGTCCAGAAAGGAGGAGGGCCAATGGGAATTCTGTCAGGGGAAAAAACACCCTGTTGGAGATCAATGGACCGTGGCTGATTCCCTTCCGCATATCTTTTGAGATATTTAGAAAAATAAAAGTCTTTAAAGAAGTATTCTAATTAATAAACAAACTTTAATAATAAAATAAAAAGTAAATGAAACAGAAATCACTAAAGGTTACATTTTGATAATGAAAAAACTCCGTCAGCCAAAGTTGGCTGCCGAACAAAGAAGAAAAGGAATTTTGGAATGTGTAACGCGTGCGCAATAAATCACTTTCAGATAACATTTTGTTTTATGACCTGCGCAATAAAGCTTTCTTAGTTTAACTCTTGAGTGTCAATTCATTCAGTTCAGGCCTAGCAAACTTTTTAACATCGTGACAAATTCTCCCTTCTGCAGCATCATCGGTCTCCAGGCAGAGTCTCCCTCTACTTCACCCAGTGCAGTAGAGCCTTCCAAGCAGAGAAGAAGCCCCAGTTGGTTCTTCAGACCAAGATCCCCCCTCCCACTTTCCCCGCCTCTCTCCACAGAACTGGCTTTCCTCCTTCAGCTGAAGCCCCAAAGGACTCTGCCCGGAGACCGATGATGCTCAAGAAAGGAGAATTCTCATTGGTGCTGCCGCTAGTTCTGGCCCGGCCCTCCCACCTCCGAAATCCGAGACAAACGCTCCACACCCCTTCCAGAGATACACGCACACGCTGCCGAGCCCAGAATGGGCCTTTAGACGGCGCAATGCCTGAGAAACGTGGGATGTGCAGAGAAATGCAGGCTACAACGAGAGAATCGCGTTTTCCCAGGATCCGGTGAAGCCCCAGCGGACCAATACGAATTCTCCCTTCTGTAGCGTCATCAGTCTCCGGGCACAATTGGGGTTGGGGGGGAGAAACCGGAAGGGGCTGCTTCGTCCAGACGTTCTGAGCAGGAGAGACTCGTGTTTGAAGGAAGGAAATGGCGTTTTTCTTCCGTGAAGTGAAACGGCGCCTTTCCCGAGAGAGCCCAGCAGAGGATTCCCTCAGGAAGGGGTGGGTGGGTGGAAGCTGGCGAGAGGATCCAGCAGGATTAGATCCCTGAGGATCCTCTCCGCCTCTTCCTGGTTTACCTGAGGGCTTTCCGTAGCTTGCTTTCAGATTGGGGGGTTTCTGTGACCCCCAGGTCTTCCCTGGCTATGGGGTCCGCCTCCCCTCTTCTCATCCAGCACAGAGCCTCTTCTCTGCATTCTTTCCAGAGTCTCAATATCTTTTTTATAGTGTGGTGACCAAAACTGGATGAAATACTCTAGGTGTGGTCTTACTTGGGCTTTATAGAATGGTATTAGTACTTCTCTTGATCTTGATTGTATCACTCTGTTAATACAATTTAGGGTTGCATTGGCTTTTTTGGCTGCTGTCGCACACTGTTGGCTTATATTTAATTGATTCTCCACTAAGACTCCAGGATTCCTCTCATAGTTACTGCTATTAAACCTGGTTTCACCCAGTCTATATGTGTACCTTTGGCTTTTCTTGCCTAAGTTTAAGACTTTACTTTTCTCTACTTTGAATTCCATTTTATTAGATCTCTCTTAGCTTGTTGAAGTCAGAACTCTCTTAAAGACTCCACTGTTAGCCTGCTTGAGCAGTGCTTGGACTAGAAGATCTCCAAGGTCCCTTCCAACTCTCTCAGACTGTTACGGTTGGTGAAGTTCCCTGTGCTTGATGAAGACCTTTTGGGGGGCTCCCCATAGGCTTAAAGCCAGAGGGGTTGAATGAGATGTTTGCCAATTTCTTCATGGGGTGAGAGTCGGGTCTGGTGTGGTATGGATGTGCTTGTCTGACCGGTGGGAGAGGCCATCTATGGGGTGGGATGGGGTAAATGCATGAAGGCAGGGGGAGGGAGCGAAAGTACAGGTAGATGTTAGGCATGGCCTCCTCCTCTTGCTTCCCCCTGAGAGGCTCTGGAGCAGCAGGAGCTTCTGCCTGCCCCCGAGACCCTCTACCCAGCCCTGTCCTCCTGTTCTGCCCCCCTGCTCCCTCAGCCATGCTGCCTCGGGGCTCTCTGCTCCCCCGATGACTCTCCTGGGGACCCCTGGGCTCCCCTTCACCTTCTGGCTGCTCTCCTCTCCCCTCCTCTCCTGCGGGCTGTTTGGCCCCCGTCTGCTCAGCCCATTTGGCTGCTCGGTTCCGGCTCCCAGATCTGACTCTGGCCAGACTCACCTGGCACATGAGGTAGCAAGTCCCCGACCTCCCTCCCTCTCTCCCCCAATCCTCCCTCCTCTCCTGGATAGACAGTTGGACACAGACTCCTTCGATGCTCTTTCTATGGAGATATTAGAAAGAAACATATCCTCCCAATAACCGATAGGCATCCTGGCCATTCCGACACTGCTTAGCTCCAGTGGCTGCTTAAGGCCGAACAGACTGTGGTTACAGCAAAGGTGGCTCGATTCTCCACAGCAGCACTGGGGATCCATGGGAAACACGTGATTAATCCACCATGGCTATTTTACACAACTGATGTAGCAAACACACTTGCATTACTACTCCTTTGCCTTTTAGTATTTAATGACTTTGGGCCTCACTGGTTAAGGACTGATATTATAGTATCGTTAGGCCATGTGTAACTGACAAATTGGATGTCAAATTGTGATTTTATCTGTGATTTATTATTTCATTCTAGAATTTTTAACTGGATATTCCTTGAGTGTTTTTATTTGTTCTGGTCTTTGATTGTAATAAATTTGATTTGATTTGATTTGATGCAATTCCATTTATCAAGAAGGGGACCTAAAAAGACATGTGACAGACTTGACTGTCCCCCATATAGTGATATAAAGGAATAATTCATGTGTCTTCAAGAAATGCACCATCACATGGAGGTTGCAGTTATCATATCTAAAAAATAGGACAGAACCGACCATTAATTACTGGACAGGGGCCTTCCACCTGTTGATTCATGGCTGTTAAGACTCCATCAGTTGTGGATAGTGAATGAGAACAGCCTGCCCCAATCTGGTGGCCTCCGGATGTTAATTCATGCATCCTCGTGATTCATGCTTGGCAACAAACCTTCCTCTGAGAAGGGGGACCCAGGTGTGTTTGCCAACACTGGTGCGGCTCCATTTGTAGACCAGAGACCAAACCTTTGATGTTGTGTCTGTTGCTGCTGCACCCCTGGGAGACCTAGAATAAAAGGGAACCTCAACATTGGGACCAGATCCTTGGATTTTTACTTGGACCGGTAGCTCCCAGTCATTGCCAAGGCCCCTCTCCTCTTTAAGGGCACCTCAGTTATCTGGATCCTGATGGAGAGAGCACAGAAATGGCCTCTCTGCCTTTTGATCTCCAACCTTGGAAGGGGAAATTTGTGGGCCAGATTCCTCAAGGAAATCCTGCTGTTCCTTGCAGCTTCTGAACAGTTACTTAACGATGTCAACTGGGCTTTGGCTATTATAACTATGGGTATCCTTTACAGAAACTACTGCATAAAACTTTATATCTTGTATAGATGAAGTATTTCTGAACTCTCTCTCTCTCTCTCTCTCTCTCTCTGTGTGTGTGTGTGTGTGTGTGTTTGTGTGTGTTTGTGTGTTGTGGCACAATGGTCTTTTTTCTATACTTATCTTTTTTCTTCTTTCTACTCCAGCTTAATTCAAGAAATTTAAAAAGAATAATTAATAAATTTCAGTTGCCAAAGAGGACAAACACTGGATTAAACAGTATAGAAATCCCACAATTTCGTTCCTTTGGGTTTATGTCCTCATGGTTTATGTCCTCATGTCTTGCATGAATCCAGTCTGCAAATCGCACACGAGTAGATGACCTCCAGGAGCCTCCTTCTCCATTCAATCATCTGGCAGGTGCATCAACTACAATTCCAAGAAGGCCCAGGGCTGGGTGGCCCATAGGTCAGAATCATCCATGATGATGCAATCAAAGCTCTGCTGGGAATTCTGGGAGTTGTAGTTGAGCCTATCTGAAGACCAAGCTGAGGAAAGCCACTCTAGGGACAGATTAAGAGACCTCCCGAATTCCCTCCTGGAGATCGACTCCTTGTTTGCACCCAGGAGCTCTTTCCCCTCTCCCAGTTCCTGCCTCCTTCCTCAGTTCCAGGAAAGAGGAAGAATCCCTGCAATGAGTCATCCTGATTGGCGGCCTCCCACTTGTGGGTCTTCTCCTGCCTTTGCTGCTCTGGAGAAACCACTCAGAAGAAACCTCCAACCCTCCACAAAAGGCCAACAAGGAAGACGTGGCTCAGGAGTCCTTAACATCCCCCTTGAAATAAAGTCAGCTAACCATCCTTGTCCCAAAGAAGGGAAGGAAGGAAGATGTCCATGGGATGTGGGCAATGGGGAGGTCCTTCCCTGATGACCTGGCCAGCTTCTCGGCTCAGTGTCCAGCCAGGTGGGTGCAGGGCCCATGGCTCCCCCGTCTCTGACCCCCATGCCAGTTCCTGTTGCCCACAGCAGGCAGGAAAAGGGACACAAGAAAGGGACAATTTCACAAAAGGATTTTCATCCTCCTAAAGAAACCCATGGCAGCTCCAGTCTCCAGAAAGACTCCAGGCCCCTCAGAGACTCTCTTGCATTACGAAGCCTTTCTACAATGGAGCCCAGACTTGGCCAATTCTTCCTTGGAGATCTTGAGCCAAGGAAGCCCCTGGGAGTCCTGGAGACCCCCAACCTTGCCCAGTGACCTCTCCCTCCTTTAACACGGAGCTTGGACTCCCTTCGGTCGATGGGGGTGAGAACCTCCTGGGTGGAGCTGTTTTCCCAGCCTTTGCCTGCTGCCTCAACGCCCCTCTTGGCTTCCAAAAAGCTGGCAAAGGGCTCCAGGGAACTGAAACCCACCAGCTGGAGCAACCTGAGTCCCAAAGCCCAGAGGAGCAGCAGGGAGCCTGACCCCAGCTCTGCTGGTGGAGGAGGCACATCAAGGTTGGCTCCTCTGCAGAGACCCCTTGGAGCAAGGACAGGAAGGCTGAGGGAGGCCGAAGGGCAGGCAGCCCTCCATGGAAAACCAGACCTTTGTCCACCCTTTACAATTACGGTGGCACTGAAAAAGGTCCTCACAGTTACAGCCGTCACAATGTTCTCACAGTCCCATGATCAACCTTTGGGCCTTTGGCAGCCAGCGTGTATTTGCCAGGGTTGCCGTCTTTCGGTCGTGTGGCCTCCATTGGCCACTTTCCCATCCAACTCCCAACAAACGGAGTCGATGGGAGAAGCCGGTTTCCCTTAAGGATCTCGGGGTTCCTTCCGCAACTGCAGTGGTTTCTTTGCCATCTGGGGCACAAGAGGTCGAAAAATTGGCTGTGACTCACTGAAGGACAGTCCTTTGTATGGAATCATCTGGGGTCTCCTGCTTGAGCAGCGGGTTGGACTAGATGACCTCCAAGGTCCCTTCCAGCTCTATTCTGATTGAATCTTAAGGGCAGGAGCCTCGTTGTCAAAAACTGCCCTGAGGGCAACAGCTCGTCCTCGACTTACAGTGATTTATTTAGTGAGTGAAGTTACAACAACACTGAGAAAAATGACTCAGGACCACCTACAACCACTGCAGCACCTGTCATAAATCATGTGATCAAAACTCAGGCACTTGGGAACTGGCGTGTATTTATGAGAGTTGCAGTACCTTGGAGTCATGGGATCACTATAAGGTTTGCTTAACGACTGCTTGATTTACTTAACGACTGTACTCATTTGCTTAGCAACTGTGGCAAAAAGATTGTAAAATGACACAGAACTTACTTAGCAACAGAAATTGTGGTCATAAGTGGAGGACTATCTTTATTGCCTGATAGTCCATTGGAATTTATCTCCAGAGACGTTCAGGGTCTCATAATCAGAACTTTCCCTTTCTTCTCCCTTCTGCTTGCTTCCTGGCAGCCTGGAGCATTGATCTCGGACTTTGGAGGTGGGAGGGGCCAGAACCATTCACCAATGGGAATTTTCCCTGCTCGAGCATCATCAGTCTCCAGCCAGAGTCCTTTGGGGCTTCACCTGAAGGAGGAGGGCATTCTGGGCAGAGAGAGAAGCGGAGAAATTGGGATCCGTTCGGTATTTGGGGGGGATGCAGCTCAAGGGGGGGCTCATGGCAGACCCAGACAGGACCCTCCACTTCCGTTGCTCTTTTCACGCTTCTCAGCCAGGGATTCCCACTTCCCCCCTTCTTATTCCCCCCCCCCCCCCGACATCCACAACAGTGATTCTTGAACCCCAAATCGAGCTGTTATTTGCAGTGAGTCAGAAAACCCCACAGCCCTGCGGGTACACGCGGCCCTCCGGCAGCCCCTTTGCCAGGAAGGGATCAAAGGGAGAAGCTTCCGGGAGGGAGAGGGAGGGCAGTGGCCCCAAAGGGTTGGGGGAGGGGCACTTCCAATGAGAGAGAGAGAGAAGGTGCCCAAGGACTCACCAGCCAGCCCATCGGGGGGGGGGGCAAAAGGGGCAAAAGGAAGTCAACCCTCCCCTCCAGGGCTGGCATGAACCCCCATGAGCTCCGCCCCCCCTAAGACTGAACATATTCCCCCTCCCTCTCTTTTCTCTCGGCACTGAATTCTCTTCCATCTGGTGAAGTCAAGGGAGACTCTGCTCAGAGACTAATGACGCTACAGTAGCGAGAATTCCTATTGGTCCGCTGGGGCTTCGTCGGATCCTGGGAAAACGCGATTCGCTGGTTTTAGCCGGCATTTCTCTGCACATTCTCAAGCATTGCGTCTGAAGCCTCAGTCTGTGCTCGGCAGCGCCTGCGTGGGTCTCCCCTGATGCTCCCAGCCCCAGAGGAGGAATCTGGAACGGGGTGGGAGCATTTGTCTCGGATTTCGGAGGTAGGAGGGCCGGGCCAGAACTAGAGGCAGCACCAATGAGAATTCTCCCTGCTTGAGTGTCATCGGTTTCCGGGCAGAGTCTTTTGGGGCTTCACCTGAAGGAGGAGAGCCAGTTCTGCGGGGAGAGAGGCGGGGAAAGTGGGAGGGGGGATCTTGGCCTGAAGAACCAACTGGGGCTTCTCTGCTTGGAACCCTCTCCTGCACTGGGTGAAGTCAAGGGAGACTCTGCCTGGAGACCGATGACGTTGATGAAGGGAGAATTCCCATTGGTCCTCCATCTTTCTGGGCCCTCCCAATCCCGAAGTTCGAGGAAGTCCCATTGTGGGTTCAGCAGAGTTTCTGCAATTCCTTCGCTTGGCGGAGAGAGGGAACCAGCGGGGAATTCCACTGCCTGAGCCAAAGTGATCTTGAAACCGGTCATTTTCTCGGGGGGGGGGGGGACACCCTCAGGAAGGGGTTTGGGGGCAGGCCAAGACAATTCAGCCAGTTAGCCGAACTGCTCATACAATTAACAAGCAGTTTTAGGGAACCCCTGGGAACTGGCTGAATCGCTCCCCTACCTGGTTCCATGTTGGGCCAAGTGATACGTCCCTCCCCCCTGCTTGTGAGCAGACCAGAGGCATCTGGAGGGTCAGTGTGGATTTTAGACTGACCTCAGTCTGATCCATCAAACCTTTTCTACCTGCTTAAAATGGAATTTGCAAAGTGACCCGAGTGGCAACCAGAAGCCATTCTGAAACCCCAGGCTGACTCCTGATCCACCCACAATCTCTTTGGTTGGAAGGCAGAAGACTTTCCATGGGTGCCTCTTGCTAGAAACCTGGATGTCGTGTCCCCCCCCCCTTACTCCCCCTCCTCTTCCGTCTTGGACCTGGATGAATAGGCGGCATTGAACGCTCTCATATCACAATCCATAGCATTTGGTCAATTTGATTTACTGGGAATGTTCCGGTTCAAAAAGATTCTGTCCTACAAAGAGGGAACCTGGAAGTCAAAAGTTACAATTTGTTGTAGTTTAACTCATCAAAGGAAAGTAGAAAGGAAGGTTTACCTGGATAGAACATCCTGCCCCCTTTACACAGAAAGTCAGTTATATAAGCTAAACAGAATAACCGAATAGCAGAACAATAGCCTTGGAAGGGACCTTGGAGGTCGTCTAGTCCAACCCCCTGCTCAAGCAGAGAACCCTCCACCATTTCAGAATAGTGGCTCTCCAATCTCTTCTTAAAGACCTCCAGTGTTGGGGCATCAACAACCTCTGGTGTCATTTCACTGCTTAATTCTTCTGTCAGGAAATCCTTCCTTAGTTCTAGGTTGCTTCTCTCCTTGATTAGTTTCCACCCTTTGCTTCTTTTTCCTGCCTTCTGGTGCTTTGGAGAATAGGTGGGAATAGGTCAGACCCCCCCTTAAGTCCTTCTTTTCACTGGACCAGACATACCCAATTCCTGCAACTGTTCTTAGTATGTCTCCATCCCCCTAATCCTCTGTGTTGCTCTTCTCTGCCCTCTTTCTAGAGTCTCAACATCTGTTTTTCATTGTGGCGACCAAAACTGGATGCAGGATTCCAAGTGGGTTCCTTCCAAGGCCTTATAGAGCGGTATTAGCACCTCTTGTGACCTTGAGCCTCTGTTAATGCAGCCTAGGACTGTGTGGGCTTTTTTGGCAGTTGCAGCACACGGTTGGCCCAAGTTTCATTTGTTGATTCAGGATTTAGGATGTGAATGAAAAAAAAAGAAGAAGTCATAAGGTTACTTAAGAGTCCACAAAGAGAGAGACCACATGCTAACTAAGACGGAAGGAATTCTTTTTTTTTTTTTTTTTTGTAATAAAATTTTATTGGTTTTTCAAAATTTATAGGGAAAAGGGTAAATGGACAGGTATACAAATTTTGGCAGTTGCAAAGTGTGTGAGGCCCCCCTCCCTCCATACCCATAGCGTACATTTATATATAATGCATTAGTATATAATTGATTATAATCAGCATATTAGTTCTATTATTAAATTCAATCAAATTAAACATTACAATATAAAATCCAAATATAATTCCATTTTCACTTTCGGTCAATTTATAATAATATGATTTTCATATTTATTTCTGTGATCTGAGTCTTCTTGCTATTGCCCCATCTCCCTCCACTGGCAGAGCTCTGGCCCCTCCCGTGTCCTGCGTGTCCGTTGTAGTGTCTGGTGGTTTCTCTAGGAGTGTTTTATTTTTTTCCATAAAGGCCTGCGCCTCTATGGGTGAATTAATTCTGATTCTTGTCTCCTCCCAGAATATCAGCATACCTTCAGGCATCAACCATCTAAACCACACCCCTTTCTGGTATAATTTATTCGCTAATTGCGAATAATTTTTTCTTTTTTCTCTAATCTTCTTAGGGATCTGCTTCAGAATGGTTATCTCCATATCATGATATGTCAATGCTTGCCCCCTTTGTACACCCAGAATTTCATCTCTTGTGGTTTTTCTAAGGAATTTAATGTGAACCTCCCTGGGTAAATTGTGTGTTCTAGCATAAGCTGAGTTCACTCTATAAACCAGATCTATATCCCACCCCATCTGTTGTTTTTCTTTGTGTGTATAGTCAGCCAGAATGTTTGTCATGATGTCCCTTATATTTTCCCCATCTTCTTCTATAACATTTTGAAATCTAAGATAATAGGACATTCTCTCAAATTCTAATTTCATCTGTGTTGGATGTCAAGATCTTTGTTCCCTTTCTGCACGGCTTCCACCCCCCCCCCCCACCTCCTCCACCCCCCCTTCCACAAGATTCAGTCTTTGTGAGTTCTTATATATTTGGGCTTGATTTTCTTTAATTTCATCTTTCATTTCCCTTAACTGTTTCTTGATTTCCTCCTGGCCCTGTAGAATTTGTTGAAGCATTTGTTGAAAGTCCATCTCTGTAGTCTTATGTTGCATCAGTTCTGTTATCTTTGACTGTGTGGCTGGACTGGATGTTGCGGATGTTGGAGCAGAAGTGGCAAAGCCAGGTTTTCCAGGAGGGGGTCTTTTAGATGCCATCCTTTATAACGTTAAAAGTTCAGTCCAAATATGAAGTAAGCAATTAGAAAAGAAGGGTAGCCAGGTGAATCCGGGAGCAGAATAACCAGGCAGAAGAGAATCTCTCCAATAAGTCTGGCAATAGATAGAAAATTTCCCCTAGAAGGTTAAAAAAATACCAATCCACAAGAGGTTCCTCTGGGAGACACGGAGACAAAGACCGGAAGCCTGAATTTTAAAGGTGGAGTCAGGTTTCAGAGTTCATAAAGACAACGGAAGTGTGCCATCTTGCCCTGCCAGTTTTGGGCACAGAGGCGTAACAAAGTTTTAGAAAGTTCCAAAAGTCCTCAAATCATTGTAATATGTAAAATTAAATTGAAAAGAAAATCATCTCAGCCTAAGTGAGGCTTCATTCGTTGGCTCTCCCCCCTCCTCCTTCCCCGGGGGCTGAGAGCAAAATTGTTTCTTGCCGCTTGTCCAAGGGGGGGGGGAAACCCCCCTCCCTCCAGCCGCACCTCCAAAATGCTCCGAAAGTTGTTTTAAAGTTTTAAAAGCTGAATCAAATCTTCATGCAAAGTAAGGGATGAAGAGAGAGGCAACCTCACCGCACCGCAGCTGCTTCCTTCAATTGTAGCATTCTCCAGTCGGCTTGTAGCGAGGCGCGAGGCGTGGAAACGCGATGCGCCCTCCGAGCTTGCTCCCCGGTGCCTTGGGCGCGCGAGAGAGCCCCCGCCGGCTGCCGCCGCTGCAGGAGACCTCCGCGATGCCGCCCCTCCGGCAGGACCCCTCTGCGGGGTGTCCTGTGCCCCCCAAGGAGTGGGGAAGCCCACCGGGGAGCCGGAGCGGGCAAAGAGCTGCCCGTCGCCGCCGCCGCCGGAACCGGAGTCCACAAAGAGAGAGACCACATGCTAATTAAGACGGAAGGAATTCTTTGCATAGAAGAGAAGAAACTATGGGCATCCCATTATCTAAGCATAGTCCTCCTTGGCAAGGAAAAATAATTAATCTTACAGGTAGGGAATCTTATAATGTATCAATAGTACAGGTGGTCCCCGACTTACGACACTTCATTTAGTGACCAATCAAAGTTACAATGGCACTGAGAAAAAGCGACTAATGACATGATTGAAGTTCGGACACTTGGCAACTGGTTCATATTTATGACGGTCACAGCGTCCTGGGCTAAGATGATCCCCTTTTGTGACCTTCTGGCAAGCAAAGTCAATGTGGAAGCCAGATTCTCTTAACAACCATAGTATTGACTTAACAACTGCAATGATTCACTTAACAACTGCGGCAAGAAAGGTCGTAAATGGGGCAGAACCCGCTTAACAAACGTCTCAGTTAGTTACATAAATTTTGGGCTCAATTGTGGTCGTAAGTCCACAATTATTTACTTGAACACACCGTTGATCCTAAGGATATTTAGCCTGAAATGTGTGCAATTAAATTTTTCATATCTCGTCCAATCTTTCTTTGGCTCTCCGTCTCCCCATTCCCACTCCTGGTTCGCCCTCCCCAAATACCATGATTGCATCATTGCAGTGTCACCTAGCAACAGAAATTTTGGGCTCAATTGCAATCGTTAGTAGAAGACTACCTGCCCCGAGTCCTTCGGGAGAGGGTGCGGCTAAGAAATAAATATATTATTATATATTATTATTATTATATAGGTTTTTTACTTATTTTTTTTATCCCTTGTGGATTTTCGAATCAAAATGTGATTAGCCAAACAATAATCTAATAATCCCATTTCCGAGAGGAAAAGCTTTCTAGGTCCCAGCCTCAAAGTTATTACCATCCTTTCAACGTTGCCTTGGCAAGAGAGAAAAATAAGGCCAATCAGGACCCAAAGAAACCCTGGGCTACTTAGCAAGAGCAACAGGATCAGGACCCCCATGTGGTGGGCACTACAAAGTCCCCCGAATCCAAGAGAGCTGACGGAGGGGGCAGGAGGCCAGCCGAGGGGAATCTCCCACCCCTTGCTAGAGGCTCGGCTCCCCTGCAGCCATCCAGCAACCGCTCAGTTAGGGCATCCTAAGGGTGGGAGGTCTGTGTGGGGAGGAGGGCAGCCCCCCTGCCACACCTCTAGCAAGGACGGAGGGGAGGGTCACAGGGCTCTGCACCATTGACCCAAACAACACAAATAGGCAGGAATCAGGGGGAAAGAAGCGAGGAGGCAGGACGGCCGGAGCACCTGTTTTGCCAGACTTCCTAAGATGCCTGCCGGGATCCCTGCGGTGTCCCCCTTTTGTCTCCTCTCCTTCATCTGCTCCATCCAGAACAGCCCCAAAGGAGGGAAAGGGGCCCTGCCAGAGCCACCTGTCAGAGGGGTAAGGCAGAGCATCCCAGGTGTTTCTATTTACCCTTCCAGTCTTCTTCCTTAAGGGAGAATCCCATAGCCTTCCCTTCCCTCTCCTTGTCCTTTCCTTGTCTCTGTGTTACCAAACCTTTCCTTCCCAGCAGGGTGGGAGCTCTGTCCATGAGGCACACCTGTGGCCTGAAAGGTAATCTTCCTCCCCCCCCAATGCAGAGGTGGAAGAGCAGTAAGAGAGTTAGAAGGGACCTCAGAGGTCTTCTAGTCCAACACCCTTGCTCAAGCAGGAGTCCCTGCACCATTTCAGACAAGTGGCTGTCCAATCTCTCCTTGAAAACCTCCAGTGATGGAGCACCCGTAACTTCTGGTGGCAAGCTGTTCCACTGGTTAATTGTCCTCACAGTAGGGAAATTTCTCCTTAATTCTAGGTTCCTTCTCTCCTTGATTAGTTTCCACCCATTGCTTCTAGTCCTGCCTACTTTGGAACCCCCCCCCTTTCTTTGTGACAGCCCCTCAAATACTGGAAGACCTCTATCATGTCACGCCAGGGCCTTCTCTAGACAAGCCATACCCAATCCCTGCAACCGTTCTTCACATGTTTTAGGCATATGTCATTCAGCCATTTGGCCACTCCATGCGTGCAAATTCATTGGAAAAGTCAGTGATGCTAGGAATGGTTAGTGGAAGAAGCTGAAGGGGGAGCAAAGAACGGGTTGGCTTGATAACATCAATTTGACCCAATGGTCGGGGCTTCTCAGGGCACCATGGAAAGCAATGGCCTACAGGTGTTGGACACGACTGAACAGGAGTTCTCTGAACAAGAACTCAAAATAATCTCTTGTCCTACAGATGTGATCAAAGTTGACACAGTGGGAGCACAGACTCCTTTAGCCACAATTTCCACCGGTGTAATTTCCTGGATGAAAGCTTTCCTAGCTGTCAGGCGGCTTCAAGGCGGGATTCAAAGGTTTCCAAAATAGAATAGAATAGAATGGACTAGAATAGAGCTGGAGGGGACCTTGGAGGTCTTCTAGTCCAACCCCCTGCTGAAGCAGGAGAACCTATGTACCATCTCAAGACAAGTGGCTGTCCAGTCTCTTCTCAGAAACCTCCAATGATGGAGCAGCTCCAACTTCTGGTGGCCAGCTGTTCCACTGGTTAATTGTCCTCACTGTCAGGAGGTTTCCCTTTAATTCTAGGTTGTTTTTCCTCTTTGTTTAGTTTCCATCCGTTGTTTCTTGTCCTGCTCTCTGGTGCTTTGGAGAATAATTTGACCCCCCCCCCCCCTCTTCTTTTGTGGCAGCCCCTCAAATACTGGAATATGGCTATCATGTCACCCAAATCCCTCCTTTCTTTAGACTAGCCAGGCCCAGAAAAGAGTCTTTTTTAAAAAAAGCATGTGTCAGCCTCTGTTTCGCTATTCGCTTTCGGCTGCCATTGAAACGGGGGGGGGGGGGCGCATGGTATTTGGGAGGGGAATATTTGGTACAGGAGAGATTGTTAAAGTGGGAGTTTTGTTCTCACCATCTACTGCGCATGCTGATGCCTGGTGTTCAGAGTTGGTCAAGGCCAACAGTCCTGCATACCAATCTGATGATGCTTCTTGGAGATGCAACCCACATGACACCTGAGGGATTTACGGATTGGACAATGGGTGGGGGTTGTCGGGGGGAGGGGGTTGGACAAATATTGATATGTATGATTCTGCACGCTTCTGCCTCAGACCTTGCCTTACTTTGCTGCTATCTTTCCATAATCAGTAAAAGTACTTTTAATTCTGAACAATGGAGCTAAGTGTTTTCTTTCTTGGTTGCTTGACTCTTGGCAAGGCTGACAAGATGCGACCCAATCGGTGATGCCCTTGTCTAAGTTGGGCCACCAGGCATAACTGAGGGCAAGTGCCTTCATCCGCATGATGCCTGGCTGGCCTAGAGGAACAGCTGCCCAAACTGGCCACCACACGACTCCCCCAGAGTAGGAAGCCCCCTTGAGCGCACAACTCATGTTGCTGGGTGTGGAAGGGAAGGGACTCTGTGCTGACTGGCCCCCTCGGCCACCCCCTCCACGCCCAGTTGAGCACTTGGGCGATGACATGGTCCTTGGCGGAGTGTGCAGAGATCTCCGATGCCAAAATAGGACCAGATGGCAGGTCTTCCATTAATAAAAGAGATGATGCCGGAACCGGATCCCCCACAACCATCATTACAACCTGAAAAATGTCCTCATAGTTACGGCCATCGCAACCTTCTCACAGTCTCATGATCAACCTTTGGGCCTTTGGCAGCCTGCGTGTATTTGCCAGGGTTGTCGTCCTTCGGTCGTGTGGCCTCCATTGGCCACTTTCCCAGCTGGCTCCCAACAAACGGAGTCGATGGGAGAAGCCGGTTTCCCTTAAGGATCTCGGGGTTCCTTCCGCAACTGCAGTGGTTTCTTTACCATCTGGGCCACAAGAGGTCGGAAAATTGGCTGTGACTCACTGAAGGACAGTCCTTTGGATGGAATGGTCTGGGTCTCCTGATTGAGCAGCGGGTTGGGCTAGATGACCTCCAAGGTCCCTTCCAGCTCTACTCTGATTGAATCTTAAGGGCAGGAGTCTTGTTGTCAAAAATTGCCCTGAGGACAACAGGTCATCCTTGACTTATGGTGATTAATTTAGTGACAGAAGTTACAACAACACTGAGAAAAATGACTCAGGACCAATTTTCACACCTACAACCGCTGCAACACCTCCTGGTCACATGATCAAAACTCAGGCACTTGGGAACTGGCGTGTATTTATGACAGTTGCCGTACCTTATGGTCATGGGATCACCATAAGATTTGCTTAACAACCGCTTGATTTACTTAACGACTGCACTCAATTGCTTAGCAACTGTGGCAAAAAGGTTGTAAAATGAGACAGAACATACTTAGCAACAGAAATTGTGGTCATAAGTGGAGGACTACCTTTATTGCCTCATAGTCCATTCTAATTTATCTCCAGAGACATTCAGGATCCCATAATTAGAACTTCCCCTTTCTTCTCCCTTCTGCTCGCTTCTGAGGAGCCGGGAGCAAAGTCCTTCTGAAGGGCTTATTTCTGGGACTTCTGGGGCTGGAAGCAGCCTGAGATGACTGAGGGAAACCCACCAGATCAGGCCTCCAAGGGTTGCACTGCTGGGCTTCCCACATTGGAGAGAGAGAGAGATCCTCTTTCTTTCCTCTGTTGGAGTTTGAGACACATCCGATCTCCTGCTTGCAACTATTCACCTGGTGCAGCTACAAGGAGTCCAATCTCCTCAGGATGCAGTCTGACTCTCCTGTGGGGTTTCTCCACCCACACCTTCTGGACTCCAGTCTCAACCTGGACCATGGGGAAAGAACCAGATGTTTCTGCTGTCCTTATCACCCAAAAAACAGGATGGAGACAGGATGGTGGATCTCATGGAAAAGCCTCTTTCACAGGGCAGGAGCAGCTATGGAAAAGGTGAGCTAAGTAGGTCTCCTTGGATGAGCACATCTAAGCAAGAGGACCTGGAGGCCCCCACCCTCTCTGGCTTGGTGGGATGGCCAATGGTTCTCATGGAGATTATCAAATAACATAATTGGAGCTTGGCTCCCATAGAATCTATCTTACCACTTTTCCTATTCATTCTCTCACACATAGACTTTTAGTGCTGTCCATAGGAATCATTTTTTTTTAAAAAGGTTTTTTAAAAGGTGTCAAATTCATTGGCAGTTGGTGAACAACAAATTCCCCTGAATGACTTTCACAGAGTTTTCTTTAGCAAGATTTATTGAGGTGAAAAGGAAGGCAGTTATAAGAATTAAAATCCTTCAACAATTTCCCATTTGGAAACATGTAGATATGTTCTTTGATTCCTGCATACTATCTAAGTGGAAATAATTCAGGTATTCGTTCAAATAAATGGATATTATACCATTCTTAAATATCATGGTGTCTTTTCTCATGTTTTTACATTTGTTCTGGCTGTGAGATGCTCCTTTGTGTTCAGGTCTGGCCTCAGAAGGATAATGTAGCACTTGGGGATGAAGATGCAGCCCAGCAGACCAGCACTGGAGGCCAGGATGGAGAAGACCTGCACAGCCACCATGTATCTCCCTTTGGTGCTCAGGTAGGTGGGCACAAAAGTCACCCAGACACTGCAGAAGACCAGCATGCTGAAGGTGATCAGCTTGGCTTCGTTGAAGGCCCCAGGCAGATTTCTGGCCAGGAAAGCCACCGTGAAGCAGATGGCAGCCAGGAAGCCCATGTAGCTGAGGGTGACGTAGAACATGACAACAACCCCTTCGTTGCATTGCAGGATGATCTCTCCAGGCTGGGAGTGGAGGTCAGAGTCAGGGAATGGGGGAGAAACTCCCAGCCAGATGGAGCAGATGATAATTTGGACAGCAGAAGAAGAAAGGATGATGGAGTTGGCCAAGCTCTTCCCCAACCATCTCTTCACTCGGTTTCCTGGTTTTGTGGCCAGGAAAGCCAGCACCACCGTGATGGTTTTGGCCAAGAGAGAAGAAATGGCAACTGAGAAGATGATGCTGAAGACTGTTTGTCGGAGAAGGCAGGTGGCTTTCCTGGGTTGACCAATGAAGAGAGAAGGAGACAAGAAGCAAAGCAGGAGGGAGACCAGGAGGATGTAGGAGAGATCCCGGTTGTTGGCTTTGACAATGGGAGTTTCTCGGTATTTAGTGAAGATGATTAAAACAAGGCCTGTAGTTAGGAACAAGAGCAGGGCAAAAGAGACCAGGATGATGCCCAGATGTTCTTCATAAGACAGGAAGGTTATAACTTTGGGGATACATTGGATTCTGTCCTCATTTGGATATTTGTCATCCGGACACTTGGTGCATTTTCCTGCATCTGAGAAAAAAAATCATATTCCCTTACTATTCTCTCCTTTTACCTTTCAGAAAATACCTTATTTGGACTACAAGTGATACCAGGAGATATTGTCTAGGACACATTTATTAGTACCTCTAGTGAGAGACGGTAAGAAGTATAAGACTTTTTTAAAAAATCATTTTTTGTTTAATCGTCTATGAAAGTGAGAGAAGTATTGGGACCCAAATCATTTCCTGTGTGATGTTCAGAACCAAACTTTATTATTTGATGCATGTAATGAATCAGTTCCACTTCCTTTCTTCCAGTCTCACTCACCTTTCTGAGTGGAGAAGGTCCCCTCCGGACAAGGAATGCAGTCGTAGCAGCAAACTGGCTCTCCTTCTCGAGCCCTCTTGACAAATCCAGGATGACAACTTTCCACACATCTGGACTGAGGCAGAGACTGAGCAGAAAAACAAGGAATGCCAAAGAAAAGATGTTAGGACTCTCCGTCCATGGAAAATGGAGGGAGTAATGGATGGAGACAAGTAGCCTCTGGTCTTCACTGAGGTAAATATGAAACCTCTGACTACTTCTAAACAGATGCAGGAGGTAGAACAACTGGCAGATTCTTCATTTAGTTCCTTCCTTTTCCTTTTGGAATTTAACATTGCAATAAGGTACTTTTCTACTTAATAGTCTAGAGGGATGGAATTGAAAAAAAGATTTAAGTATGATGATATATTCATATTAAAACTGAGAATAAAGTTTATTATAAAAATTTTGCAAACTTTTATTCCATTAGATTTTTTAAAGGTAGAATAAAACTGTAATGAAGAAAGAAACCTCTGACCAGTAAGATCTTGAAAGGTTTCCATAAAACATGGCAAAGCTCCTTCACTTAGGTCCTGTCTGTTGAAGAACTTCCATTATATGACACCAACTGGTATGGAAGCCAATCACCCTGGAGACTGTAGGCTTTGCCCACTTGAAATGGGACCTCAGGCTTTGGAAAACAGAGAAAAGAGACAAAAAATTATCCCACCTTATTGAGCAACTTTAGCCGTGAAAGAGCATTTTGTCTGATAGAAAGTCTCTGTTTTCGAAAAAGCGCCAGAGTCTCTTCCTTGACATCCTCTTTAGGGAGAACCAAGAAGCCCAAAATGGCCAGATCTGCTTTTATCTCTCCATTTTGGTCCAAGTACAGTTTCATCTCAGAAATATTCCAAAATTCATTCTTATCCAGAAAGGGATGAAACTAGAATGGGAACATCCAGGAATTTGAAAAGCAGAAAACTTTGTTTCTTATCCCACATTGAATCTTTCTTCTACAATTGTCTCATCTCCAAATATGGTTAAATAGGGTACAAATACTGCCATAATCTTCATAAGGGAATGAAAAAGTTTGAGAAACATTTATCAAACTATACAGAAAATATAATAGACACAGTTGGTCAATTATAGGGAACATTTTAGAGCAGATAACAAATAAAATGAACAGAAAAAAAAGATTATTCATAAACTCTTTGAAAACAACAGATTGATTCCAAGAAATCATGGGTTGATCAAGAAGAAATCTGTCAGGCTAATCTTCTCCCTTGTAATCCTGATGGAAAACACCTCCAGATCAGAGGTGAGTTCCTACCTGTTTGGACCAGTTTGGCTGAAACAGTAGTAACCTGGTGGCCTGGTTGCTGGAACCAGCAGTAACCCAGGCTGGCCACGTCCCTGAACCGGTTCTCTCGGCCATATTGTTTTTGGCTTCTGGGCATGCGCAGAGCAACCGGCAGTAGCGGTAGCCAGAACCCACCCCTGGCTGGATCCCACTTAGGAACCTCAGTTTACTCGTGAGCCCCATTGGCCTTTCTCCCTGTCACTCCTGGCCAATGTTGCTCACAAGTAAACTGCAGCTAGGATCTCCCACGTGTTGCACACCCGAAAACGACATGGAGGCATGGGCGAAAGCTGGGAGGGGGGTGCAACACACGGGTGGGACCTGGCCAGCCCTGCTGTTGCAGTAGCTGCCTGGGCGAGCCACTCCCCACCTTCCCAGACCAGGCCCTCAGCTCGTGTCAGACTGAGGCCGCAGTCGCCACCTGCTCCTTTGTCCACCCAGCCGGCGGGAGCCACAGCAGTGCCGGTCATGGCTGAGAGCTTTCTTTGCCAGCTGGCAGCTGAAAAGTTCTCCCTTTCAAAAGCCTCCAGTGATGGAGCTTTCGGATCCAAGCGCACTTTAACCAACCAACCAACCGGGGCTTAGTTTGGAAACAGAAGAAGAAAGAACCGGTGAGTGTCTGTGCCCAGGCGTGGGGGATGTTGGGGGGGAGGCTGGGCGGGGTGAGCGGGAGGGTAGGAGGTCTCTGAGCAAGTGCTGGACAAGAAGGCGGTGGATGACTTCGCTTTCCAGTCGCCGGTGAGTGACCAGTACCTACTCTTTGGAACCATTAATTCCCTGAGTAATTAAATTGGCCAGATCTGTTGAGATGGTTCCCCTCCTTCTCCTCTGGATTCCTCCTCCAAAGGATCTAAGATTAATGGATCCATATCGGGACCCCCTTACCTGCCATGGCTGCAGCCTTGGAGACCCCAACATCTTTTCATCCTCCTTCCTTCCCCTCCTCGATCTGGAGGAATAGGCAGCATTCAAGGCCTGGGCCAGAGTCTTTGTGAGACTGTAATGGTAGTATTCATTTTGGGCCCTTAATCTGTCCCTTTTCCACTGTGTCTCCAGTGGGGCTTTCTGGGTGCATCTTCTGCGGCCTTTGACAGAAAAGACATTCTTTGAAAGAGAACAATGAAAATAATGATCTTGAAACTTTTCTTCCACATAGAAATCGGGTTTAAAGGCAGAATCTTTTGGCCTTTTCTTTACCAGATAACCAAACCTCCAAATACTATAGATGTATTTGAGAAGTCTGCGCTTGTTTATTTGATATGCTGTAAAATTTGTGAGGATCCAGACTTTCCCCTCAATGGGTCCTGGAAGACGCATAAGTGTTAAATGGAAAGGAAGAATTCTGTCCCAAATGGAATCAAATTCCATGAAGTGAACAAAGACGTTAACTTGTCTCCACTTAGAGAGGGAATCCCTGGGGGCTGCTGTGTGTCCAGTTGTTGAGAACAGTTGTGATATAACCACACAAATTCCATTCCTGACAAGCACAGGAGTAAAAGTCCTCATGAAATTCTCTCCCTTTTCTGTGTCTGAAGCAAAGAGGCCAATCAGGGTCCATCTGAAGTGGAGGAGCAGCTGGACAATTGCTGGGTTCTGGAATCCTTCTTTGGGGTGAATGTGGTGGAAAAAGGGGAATCGACTTTTATCACTCAGAGCCTCTGAAGCTGGTACAAGATTGATCTGGAAAAGCAATTGAAAGGATTAGAACCGTGATGGGGAAACTGAGGCATGCAGAGCATCCTCTCCTGGCACGCCAGCTGCCCCAGCCCAGCTCCACTAGGATCCACATGCAGGCGCACCTCCTGCCGGCCAGCTGGTTTTCGGGCCTTTGTGGAGGGCCAGGGAGGGGGACGCGTGAGAATGCAGTGGGTGGGGGGCGCTCACCTTGCGCAGGAAACTCCAACTGGCTGGAAGTGAGTGTGAATGGCCTCCTCCCCCCCCCCCCACCCCAGTGCTTCCTGGCTCAATTGGAGGCTTCCTTCAGCCTTCAAACAGTTGCAGGGTTTTGGGAGGTTTTTTTGCTTCCAGGTTGGTGCAGGAGGCTTTCCAGGGCCAAAATGGGGCGTGGAAAGTGCAGGGTTTTTCCCCCCGTTATTCCCGAATTGTGAGCTCTTACGAAAGTATCCCCTCCTTGTGGGTTGCTAACAGTGGTGGGTTTTAAAATTACCAAGGGTCAGGGCAAGGGATACATGAGTATGCAGTGTGTGTGTGTGTGTGTGTGTGTGTTTGTGTGTGTGCTCACATTGTGCAGGAAACTCCGCTGGGCTGGAAGTGAATGGTCTGGGCCTCCAGTGCTTTTTCCCTCAGTTGGAGGCTTCCTTCAGCCTTCAAACAGTTGCAGGGTTTTATTTTTTATGTTTTGCTTCCAGGTTGGTGCAGGAGGCTTTCCAGGGCCAAAATGGGGTGCAGAAAGCACAGGGTTTTTTTTTCTTCCATCTTGGCCCTGGAAAGCCTCCTGCACCAACCTCGAAGCAAAAAACCCCAAACAAGCCCTGCAACTGTTTGAAGGCTGAAGGAAGCCTCCAACTGACCCAGGAAGCCCTGGAGAGCCAGGCCGTTCACACTCACTTCCAGCCCACCAGAGTTTTCTGCCCCAGGGCAGAAATGAAAACCTGTCCTGTGGAGCCCACTGCCACTTGGGCGGAGGAGGACGACCACACGAAGAAGAAGAGGAGGAGGAGAATGGCGAGGCTTTGCAGGAGCCGGCAGGGAGCAGGTCAGGTGGGGCTGGCTGGCTGGCTGGGGAGGGGGCAATCACGGTGCTTAGGTGGCAGCAGCCTGCATGCCCCAACTGTGCTGGGGAGGAAAGAGGCCCTGCTTGAATGGGGATGAAAGTACACACACACCCTGCCTCCCTGCTCAGGTGTCGGCCACACCAGTTTCGGTGCCCTGGCTGAAGCACGCTTTCTCTGACACACACACACACACACACACAGAGATTACTCTCTTACCCTCCCTGTCTCTGTCTGGCCCCATTTGCATGCTCAGCTGTCGCCCACACCATTGGCAGCAGATTGGGTGCCTTGGCTGAAGTGTGCTTTCTCTGTCAAACACACTTGGATTGCCTGTCTCTGTCTGGCCCCATTTGCTGCTCCTTGAGACAAAGAAGCCTCATTAAGTAGCTAAGTGGAAAGTAGTTGGGGGGAGGGGAGGAGCAGGAGACCTGCAGCTAACCACTTCCCCCACCCATCCACCCCCGAGAATGAAAGTTTCTGGATCCCTGACTCTGCAAAAGAAGATGGGTGCCTGAATCTGCACAATATTATAGCACCCAGGAGCGTCCATTCTCGGCACAAAAAGCATTTCCCAGCCAACTCTCCTCTCCCTTCTTCAAAGGCAAAGAAGCCGAGAAACAAGAGAGGAGACAGAGGTTTGGAAATTAAGTGAGTCCTTGTTGCAGGAAGGGAGGGAGAAGCAGGAGGTATCTCAGTGGGATGGGGAGGCCTTGAGGGTCTCTTCTATCACTAGGACCCCCATGGCCTTCCCCACCCTGAGATACAATACAGTAGCAGAGTTGGAAGGGACCTTGGAGGTCTTCTAGTCCAACCCCCTGCCCAGGCAGGAAACCCTATACTGTTTCAGACAAATGGCTATCCAACATCTTCTTAAAGACTTCCAGTGTTGGGGCATTCACAACTTCTGGAGGCAAGCTGTTCCACTGATTAATTGTTCTAACTGTCAGGAAGTTTCTCCTCAGTTCTAAGTTGCTTCTCTCCTTGATTAGTTTCCACCCATTGCTTCTTGTTCTACCCTCAGGTGCCTTGGATAATAGTTTGTCTCCCTCTTCTTTGTGGCAACCCCTGAGATATTGGAACACTGCTATCATGTCTCCCCTAGTCCTTCTTTCTATTAAACTAGACATACCCAGTTCCTGCAACCGTTCTTCATATGTTTTAGTCTCCAGTTCCCTAATCATCTTTGTTGCTCTTCTCTGCACTCTTTCTAGAGTCTCCACATTTTTTTACATCGTGGTGACCAAAACTGAATGCAGTATTCCAAGTGTGGCCTTACCAAGGCATTATAAAGTGGTATTAACACTTCCCATGATCTTGATTCTATCCCTCTGTTGATGGAGCCTAGAACTGTGTTGGCTTTTTTGGCAGCTGCTGCACACTGCTGGCTCATATTTAAATGGTTGTCCACTAGGACTCCAAGATCTCTTTCACAATTACTACTGTTGAGCAAGGTACCACCTATACTGTACCTGTGCATTTCGTTTTTGTTGCCTAAATGTAGAACCTTACTCTTTTCACCATTGAATTTCATTTGATTAGATAGTGCCCAATGTTCAAATTTGTCAAGATCCTTCTGTATCTTTAGCCTATCTTCTGGAGTGTTGGCTATTCCTGCCAGCTTGGTGTCATCTGCAAATTTGATGAGTTCCCCATTTATTCCCTCATCCAAAACATTGATGAAGATGTTGAAGAGTACTGGGCGCAAAACAGAGCCTTGGGGTACTCCACTGCATACCTCCCTCCATGTAGCTGCAGTTCCTTTGAGGACTACACATTGAGTGTGGTTGGTCAGCCAGTTACGAATCCATCTGGTGGTGATCATGGGCACATTGGTATCCTTGAATTCTGAGCTCTTAGGAAAGTATCCCCTCCTTTTGGGTTGCAAACAGCTGTTTCCAGTGGGGGGAAAAGGACAAAGCAAGTGGGGAAATAGTTTCCTTTGCTATATTTCCAGTCTGAATTAGACCATGGCAGGGTCCCTACAGAAGAGATCTTTTAAGGATCATTATGTATTCATAGAAAAGCAACTATACTTAGCTCTGCTCTTAAATGCTAAAGCTGTTGTACATAAAAAACAGAGGAGCTCTGATCAAGAGCCATCATTTTGACACTTTTGCTGTCCTGTAGTCTGTCCCCATGAAATGCAAGCATGGAACAAAGCTAGGTCTCGTAAGGAGAGGGAGTGGGCCTCCCTCTGACCCACATACTTTGACCTCCTGCACACACCATGGGCAACCAAGGAGAGTGAGCACAGCAGCAGTGGGAGCTGGCCGTGCCCACCATGGCCTCCGAGGTCAACCACAATGGGGCCCTCATTGAAATTGAGTTTGACACCCCTGGACTAACAGATGACCTGAGTGCTTCATGTGTTGCTCTCAAACTTACAACATATGAGTCAAGGTTAGAAAAATTATCAGCTTGCATTCAACAGCAAAAGTCACATAAATCAAAAGCATGCCAAATGCAAATGTTTACCTTTCAATAAAAAGGTGTTTGTATCATTGAAAGCGCTGTTATTGTGGGGTTTTTTTCAGACAAAAGACGTTAATCATGTATGAGTTGTTTTTCTAAACTTAAACCTCATTATTCAGGTTAAATTGCCGTGTTGGCACTCCGAGATAAATAAGTGGGTTTTGGGTTGCAGTTTGGGCATTCGGTCTCTAAAAGGTTTGCAATCACTGAATTAGAGCATACACAGACTGTAACCTAATTCAGCTTTTGTTAAATTGCTGTTGAGAGAAGCTCCATTGTAACCTAAGGTGCCAACTACATAGATAAAACTTCTAGGCGAATTCCCAAGCTTAGCCTAGCAAAGTAACGTCTTGTGAAAAGTAAAATGTGGATTCTGCCAAGTAGCCTTGCTTGTACCTTAAAATGTGTGTTCAGCATTCCCTAATAAAGCTATGAGTTATACTCCAAAAATGAATTTCTTTTCCCTTCTACAGTCTATGGTTTTCAGAGCGCTGACAAAAATCATGAAATTTGCGTGATATCAAATTATGTTTCTATCGCAATGACGTTCTGTGCAAGCTATAAGATGTTTGGAAAAGTTTTTGGCACATGCCTGTTTTTCTCTCTCTGCCTGCTCTGTTAAGGTGGGAGACAAAAAGGTCATCCAGTCTTTTGCTTTCTGCAGAAATAAAAGCTGATAATCCATAGCTTCATCTTCAGAGTTTCACTGGACTTAAATCATATTACTGTATCTCACCTCTACAATTTATTGCAATTAGATTAACATGTGCAAATGCCAACTGAAGTATTATATTCCAATAAAGGGCCTACTATAATTTTTGAGGATTGCTGCATATTTTAATGCTTCTAAGGCCCAGATTCTTTGTGGAGGAATCTTTTTAGCTTCTTCTCCAATTGTACAAGAAACAGGGAGACCTCAGTTCCTAATACAGTTTGTCTGTAGTACAATCCAAGATTGGCCTTTAATTGAAATTTTGTCTGTTCTAACAGCCACAATTTTTGGAGTCTGTCAGTTTCCATAGGTTAAATTTAATGCCAATACCCATATTTTCTGATTTTGGACAAATCAGAAATTGTGTAAATTCCCAAATCAGCTCTGAGGGGCAGCAGCTGGAGTCCTTTTGTCCTCCCCAAGATACTCCTTGGAGGCTGTGATTGGGTTGGTTCTGCTGGTGGTTTCTCTCTGAAGCCCCAAACATCAGATTGATGTAAGAACATGGGGGAAACCTTGGCCTCATATACTTCAATAATTGGGGCTGAGGAAGCTGGAGAGCTATGAGGTTTTCTTTTAAGCACCAATTTCACTCATGTCTTTGATCTAACTGAGCTCCTTTGATGATGAGGGAGACAAGATTCAGTCTCAGAGAAAACAACCCCAGGGAAGGAAAAGTGTCACTTGCTCTATTGGCTGACAATCTATGGCTAGGATGTCATTTCCCAAAGACCATAACTTTTGAACTTGATTTATTAATTATCAGATAATTATTATGAGAAAAGAACCCAAGTCTTCCTCACAGGGTATATAATCCAATGTGTAAGTATGATAATATCACAGTGTAAATCAGCATGTTCCAATAGATATTTAGCATGCTAAACATATGTACCTACAACAGAACTTATCACAAAATAAAAGGGTTGGAAAGGACCTTTGAGGTCTTCTAGTCCAACCCTCTGCTCAAGGAGACCCTATACCAGGGGTCCTCAAACTACGTCCCACGGGCCGGACAAATCCCACTGAAGTCATTAATCCAGCCCATGTGGGACCATGAGGCTGCCCCACCCGAATCACCCCACCACCCTTCAGCCCCCACCCACCAGCTGAGCGCAGGCCTTACCTTTGCAAGCCCCACGGACTGAAGCTGCAAAGTAAGACCAAAGTTTTTGGCTGACACAGTACTTCTGGGGACTGGGGAAGCCAAAAACGGGATGCACAGAGGCCCCAGGAGGGGAAAATGGCTCCGTCTGCCTCAGCTTCTTAGCTCGGGATGAGTGGAACGCAGAGCCATGTCACCTGGCATGCGTGGCCTTGCCCGTTGCTCTTCCGGGTTTCTGGTGCGCATGTGTGTGCAACAATCAGCTGGCCTCTGTGTGTACAGTAGTGCCAGGAACTGGAAGCGCAGGTCTTCTGGTTTCTGTGAGTGCATGCGCACCAGCCAGCTGATTGTCATGTGGGTGCGTGCCAGAAACCGGAAGAGGAGTTGCCTGGTGCACATGTACGCACTGGCATGTACACTGTGCAACTCCTCTTCCAGATTGCGTCCCTGACAAGAGCACTTGGTGCTGAAAAGGTTCTCCATCCATGCACTATTCCAAAGGTGGTTTTTTCAAGGCTTTATAAAGCTGTACCAATACTTCACGTGATTTGGATTCTATCCTTCTGTCGATGCAGCCTAGGATTGCAGTGGCTTTTTTTGGCTGCTGCCACACATTGTTGGCTCACATTTGAGAGATTGTCCTCTAAGATTCCAAGATCCCTCTCACAGTTACTGCTATTGAGCCAGGTTTCACCTAATCTGTACCTGTACATTTGGTTTAGTTTTCTCTACATTGAATTTCCTTTTGTTAGATAGGCCCAGGGTTCAAGTCCATCTAGATCCATCTGGATCTTGAGCCTATCTTCTGGGCTGTTGGCTATTCCGGTCAGTTTAGTGTCATCTGTAAATTTGATGAGATCCCCATCTATCCCTCATCCAAATCATTGGTGAAGATGTTGAAGAGTAGTGGGCCTAAAATGGAACCTTGCAGTCCCCCACTGCTTGTTTCCCTCCATGCAGATGTAGTTCCATTGAGGACCACAGGCTGAGTCCATCTGGGGGTAATGCTGTCTATCCCATATATTTTTAGCTTACCAAGAAGTAGATGGCCGTTTATTTTGTCAAAGCCTTTTCAAAATCCAAGTACTGTATACTATGTGCACTGCATTTCGCTGGTCCACTAATTTAGTAATTTTTGTCAAAGAATGAAATAACATTTATTTATGATCTGTGTTTGGATCCTTCATTCGTTGAAGTAAGTTGTCAATATCTAGACTGATTAACAAGGGTTCAAATATGCATCCTTCCCTTCCTCCTTGGTAAGTATCAATCCTTCTTCTCATTGCTCCATTGAGCCCCAACCTCCCTCTTAAACAAGGACCTGGAGAAAGAGCCTGGATCAGGACTAACAGGCTGAGTTCCATTTTGAGGGCAATTAATTTCCTACATAATATTTCTCTGTTAATTATGACAAATGCACTAACATCTACAAAGCCAGCAAACTGTGTTTTACTTCAGTGATATAGATGAGATATTTCAAGACAAATCTGTTAGCAATATTATTGACATGCAATATTTATTATAAAATCTATATAGCTGTTCACTACCTAAAACCTTCTGGTTCTTCTGCAAGGAATGCATTTTTCTCAAGTTTAACTAAGAGGAACTTGGCATAAATTTTAGCCACAATATATGCTATTCTCTTTGGCCTATAATTGCTAGAGTCCTTTTTATTCCACTTTTTAGATAGATAAAATGCTACTATTGCCAACTTCAATCCGACTGGATAGGGTAGACATTTTTTATATGTAAAAATGAAGACGCCAATAGAGATATCTGGGATATTGTTTTATCAGTTAGTTGGTAGACTGTCTTCTCCAAGGAATGTATTGCTTGCATTTCAGGCCTTTTATGATTAATTTCAACATGAACCAGTGGTGGGTTCCTGCTGGATCGCACCGGATCGCGCGCGCTCCCTTTCAGCGCTCCACCTGGCTTGCGCGCTCCCTTTCAGCGCTCCACCTGGCTTGCGCGCTCTCTTTCAGCGCTACACCTGGCTCTCGCGCTCCCTTCCGGCGCTGAAACCGGAAGTACAGTCTTGCCCCGCCCCTGGCGAAGCAACGACGCCTTTCTGCGCTCCACCAGCTCGGCTGGGAACGGAGATGTTTCCTCAGCGGAGCGGAGCGCCTCCCCGCTCCGCTGAGGAAACATCTCCGTTCCCAGCCGAGCTGGTGGAGCGCAGAAAGGCGTCGTTGCTTCGCCAGGGCCGGGCAAAACTGTACTTCCGGTTTCAGCGCCGGAAGGGAGCGCGAGGCCAGGTGGAGCGCTGAAAGAGAGCGCGCAAGCCAGGTGGAGCGCTGAAAGGGAGCGCGCAAGCCAGGTGGAGCGCTGAAAGGGAGCGCGCAAGCCAGGTGGAGCGCTGAAAGGGAGCGCGCGCGATCCGGTGCGATCCGGGAGGAACCCACCACTGACATGAACATAATGGGGTAAAATATTGACATTTTTGCTAATATGGAGAAAAGCAGCTCTTGAATTCCATGGAGAAGACATGATTGCATCTATTGCTCACCCACCACCACCCACCCCTCACTTTACCAGAGAGAGAAAAACACACACAAACCTGTGGGACTTTGTAGGTGCCTCCTAATGTTGACATCTGGATGGAGATCTCCCTGCTAGCTCCATCAAGAAGAGCCAGAAGGTTCTCCTTCCTTCCACAGCCGTAGTTGGGGATATTGGCTTCTCCAGTGGAGAGAATGTCCAGCAAAGCATCTGAAGTGTGGAAAGTGCTCCAATAGTTGTCATGGAGGTTGTAGCCAAGTGTGAGATTGTGCAGGAGCTGGGAATTCTTGTTGATCACTTGAATGTTGAAAATATATGTTAGGCCATGTGCAAGACCATAAATGTCCCTATTGTTAAAAAAAAAGTTATTATAATCAAAAGCACCAACAAATACTTTAAAAAAAATATATAATCCCCCAGAAGCCTACTGAGCCTTAAGCCAACATTGATTCAAAACCAATGATCAGTTACACAAATATGGAAATGGGCTGAGGTACAGCAACTACAACTGGTTCAACCACTACTTTAAATAAAATTCATTATTCAAGTGATAAATTAAGGATTGAGTTGAGAGAGGAAAAT
Source organism: Natrix helvetica helvetica (assembly GCA_029890345.1). Taxonomy (NCBI): domain Eukaryota; kingdom Metazoa; phylum Chordata; class Lepidosauria; order Squamata; family Natricidae; genus Natrix; species Natrix helvetica. The sequence continues at coordinate 200,961 of JAKRSI010000966.1, forward strand.
AATCTGCAGCCCTTTCAGCTTTTTTTCAGACCCCTTTTTGAGTCTCTTTCACAAAATCAGAGAAAGGAGAGAAGCCATGGAAATCAAAATCATTCAGGAAATTAGACATATCCCCCAATATAGGAATAAATGAAGAATAAATGAAAAAAAACAGAAAAGAAGGATAGTGTTAGAATGGAGGGAGTGCGACTCTATCACCCTGAATAACTTACGGATCTTGGAAAACAAACTGAAGAGAAGGAGCCATGTTAAAAAGCAACTTTGTTTGTGATGTTTCCTTTCCACTGAAGACTATACCGATGAGATGGTCTCCTGGGCTGTAAAAACTCTGTGGTCGTTTTCCATCCTGGTGCTCCAAACTCTGCAGGCATTTCATTCTCAGGTTCCCAGAGACTGGATGGGACAAAAGCAGCATCAGAAGCAGAAGCAGGAGGTCCATAACTCATGGGGCGAATCAAATAATCTCTTTTCTTTTTCTAAAGAAGAATTAGAAGAATCAATGGACTCTCACAAGGTGGCATATGATCCAGTTGCTTTCCTGATTCAAACACAGAGAAACACTCAGCTTTACCTGGAAAGGAGAGAGATGGACATTCAGGAGCACAGACCCTGCCTGTCCACAAACTCCATATTTCTCTGCTCATAGTCTCCCCTGGAGGATTTGGCCAAAGAGCAGAGCTGAAACTTTTATCATAATTCTCCCTCTCAGGAGGGATCCCTGGATAATTCAAGTAGTTCGTGGACTCAAAGGTTGTTGGGAAATTCTCTGGAGGGAAATGAAAGGGAAACAATCCCCATGTGGTTCATAATAACAGGGGCAGAGATTGAATTAAATCCATCATCTAGAATTGAGAGATTTGGGGTCTCCATGCTTGAAAGTGGCCCCAGAGGGAATACACGGCACCTGTGGCTAAAGACAAAAAGAAATGTGACACTTGTTGGCATAGTGGTTAAGGAGAAAATCCCAGAGGCCAGTTAATGCCAGAGCATGAAAATAGACCTAAAATAGCTGCATGCTGAGTTGGAGCCAAAATTTACTTTATTTTGAAAGCTAATGCTCAAAGGCACCACACAAAAGGACTGATGAAATAGTGTGGCCAGACTCCAAGAACAAAATAAACTTTAGTGAAAAAGTGGTCACCAGAAGTTTGCAGAGTTAAAAAAAAATCACATACACACACAAACACAGGAAAAAACCAAGTGAAAGAGATGGAGAAATCAAATCTGCCCCTCACCCCACATGAGGGGAGGGGGTAAAGGGGAGCTCAGGACTCTAGTGTTGCAGATGAAAAAGCTGATCTACAAAATCCAACTTCCATCCCAGGAATGCAGAAGCTCATATCCCATGTTCCCCTGCCACCCTTTCCCATGCAGAGGCCAGGCAAGGGAGCAGTTGCAGGGATGCCAGACTCTGCCTGGCTGAGTGGGGAGCCCCACTTAGGAGGAAGAAGCTGGAGAGCCTCGTGTTGGGGAAGGGAAGCAGATCTGCAAAATCCCCCTCCAGGTTCCATCTTCTGAGTCTTGGGAAGGGGGAGACCATATCCCATGTTGCACGGCCACCTCTTTCTATGTATGAGGCACCCAGGGGAAAGCAAAGCCCAGACCCACGGAGAAAGCCCAGGATGGCCAGGAAGGAGGAGGGGATGAGACCAACCTGGTTTATGGATCCCAGGGTTGAATGTTGGGGGTTTCTCCAGCCTCGCTTGGGCTCCGTGTCTTTCCAGGAGAAGCTCCTGTTGGGGAGAAGCCATGCAGGGCTGGGTCTTCCAAGGGGGATCCGGGGTTGTCTGGGAGGAAAAGGCAGCCAGCCTCACTCTGGAGGGGACCCTCTGTGTCTCTGAGGAAGATGGGGGTCCCTGTGGCCCCTGCAAAGCCCCACATCCCCCAGCTGAGGAGACCCTCTTCATTGCAGCCTTTTCTGGGGAGGGAGCTTAAGCCCCTCCCTCCCTCTGCAATTCTGGGAGGTTTTGCCTTTTTCTCATCATCCCCAAAGCTCTGAATGTTGCTCTTTATTTGACCCCCTTTGGCTTGGCTTCTTCAGCCTCTTCTCCATTAGGCTGAGGGCAGGGAAGCTCCCAGGCGACCCCTCTTCCCCTCTCCCCCCATTTGATTGGCTATAGGGTTGTCATGATGAAGGGGGCGGGCCAGGAATAGAGGCAACCATTAAAGAAAGGGAGGGCGGGATTTTTTGTCTTCCTTGACAACCGGAGGATTTGAATGCGAAATCTGCTTTCTTTTAGGAAACCCTGCTCAGATGAAGCTCAGAATCAGAGGGAGGGAAGGATCAGAGGAAACAAAGGGATATTTTAAAATATATTTTAAAAAACTAAGTAAAATGTAGTCCTTGACAGAAGAAAAATAAAAAGTAAACACCAAACAATGAAAAAATGATCAAACTCAGTAGAAAAAGTTGTTTAGCTCCCTAGAGTGTGATCCATGAGATATACAGCAATTAAAAGCATAGAATGATAAAATTCAGCCTTAAGCAAATCTATTGGAGACACAGAGCAGAAAGATGGGAAGATGAAGGGAAATTGGACATTAAAGAAAACAGTGTCGCCAAACAGCTTATAGAAAATTGCTAAACTAGTTATAGTGTTAACATTACTTTCTGCTCTGGTTGAAAGAATTTACAATTTCTCTTTAATTTAAAAAAATGTGTAAGCTTTCCTATTTGTGAAATAAAAATCTCACCCAGCCATTGAAGGGAGAAATAAATACCCAGATCAAAGTCAAGCTTCTAGTGCTTTGTGAGTATGGAGTCTGGTATGTCATTAATGTGGGATGGGTGGCTCTATAAATCATTTAAAATAAAGAAATTTCTGGGACTGGAGCAGAAAGTCTACAATCTCCAACTGCCTCTTCAGCCCAGACTGACCTCACATTGGTCTAAACCGATTCAGTTGTGTCATATGAATGGGCCTCCTTCTCCTTTTCTTATCCTGGCTTATGATGGATGATTAAAAGGAGCCATTTGTCCGTTCCAGAGCAAAATCAAGAGCAAGGCCATTTTTGCGTGTGCCGGGGCACGGCTGAAATGATTGTATTGACACACTCACATAATGTGTGTCACAGGGGTGAGCTGCCCATTCTCAGAGTGGCTGGCATGGCAAGTTGGGTCAACTGTAAAACCCTCATTTATCCACAAAGAAAGAGTGGAAGTTCCTCCCAGTCGCTTCTTCTTACCAGGCCCTTTGTGGTTTTTATCCATTTCACACCCCCATTTTCAGTTGAGGCAAACCCCCTGCACAGCCTCCCAAAGAAAGGCCTGGGCTGCAGCCATCTTCCCTCTTTTGGGAACAACGACTATACGAGGCCCATTGTTTAAACCATGACATGAATTCCAGAGGCTTTGCTTTCAAATGCTAACTGCCCATTTCTTTAAAAAGACATAAAACTAAGGGCATCTGGGGCAGGGGGTTAAATGGGTAGAAAACATGATAAGCCCACAGCTTCCTCCTCCTGCTGGATCTTTAGTGACCAAGAGAGAGTTCCCCAAAAATCCCAGGCAGACGTTTCTTTCTCAACCTGTAGAAAAGAAAGATCCCTTCACAAGCATGGAAGATGTTGGGGCTTCCTCTGCAAGTCCCCTTTCTTCCCTCCGGGGGGCCTCCTGCCTCCTCATCCAGGCCCCCTCAAGAGAAAACCCACCTTCCCCAGGACTCCTGAGGCTCCCCAAGGGCCCCTCATCACACAGGCCTTCAGAAAAGGCTCCCCCGTTTTGGAACTCAGCCCCATCTGAGGCCTCTGCAGGGCCCATAGATGAAGCCAGGTCTCTGGGCAACTCTGGGAAGGCCAGTCGGACAAAGTTCTCAGGCTGTTTCCCTCCCACATGGACCATGGATCCGATTTCCCCTTTGCAACCGGGAAGCCATCACAATGAGGAGATCATAATGGAAGCTGGAGATGGAGGCCCTCCTGATACACACAGGGCCCCTTTGGCAGAAAAGTTGCAGGGAAACCATGTTTGTCTCCTTTAGTTGCTCACGTTGGACAGGCTCTCTGGGGGAGGGGAAGCCCTGCTTGAGTGGGGGAGACCCCCTTTCCTTGTGCTGTGGGGGAGGAGGAGCCCCTCTGCCCTCCGTGGGTGACTTCCCCACCTGGCACAGGGGTGGGCGATGGGTTCTCCAGAGGAGCAACCTGAGAAGCTGGGATTGTTCTGGAGGAGCAAACCAAGGGGCTGGACCTCATTGAGGGAGGAGGGGGCCTTGTCTGCTGCTCTTCTCCTGCAGGCAGGGCTGTCTTCAGCCCTGGGACTGATGGGCACTTGGCCCCCACGATCATAGGAGCCCCCTGCTAATCTGTTTATGTTAAACCTTCAATGCACCTTCTTGTCACGATGTTAAAAAGTTTGCTAGGCCTGAACTGAATGAATTGACACTCAAGAGTTAAACTAAGAAAGCTTTATTGCGCAGGTCATAAAACAAAATGTTATCTGAAAGTGATTTATTGTGCATGCGGTTACACATTCCAAAATTCCTTTCTTCTTTGTTCGGCTGCCAACTTGGCAACCAGAGCTTTTATTATCAAAATGTAACAATTAGTTATTTTCTGTTTTTATTTTCGTATTAAAGTTTGTTTATTAATTAGAATATACTTGTCAAAGACTTTTATTTTATTTCTCTTAATATCTCAAAAGATATGCGGAAGGGGGAATCAGCCACGGTCCATTGATCTCAGATATCAGGCGTTTTTTCCCCTGACAACTTGGTATGCAGAGTTTGGTTCGATGATACAAGCTGAGATGGCTACAATTTATGGCTGTATTTTCTCTTCGTGCTATCTTAAGATAACCGACTAAGGCTAATTAGCCATGTCAAAAAAAAAAGAAAAAGAAAGATGGGGCAAGCACAGACGGATCAGCTTCTTCTGACAAAGAATCCATTCCCTCAGACACAGAGGAACAACAAATTCCTTCAGGTGCCGAGCCAGATGTGGGGGAAGGAGCTACAGGACGCGACATCCACGAAACGAGGTCAGTGGTTCCTCCTTCTAAAATATCTCCAGGAGATTATGAATTTTTGGGGGCCAAGCCAAAACTTCCCACTCTGCCAGAGCCACTCCATTCCCAGACCCTCGCAGATTATCAAACAATTGATGAATGGCAACTGCCGGCAAAAAAAAAATCCTCCCACGCAGAAAGCAAAGTTTATGAGTCCTCCCCAGATGATGACGAAGAAATGCAAAGCTATCTTGATCAAATAGAACGTTTCGAAAAATGTGCTAGGGAGGCGAGAATGTGCTTTGAGGAGATAAAGCGAAGTAGGAGAAGCTCCCCCACTCCCAAAATATTTGAGGACGCCATCTTGTCTTCAAAACAACAGCCTAAGACACACCCCACAGAGTTCATTGGTCAATTAGAACAAAGAGATATGCACACGTCACCGAGGTCACGTGATCCCTTTGAGTCAACTAAACGTCCGGCCACGTATAGAAAGGTGAGGCAGCCAAAAAGTGAGGTTGCACTGCCACCTGCTGGCGGAAAAAAATCATTAGAGCAAAAGATGAAGCAGTTGCACCAGATTTTTAGAGATCTGTCTATAAGTTTTACAGAAGCCCAAACTTTGCCTCCAAAGGTTAAGTCTTCAACACCCCCTGGCGGTGTCGAATCCTCCCTAGATGGAAAAAGGCAAAGCCAAAGGCGAATTCGAGGAAGCCAATTTGATGTTGCCACGCAAAGGCCAATGATGCAACCCCAGCATCCCCTGGTTCAACAACCAGATTTGCAACCAGAGCAACAAATTGTTCCGATGCACATTCCTCAGCAGGTATTCACAGTCACCCCCTTGACTGGTGAGTCCAAATTAAAGGAGTCAGGAGAGAATTATAAAGCCTGGGCCAGTGAAATTGCGCTCTTGCTTCGAAGAGAAGGCACACATTCCATGGTTTTTAATCCTCCTCCTCCACATTGGACACCTGCGATAAGAGACCTCGAAAACAGAGCAATCACGACTTTACTCATGTCAATGGAAAATGAGATCCAAGGTATCTTTCCACCTGATGCAACTGCCCAAGAAATTTGGGCTATTTTGGAAGATTGCTACAGGCCCGTTTCAATTGAATCTTCATGTTTGCTCATGTCTGAGTTCCATGGTTCGAAGTTGAAACCTGGTGAACGAATTGGTGGACATTTGACCAAACTGAAAAGAATGAGAAGTGAATTGAGACAAAATGGCCATGTAATCGATGATATCCAAATGATTAGCATCATCATTAACTCATTGAATTATGAATGGAAAGATGCTGTTGCAAAGATTAACTACGTGCCTATTGCTCAACGCACAGTTAACCACGTTTGCAGACTTTTAGTGGAAGACGAAGCTATCAGGTTAGCTACACCACATCTGCAACGACCTCCAGCATCAAAGGCTCCAGCCAGACGTCCCTTCCGAGGAAGAGGCTACGCTCCAAGGATGCCAAAATGCTACACCTGCAACCGTGTGGGACATGACACCCGGGATTGTCCCCAACGAGTTCCAGCTCCCGTCACGTACCAGCCCAGAGGAACAGATTCCAGAGGCAGAGGTAGAGGCGGAAGACAAGGTCGTCGTGGTCCAAGGCGTGATTCACAAGCTCCACTTGTGACACTGGCCATAACCAACGTTCCACAACCTGATCCAAAGTTCGACAGACGTCTTTTGTGGACTTTAGATAGTGGAGCAGCTGTGCACGTTACCCACAGAAGGGAACTTTTCACAGAGATGGGCGAACCAGAGCCCGAGTATCGAGAACTGTATTCCTTCACCAACCACACTTGCAAGGTTATGGGAAAAGGAACTGTTTACATTGAAGAGCTCGATACACACATCCCTGATGTTTATTACATACCTTCAGCAACCAGTAATTTGCTTAGTCAAAGTCACTTGTCTAGAGAGTTAAAGTTCCAGGTTCACCACCTCGAAAAAGCAAGTTACTTAGTTAAAGATGGTGATATTGTTGCTGAAACCATGCTGATTGGTGGTGTTTATTACTTAAAGCCAAAGCCTAAAGGGCAAGCACAGGCAAGTATGCAAACTCCAAAAAGGCACAACGCGAACCCAGAGAGAGTTGTCCCAGAGAGAGAAAACATTACTGTGCCAAAGGCTCCTAAAGCCAACAAACAGAGAAAACAGAAACAGATTGCTCAGAGCAAGCCTGAGGGTCCTCATGAAACTGTTAATGTTGAGAATTCACTAACTGGTAAACCTTTGCATTCCAGGTGTATTCACAAGTGGCACAGAAGATTGGGGCATGCCAGTTTCCGTGTTCTTAGAAAGATGCCGGAGTTCGCAAAAGGTTTGGATCTAAAGGGGTGTAAGGTGTTTTTGGATTGTGCGGTTTGCAAAAAGGCTAAATCCAAGGCGGCTGCAATTCCCAAACACGCTACACGCCTGTCAATACGCATTTTTGATTTGGTACACAGTGACATAGTGGGTCCTTTCCCACCAACACTTGGTGGCAGAAAGTATTTTTTAACAATTGTAGATAATCATTCTAGATATGGATTTGTATATCCTATGAGAGAGAAATCTGAGACCTTTCAGATCTTTAAAGACTTTGCAGCGTTTGTTTCTACACAATACCAAGTTCGCATTGCCAGAATCCAGAGTGACCGTGGTGCAGAATTCATGTCTCAGCGTTTCCAGGACTGGATGCGTAAGAATGGAATTCTTCATCAGACATCTGCTCCATATACACCGGCTCATAACGGAGTCGTAGAAAGAAGACAAGGGGTTCTACAAACCATGATGCGTTGTCTTCTAGAAGATGCCAATCTCAGTAACGCATACTGGGGTGAAGCAATCAAATATGCAAATTACATTGTCAACCGTACTTGGAGCAGTGTAATCAATCAAACTCCTTTCTACATGCTGTATGGCTACAAGCCTGATCTCAAGAACCTCCACATTTTTGGTTCATATGCTATGGTGAACACTCCCTTAAGTCAAAGAAGAAAGGGAGGTACAGTAGAAAAGAGACTGAGATTTTGGGTATTGATGATAATTCAAAATGGTACAAATTCATTGATACTAAACATGTGATTGTCATTTCACAATCTGCTAATTTTGAGGAAGATATTGACTGGTCCAGGATTCATTCCAATGATCCTGAAGTTTATTTTCCTAGAGATGGTGTTCCAGATGCCACGCAGCCTGATGACAATTCACAGGCAGATATTCCTTCTACCAGTTCTTCACAACCTGATGTTCCGTCTTCGCAAGCCGCGGATGCTGATGCTAGCGACGAACGTGAGGACGAGGATGATGATGATGAAGAAGAAGAAGACTGGTCTGTTGCTCCTAGACGCTCCAAGAGGGCCACAAAAGAAATCCCTCCACAACGTTATTCATGGCAACTGACAAAGTCACCATTACCTTTGATTTGCAACGTTACTCTTCCTCCAGAGACATTCACACAAATCAAACAGCTTCCTGATTCAGAACAAGACAAGTGATATGATGCAATGCAGGATGAAATGGACAGTTTAAAGAAACTTAATGTATTCACACCTGCAAAACCTCCAGCAAACAAAAAAGTCATTGGCACCCGATGGGTCTACAGAATCAAGAAGAAACCAAATGGTGAGTCTTTATACAAAGCCAGACTGGTAGCTCAGGGTTTCGCTCAACGTTATCCTGAGGACTACACAAACACTTATTCACCAACAGTCAGAACTGAAAGTGTAAAAATTGCTTTAACCACTGCAACTATTCTTGGTTTAGAAGTTTTCCAATTTGATGTGGACACAGCTTATCTACATGCAGACCTAGATGAAGAGATCTACGTGAGAAGCCCTCCAGGATTCCGAAAGCAAGAAGGGGATACCTGGTTCCTGAACAAAAGTCTTTATGGTCTGAAACAGTCAGGTTTAATGTGGTATTTATGTCTTACTGACAAACTAAATTCAATGGGCTTTATTAAGTCCGAAACTGATGAATGCGTGTTCACAAAAAGATCTAACAATGCATATGAGATAATTCTTGTTTATGTTGATGATATTGTTTATATTGGTCCAAATAAGAAAATGAGTGAGATTTTTGCCAAAAGTTTGCAGAGGTACTTCACACTAAAATCTTTAGGACACATTAGCACTTATTTAGGTGTTCAAATTGAAAAGACACAGAAGGGGTTTAGTCTTTCACAAGAAGAGAAAATTGACCACATTCTACATCATTGCAACATGAAAGATGCTAGCACAACAAAGACACCCATGCAAACAGATTTTCACAACTTAACACATGAACCAAGTCCTGAGTTCGAGGATCAAACACTTTATCGTTCAGTCATTGGTTCACTATTATACATTAGTAGTTGGACCAGACCTGACATCGCACTTAGTGTTAATCTTTTATCACGACTCGTAGGTAAGGCAACACAATTTCATTGGTCATGCATTAAGAAGTTGTTGAAATACCTAAAACACACTAAACACATGAAGTTATTGCTAGAACCAACACACACTGATCAACCAAAGTTGATTTGTTTTGCTGATTCCGACTGGGCGAGCGACAAGAAGTCACGCAAAAGCACTTCTGGTTACATGATGTTCCTAAATGGTTGTCCTGTTTACTGGCAAGTGAGAAAACAGAGTTTTGTTTCATGTTCATCTACTGAAGCTGAATATGCTTGTGTTTCAGATGCTTGTAATTCTCTAACGTGGTTTGATGCTTTGATCACAGATATCTGGACATGTCCGATTCGACCAATCACCGTGATGGAAGATAATGTATCTGTTGTCTATATTTCTGAGTCACATTTTACAGGTTCTAGGTCCAGACACATTGACATTCGTTATCAAAACACAAAGCAATTAGTTAAGCAAGGTTTTGTTAAATTGCAATGTTTCTACACATGATCAGATCGCAGACATGCTTAACAAACCACTTGCCGCAAATCAACACGAGTATCTGCGAAAGAAGATGTGCCTTAATTGATGATTTGATGACGTCAGCCCAGACTAGCAAAAGAAGGGGTGTCACGATGTTAAAAAGTTTGCTAGGCATGAACTGACATTCAAGAGTTAAACTAAGAAAGAGTTATTGCGCAGGTCATAAAACAAAATGTTATCTGAAAGTGATTTATTGCGCATGCGTTACACATTCCAAAATTCCTTTCTTCTTTGTTCGGCTGCCAACTTGGCAACCGGAGCTTTCATTATCAAAATGTAACAATTAGTTATTTTCTGTTTCATTTACTTTTATTAAAGTTTGTTTATTAATTAGAATACTTTTAAAGACTTTTATTTTTCTCAATATCTCAAAAGATATGCGGAAGGGAATCAGCCACGGTCCATTGACCTCAGATATCAGGCGTTTTTTCCCCTGACAAACTGGGCAGCCAATTGGATGCTGAAATTTTTCAATCCCACCCCTGCATAGAAGGGACCAGCCAGAGAAGCCGAGAGGAGCTAATGGGGGTCAGGGAAGAGAAGGGGATCGTAGCAAAGCTAATGGGGATCAGGGAAGGCAAGGGACTAACTAGCGAGGAGGAATTGTTGGCCCAATCTGGGTCTCGGCTTGTACCCCAACAAGCACGATTAAGCAATCAGGGACAAGCAGATCGTTCCATGAGGATTTACTGGGAACGTTCCGGTTGAAAAGGATTCTTCTATCATTTGAACCTTCCTGAAGCTAGGATTGGAGCTGCTGGAGAGAAGGAGGGGGTGAGTCACAAGACAAAGACACTGAGGTGGGGGCCCTTAAACTCCATATCATTTGAACCTTCCTGAAGCTAGGATTGGAGCTGCTGGAGAGAAGGAGGGGGTGAGTCACAAGACAAAGACACTGAGGTGGGGGCCCTTAAACTCCATATCATTTGAACCTTCCTGAAGCTAGGATTGGAGCTGCTGGAGAGAAGGAGGGGGTGAGTCACAAGACAAAGACACTGAGGTGGAGGCCCTTAAACTCCATATCATTTGAACCTTCCTGAAGCTAGGATTGGAGCTGCTGGAGAGAAGGAGGGGGGTGAGTCACAAGACAAAGACACTGAGGTGGGGGCCCTGAAACTCCATATCATTTGAACCTTCCTGAAGCTAGGATTGGAGCTGCTGGAGAGAAGGAGGGGGTGAGTCACAAGACAAAGACACTGAGGGTGGGGGCCCTGAAACTCCATATTATTTGAACCTTCCTGAAGCTAGGATTGGAGCTGCTGGAGAGAAGGAGGGGGTGAGTCACAAGACAAAGACACTGAGGTGGGGGCCCTTAAACTCCATATCATTTGAACCTTCCTGAAGCTAGGATTGGAGCTGCTGGAGAGAGAAGGAGGGGGTGAGTCACAAGACAAAGACACTGAGGTGGGGGCCCTTAAACTCCATATCATTTGAACCTTCCTGAAGCTAGGATTGGAGCTGCTGGAGAGAAGGAGGGGGTGAGTCACAAGACAAAGACACTGAGGTGGGGGCCCTTAAACTCCATATCATTTGAACCTTCCTGAAGCTAGGATTGGAGCTGCTGGAGAGAAGGAGGGGGTGAGTCACAAGACAAAGACACTGAGGTGGGGGCCCTTAAACTCCATATCATTTGAACCTTCCTGAAGCTAGGATTGGAGCTGCTGGAGAGAAGGAGGGGGTGAGTCACAAGACAAAGACACTGAGGTGGGGGCCCTTAAACTCCATATCATTTGAACCTTCCTGAAGCTAGGATTGGAGCTGCTGGAGAGAAGGAGGGGGTGAGTCACAAGACAAAGACACTGAGGTGGGGGCCCTTAAACTCCATATCATTTGAACCTTCCTGAAGCTAGGATTGGAGCTGCTGGAGAGAAGGAGGGGGTGAGTCACAAGACAAAGACACTGAGGTGGGGGCCCTTAAACTCCATATCATTTGAACCTTCCTGAAGCTAGGATTGGAGCTGCTGGAGAGAAGGAGGGGGTGAGTCACAAGACAAAGACACTGAGGTGGGGGCCCTTAAACTCCATATCATTTGAACCTTCCTGAAGCTAGGATTGGAGCTGCTGGAGAGAAGGGGGGGAGAGTCACAGAGACAAAGACACTGAGGTGGGGGCCCTTAAATTCCATATCATTTGAACCTTCCTGAAGCTAGGATTGGAGCTGCTGGAGAGAAGGGGGGGGGAGAGTCACAGAGACAAAGACACTGAGGTGGGGGCCCTTAAACTCCATATCATTTGAACCTTCCTGAAGCTAGGATTGGAGCTGCTGGAGAGAAGGGGGGGGGGGTGAGTCACAAGACAAAGACACTGAGGTGGGGGCCCTTAAACTCCGTATCATTTGAACCTTCCTGAAGCTAGGATTGGAGCTGCTGGAGAGAAGGAGGGGGTGAGTCACAAGACAAAGACACTGAGGTGGGGGCCCTTAAACTCCATATCATTTGAACCTTCCTGAAGCTAGGATTGGAGCTGCTGGAGAGAAGGAGGGGGTGAGTCACAAGACAAAGACACTGAGGTGGGGGCCCTTAAACTCCATATCATTTGAACCTTCCTGAAGCTAGGATTGGAGCTGCTGGAGAGAAGGAGGGGGTTAGTCACAAGACAAAGACACTGAGGGTGGGGCCCTTAAACTCCATATCATTTGAACCTTCCTGAAGCTAGGATTGGAGCTGCTGGAGAGAAGGAGGGGGTGAGTCACAAGACAAAGACACTGAGGTGGGGGCCCTTAAACTCCATATCATTTGAACCTTCCTGAAGCTAGGATTGGAGCTGCTGGAGAGAAGGAGGGGGTGAGTCACAAGACAAAGACACTGAGGTGGGGGCCCTTAAACTCCATATCATTTGAACCTTCCTGAAGCTAGGATTGGAGCTGCTGGAGAGAAGGGGGGGAGAGTCACAGAGACAAAGACACTGATGTGGGGGCCCTTAAACTCCATATCATTTGAACCTTCCTGAAGCTAGGATTGGAGCTGCTGGAGAGAAGTGGGGGAGAGTCACAGAGACAAAGACACTGAGGTGGGGGCCCTTAAACTCCATATCATTTGAACCTTCCTGAAGCTAGGATTGGAGCTGCTGGAGAGAAGGGGGGGAGAGTCACAGAGACAAAGACACTGAGGTGGGGGGGCCCTTAAACTCCATATCATTTGAACCTTCCTGAAGCTAGGATTGGAGCTGCTGGAGAGAAGGAGGGGGTGAGTCACAAGACAAAGACACTGAGGTGGGGGCCCTTAAACTCCATATCATTTGAACCTTCCTGAAGCTAGGATTGGAGCTGCTGGAGAGAAGGAGGGGGTGAGTGAGTCACAAGACAAAGACACTGAGGTGGGGGCCCTTAAACTCCATATCATTTGAACCTTCCTGAAGCTAGGATTGGAGCTGCTGGAGAGAAGGAGGGGGTGAGTCACAAGACAAAGACACTGAGGTGGGGGCCCTTAAACTCCATATCATTTGAACCTTCCTGAAGCTAGGATTGGAGCTGCTGGAGAGAAGGGGGGGAGAGTCACAGAGACAAAGACACTGAGGTGGGGGCCCTTAAACTCCATATCATTTGAACCTTCCTGAAGCTAGGATTGGAGCTGCTGGAGAGAAGGGGGGGAGAGTCACAGAGACAAAGACACTGAGGTGGGGGCCCTTAAACTCCATATCATTTGAACCTTCCTGAAGCTAGGATTGGAGCTGCTGGAGAGAAGGGGGGGAGAGTCACAGAGACAAAGACACTGAGGTGGGGGCCCTTAAACTCCATATCATTTGAACCTTCCTGAAGCTAGGATTGGAGCTGCTGGAGAGAAGGGGGGAGAGTCACAGAGACAAAGACACTGAGGTGGGGGCCCTTAAACTCCATATCATTTGAACCTTCCTGAAGCTAGGATTGGAGCTGCTGGAGAGAAGGGGGGGAGAGTCACAGAGACAAAGACACTGAGGTGGGGGCCCTTAAACTCCATATCATTTGAACCTTCCTGAAGCTAGGATTGGAGCTGCTGGAGAGAAGGGGGGGGGGAGAGTCACAGAGACAAAGACACTGAGGTGGGGGCCCTTAAACTCCATATCATTTGAACCTTCCTGAAGCTAGGATTGGAGCTGCTGGAGAGAAGGGGGGGAGAGTCACAGAGACAAAGACACTGAGGTGGGGGCCCGCGCGCCTAACGGCACGCGAATCATATATCTATAAACCAAAATAGCAATAATACATTCTGGATTAGTGTGTTTGAGATTGTGATTTTATTTATTTCAAAATGACTGGCTTAGTTCAATGTAATAACTGTTTTGCACCTGTCTTTCGCAGTACACTTTTCAAATTTGGATACTGTCCCCTTTGTAAACAAATTACGAGTCTACATAGGCAGATTACCTATGTAGAATCTGTAATCTGTGCTCTCCAAGCAGAAACTAGGTGTCTACGTCAGCCATTCCACTCTATGGTGAAGCCACACTATCAGCCCCCTCTACCACAAAGATCTTGCAGGAGAAGAGCAGTCTGGACAACTGTGGGATCTGGCAGGTTGAGAGCTGTGAACCATAAACACAAAGCTTTTGCTGTGACCCAGCAAAACAGATATAGTGCCCTTGCTGACCTTAATGGGGACACTAAAGAGATAGGTCAAGGCAGTTGTGATAATGATGACTCAAATAAGCAGGGGATCGTGGTCCAAAATGAAGAACTTTCTTCGGAAATGCGAAATGGGGAACCAGGTATCATACATCAGTCACAGAAGAAGAGCAAGGTAAACAAAAAGAGAAGCCACCTTCTGGTTGGTGATTCAATTGTAAGAGATGTTAATTTAGGAGAGGATAAGGAGGTTTTAAAAGAGGTCAGGTGTCTGCCAGGTGCTACTGCCAGCAGAGACAAGAGGCGTATTCTTAAGATAGTCAAGAATGCAAGTAAGGACTGTGACGTTGATGCTATTATACATCTTGGCACTAATGATCTATCCCAGAAAGATGTACTTTCTGTGCAGAATGATTTCCAGAACTTGGGGTATGAACTTAATAGTATAGGTTGTAGGCTTATCTTTTCAGAGGTTTTACCTGTATATAAGGAACAAAAAGGGAAGGGCCAGCGTGTAGCAGAGTTTAATGTTTGGCTAAAGGAGTGGTGTAAAAGGGAAGGCTTTGGTTTTATTAGTCATGAAGCCTGTAGCTGGTCCAATGAAAAACTGTACAAAAGAGATGGGTTGCACCCATCCAAGAAAGGGACTGAGTTACTTGGCACTAAATTCACAGATTTTCTTGATAAACATTTAAACTGAAGAGCGGGGACAGAGAATTAATAGATACAGAACATCTCTGTCCCCAGCAAACTAAAATTCATAGGGTTATAAATGCATGTAACATAGATGTGTGTGTGGGTAAGATTATCACTCCTGCTGTCAAGCAAAACCAAGCATGTAATAGTGATTGTCATACCATGTGCATGAATCACACAAGTGGCAAGAAAATAGGGGCAGTCAGGCATAATACAGGTTATGTAGACAGTAAACACAGGGTCAATCAAAATGGACTCAAATGTCTATATACCAATGCACAGAGTATGAGGAATAAACAGGGAGAATTAGAAATTCAAGTAAAAGAGGGCAGATATGATATTATTGCCATTACAGAAACTTGGTGGGATGAAACTGACAAATGGAACATACAGCTAGAAGGATTTAAATTATTTAAAAGAAATAGACCAAATAAAAGAGGAGGTGGAGTTGCACTATATATAAGAAATAACTATGTCTCTACAGAAATAGAGCACAACAATAATGAGAACTATCTTGAATGCATTTGGGTCAATATTAAAGGTTGTGGGGGAAATGACATTGCCATAGGTCTATACTACAGGCCACCCAACCAAGCAGAGGAAGAAGATGAACTTTTTGCTAGTCAGCTAACTAAGGTATGTAGGAAGCACACCACAATAGTAATGGGAGATTTTAACTACCCTGACATCAACTGGGAAACAAACTCTGCACCAAGTGGAAGATCCAACAGGTTCCTAACAAACCTAGCAGACAACTTTGTTTTCCAAAAAGTAGAGAAGGAAACAAGGGGATCAGCCATACTGGACTTAATTCTCACTAACAGAGAGGAAATGATAGAAGGTGTTGAAGCCATAGGAACCCTGGGGGCAAGTGACCATGCAATATTGGAATTCAACATTATCCAAACACAAGTAGTAGAACAAAGTCAAACTAGAGTCTTGGACTTTAAGAAAGCTAATTTCAATAAACTTAGAGAGAGCTTGGGAAAAATTCCATGGATGAGAATCCTCGAGGGGAAAACAACTCAAGAAGCTTGGGAAATTTTGAAAAATGAGATTAGAAAAGCCCAGTCTAACACAATACCAATGAAGAAGAAAAACAACAGCTCCCAAAAGAAACCAGCATGGCTGCATAAACAACTGTCTGACAAACTGAAAGACAAAAAAAGTAAGTATAAAAAGTGGAAGGAGGGGGACATAACTAAGGCAGAATATCAGCAAATAGCCCGAGCCTGTAAAGATGAAGTGAGGAAAGCTAAGGCTCACAATGAAGAAAGGCTTGCCACAAAAGTAAAAATTAACAAAAAAAGCTTCTTCCAACATGTTAAAAACAAGAAAAAAGTTAAGGAAACAATTGGTCCATTGCTAGGAGAAAGTGGCAAGAAGGTGACAAGCAACAGGGAGAAAGCAGAACTATTTAACTCATGTTTTGCATCTGTCTTTACACAAAGGGATAAAACAGTCCAACCTATCAAAAGCAGCACCACAAAATTAGGAACACAAATTGAAATTGGGAAGAAAGTGGTAAGTGAGCACCTGTCTACCCTAGACTAGTTCAAATCACCAGGACCAGATGGATTACACCCCAGGGTTCTGAAGGAACTAGCAGACGAGATCTCAGAACCACTGAATTATATCTTTCAGAGATCCTGGAACACCGGGGAACTACCAGAGGACTGGAAAAGAGCTGATGTGGTTCCCATCTTCAAAAAAGGGAAAAAATTAGATCCAGGAAACTACAGACCTATCAGCCTAACCTCAATACCAGGAAAGATTCTGGAAAAAATAATCAAGCAACGAATTTGCGAACACCTAGAAGCAAACAAAGTAATAGCCAAAAGCCAACATGGATTTGTCAAAAACAGATCATGCCAGACTAATCTTATTGCATTCTTTGATAATGTGACAAAATTAGTGGACCAGAGGAATGCCGTTGATATAGTTTACTTGGACTTCAGTAAGGCTTTTGATAAGGTAGACCATAACCTACTACTAGATAAAGTAGAAGAATGTGGGTTAGACAGCATCACCACCAGATGGATTGGTAACTGGCTGACCAACCACACTCAACGTGTAGTTCTCAATGGAACTGCATCTACATGGAGGGAAGTATGCAGTGGAGTACCCCAAGGCTCTGTTTTAGGCCCAGTACTCTTCAACATCTTCATCAATGATTTGGATGAGGGAATAAATGGGGAACTCATCAAATTTGCAGATGATACCAAGCTGGCAGGAATAGCCAACACTCCAGAAGATAGGCTTAAGATACAGAAGGATCTTGACAAACTTGAACATTGGGCACTATCTAATAAAATGAAATTCAATGGTGAAAAGAGTAAGGTTCTACATTTAGGCAACAAAAACGGAATGCACAGGTACAGTATAGGTGATACCTTACTCAGTAGTAGTAACTGTGAAAGGGATCTTGGAGTCCTAGTGGACAACCATTTAAATATGAGCCAGCAGTGTGCAGCAGCTGCCAAAAAAGCCAACACAGTTCTAGGCTGCATCAACAGAGGGATAGAATCAAGATCACGTGAAGTGTTAATACCACTTTATAATGCCTTGGTAAGGCCACACTTGGAATACTGCATTCAGTTCTGGTCGCCACGATGTAAAAAAGATGTGGAGACTCTAGAAAGAGTGCAGAGAAGAGCAACAAAGATGATTAGGGGACTGGAGACTAAAACATATGAAGAACGGTTGCAGGAACTGGGTATGTTTAGCTTAAGAGAAAGAAGGACTAGGGGAGACATGATAGCATTATTCCAATATCTCAGAGGTTGCCACAAAGAAGAGGGAGTCAAACTATTCTCCAAAGCACCTGAGGGTAGAACAAGAAGCAATGGGTGGAAACTAATCAAGGAGAGAAGCAACTTAGAACTGAGGAGAAATTTCCTGACAGTGAGAACAATTAATCAGTGGAACAGCTTGCCTCCAGAAGTTGTGAATGCCCCAACACTGGAAGTCTTTAAGAAGATGTTGGATAGCTATTTGTCTGAAACGGTATAGGGTTTCCTGCCTAGGCAGGGGGTTGGACTAGAAGACCTCCAAGGTCCCTTCCAACTCTACTATTGTATTGTATTGTATTGTCTTACAAAGAGGGAACCTGGAAGTCAAAAGTTACAATTTGTTGTAATTTAACTCATCAAAGGAAAGTAGAAATGAAAGTTTACCTGGATAGGACAGAACATCCTGCCCCCTTTACACAGAAAGTCAGTTATATAAGCTAAACAGAATAACCGAATAGCAGAACAAGAGCCTTGGAAGGGACCTTGGAGGTCATCTAGTCCAACCCCCTGCTCAAGCAGAGAACCCTCCACCATTTCAGAATAGTGGCTCTCCAATCTCTTCTTAAAGACCTCCAGTGTTGGGGCATCCACAACCTCTGGTGTCATTTTACTGCTTAATTCTTCTAACTGTCTGGAAATTCTTCCTTAGTTCTAGGTTGCTTCTCTCCTTGATTAGTTTCCACCCATTGCTTCTTTTTCCTGCCTCCTGGTGCTTTGGAGAATAGGTGGACCCCCTCTTCTTTGGGGCAGCCCTCAAATATTGGAAGAAAGACTGTTTATCAGATCCCCCCTAGTCCTTCTTTTCACTGGACCAGACATACCCAATTCCTGCAACTGTTCTTAGTATGTCTCCATCCCCCTAATCCTCTTTGTTGCTCTTCTCTGCCCTCTTTCTAGAGTCTCAACATCTTTTTTTCTTTGTGGCAACCAAAACTGGATGCAGGATTCCAAGTGGGTTCCTACCAAGGCCTTATAGAGCGGTATTAGCACCTCTTGTGACCTTGAGCCTCTGTTAATGCAGCCTAGGACTGTGTGGGCTTTTTGGGGAATTGCAGCAGACGGTTGGCCCATGTTTGATTTGTTGATTCAGGATTTAGGACATGAATGAAAAAAAAAAGAAGTCATAAGGTTACTTAAGAGTCCACAAAGAGAGAGACCACATGCTAATTAAGACGGAAGGAATTCTTGGCATAGAAGAGAAGAAACTATGGGCATCCCATTATCTAAGCATAGTCCTCCTTGGCAAGGAAAAATAGCTTATCTTACAGGTAGGGAATGTTATAATGTATCAATAGTACAGGCGGTCCCCAACTTACGACACTTCATTTAGTGACCAATCAAAGTTACAATGGCACTGAGAAAAACTGACTAATGACATGATCAAAATTCGGACACTTGGCAACTGATTCGTATTTATGACGGTCACAGCGTCCCGGGCTAAGATGATCGATCCCCTTTTGCGACCTTCTGGCAAGCAAAGTCAATGTGGAAGCCAGATTCTCTTAACAACCATAGTATTCACTTAACAACTGCAATGATTCACTTAACAACTGTGGCAAGAAAGGTCGTAAATGGGGCAGAACCCGCTTAACAAACGTCTCAGTTAGTTACATACATTTTGGGCTCAATTGTGGTCGTAAGTCCACAATTATTTACCTGAACACACCGTTGATCCTAAGGATATTTAGCCTGAAATGTGTGCAATTAAATTTTGTATATCTCGTCCAATCTTTCTTTGGCTCTCCGTCTCCCCATTCCCACTCCTGGTTCGCCCTCCCCAAATACCATGATTGCATCATTGCAGTGTCACTTAGCAACAGAAATTTTGGGCTCAATTGCGATAGTTAGTGGAGGACTACAGGTTTTCCCCCCCTTTTTTTATCCCTTGTGGGTTTTCTAATCAAAATGTGATTAACCAAACAATAATCTAATAATCCCATTTCCGAGAGGAAAAGCTTTCTAGGTCCCAGCCTCAAAGTTATTGCCATCCTTTCAACATTGCCTTGGCAAGAGAGAAAAATAAGGCCAATCAAGACCCAAAGAAACCCTGGGCTACTTAGCAAGAGCAACAGCATCAGGACCCCCATGTGGTGGGCACTACAAAGTCCCCCGAGTCCAAGAGAGCTGAGGGAGGGGGCAGGAGGCCAGCCGAGGGGAATCGCCCACCCCTTGCTAGAGGCTCGGCTCCCCTGCAGCCATCCAGCAACCGCTCAGTTAGGGCATCCTAAGGGTGGGAGGTCTGTGTGGGGAGGAGGGCAGCCCCCCTGCCACACCTCTAGCAAGGACGGAGGGGGGGGTCACAGGGCTCTGCACCATTGACCCAAACAACACAAATAGGCAGGAATCAGGTGGGAAGAAGCGAGGAGGCAGGACGGCCGGAGCACCTGTTTTGCCAGACTTCCTAAGATGCCTGCCGGGATCCCTGCGGTGTCTCCCTTTTGTCTCCTCGCCTTGTCTTCACCTGCTCCATCCAGAACAGCCCCAAAGGAGGGAAAGGGGCCCTGCCAGAGCCACCTGTCAGAGGGGTAAGGCAGAGCATCCCAGGTGTTTCTATTTACCCTTCCAGTCTTCTTCCTTAAGGGAGAATCCCATAGCCTTCCCTTCCTTCTCCTTGTCCTTTCCTTGTCTCTGTGTTACCAAACCTTTCCTTCCCAGCAGGGTGGGAGCTCTGTCCATGAGGCACACCTGTGGCCTGAAAGGTAATCTCCCCCCCCCCCCCCCAATGCAGAGGTGGAAGAGCAGTAAGAGAGTTGGAAGGGACCTCAGAGGTCTTCTAGTCCAACCCCCTTGCTCAAGCAGGAGACCCTGCACCATTTCAGACAAATGGCTATCCAATCTCTCCTTGAAAACCTCCAGTGATGGAGCACCCGTAACTTCTGGTGGCAAGCTGTTCCACTGATTAATTGTCCTCACTGTCAGGAAATGTCTCCTTAATTCTAGGTTCCTTCTCTCCTTGATTAGTTTCCACCCATTGCTTCTAGTCCTGCCTACTTTGGACCCCCCCTTTCTTTGTGACAGACCCTCAAATACTGGAAGACCGCTATCATGTCATGCCAGGGCCTTCTCTAGACAAGCCATACCCAATCCCTGCAAACGTTCTTCACATGTTTTAGGCATATGTCATTTAGCCATTTGGCCACGTCATGCGTGCAAATTCATTGGAAAAGTCAGTGATGCTAGGAATGGTTAGTGGAAGAAGCTGAAGGGGGAGCAAAGAACGGGTTGGCTTGATAACATCAATCTGACCCAACAGTCGGGGCTTCTCAGGGCACCATGGAAAGCAATGGCCTACAGGTGTTGGACACGACTGAACAGGAGTTCCCTGAACAAGAACTCAAAATAATCTCTCGTCCTGCAGATGTGATCAAAGTTGACACAGTGGGAGCACAGACTCCTTTAGCCACAATTTCCACCCGTGTAATTTCCTGGATGAAAGGTTTCCTAGCTGTCAGACGGCTTCAAGCTGGGATTCAAAGTTTTCCAAAATAGAATAGAATAGAATAGAATAGAATAGAGCCAGAGGGGACCTTGGAGGTCTTCTAGTCCAACCCCCTGCTCAAGCAGGAGAACCTATGTACCATCTCAAGACAAGTGACTGTCCAGTCTCTTCTCAGAAACCTCCAATGATGGAGCAGCCCCAACTTCTGGTGGCCAGCTGTTCCACTGGTTAATTGTCCTCACTGTCAGGAAGTTTCCCTTTAATTCTAGGTTGTTTTCCTTTTTGTTTAGTTTCCAACCATTATCTCTTGTTCTGCTTTGGAGAATAATTTGACCCCCCCCTCTTCTTTTGTGGCAGCCCCTCAAATACTGGAATATGGCTATCATGTCACCCAAATCCCTCCTTTCTTTAGACCAGCCAGGCCCAGAAAAGAGTCTTTTTTAAAAAAAAGCACGTGTCAGCCTCTGTTTCGCTATTCGCCTTCGGCTGCCATTGAAACGGGGGGGGGGGGGGGGCGCATGGTATTTGGGAGGGGAATATTTGGTACAGGAGAGATTGTTAAAGAGGGAGTTTTGTTCTCACCATCTACTGCGCATGCTGAAGACTGGTGTTTAGAGTTGGTCAAGGCCAACCGTCCTGCATACCAATCTGATGATGCTTCTTGGAGATGCATCCCACATGACACCTGAGGGATTTGCAGATTGGGCAATGGGATGGGGGTTGTCGGGGGGAGGGGGTTGGACAAATATTGATATGCATGATTCGGCGCCCATCTGCCTCAGACCTCGCCTGACTTTGCTGCTATCTTTCCATAATCAGTAAAAGTACTTTTAATTCTGAAAAATGGAGCTAAGTGTTTTCTTTCTTGGTTGCTTGACTCTTGGCAAGGCTGACAAGATGTGACCCAATTGGTGATGCCCTTGTCTAAGTTGGGCCACCAGGCATAACTGCGGGCAAGTGCCTTCATCCGCATGATGCCTGGCTGGCCTAGAGGAGAAGAGCTGCCAAAACTGCCCCCCCCCACAGCCTCTGGGGTACCACCACATGACTCCCCCAGAGTAGGCAGCCCCCTTGAGCGGACAACTCAGGTTGCTGGGTGTGGAAGGGAAGGACCTCTGTGCTGACTGGCCCCTTCGGCCACCCCCTCCACATCTTATCGAGCACTTGGGCGATGACATGGTCCTTGGCGGAGTGTGCAGAGATCTCCGATGCCAAAATAGGACCAGATGGCAGGTCTTCCATTAATAAAACAGATGATGCTGGAACAACCATCATCCACAACCATCATCACAACCTGAAAAACGTCCTCATAGTTACGGCCGTTGCAACGTTCTCACAGTCTCATGATCAACCTTTGGGCCTTTGGCAGCCAGCGTGTATTTTCCAGGGTTGCCGTCTTTCGGTCGTGTGGCCTCCATTGGCCACTTTCCCAGCCAGCTCCCAACAAACGGAGTCGATGGGAGAAGCCGGTTTCCCTTAAGGATCTCGGGGTTCCTTCCGCAACTGCAGTGGTTTCTTTACCATCTGGGGCACAAGAGGTCGAACAATTGGCTGTGACTCACTGAAGGACAGTCCTTTGTATGGAATGGTCTGGGGTCTCCTGATTGAGAAGGGGGTTGGACTAGATGACCTCCAAGGACCTTCCAGCTCTATTCCGATTGAATCTTAAGGGCAGGAGCCTCGTTGTCAAAAACTGCCCTGAGGACAACAGGTCATCTTCAACTTATGGTGATTAATTTAGTGATGGAAGTTACAACAACACTGAGAAAAATGACTCAGGACCAATTTTTACACCTACAACCGCTGCAACACCCCCTGGTCACATGATCAAAACTCAGGCACTTGGGAACTGGCGTGTATTTATGACTGTTGCCGTACCTTAGGGTCATGGGATCACTATAAGATTTGCTTAATGACCGCTTGATTTACTTAATGACTGCACTCATTTGCTTAGCAACTGTGGCAAAAAGATTGTAAAATGTCACAGAACTTACTTGGCAACAGAAATTGTGGTCATAAGTGGAGGACTATCTTTATTGCCTCATAGTCCATTGTAATTTATCTTCAGAATCTCATAATTAGAACTTCCCCTTTTTTCTCCCTTCTGCTTGCTTCCTGGGAGCCGGGAGCAAAGTCCTTCTGAAGGGCTTATTTCTGGGGCTTCTGGGGCTGGAAGCAGCCTGAGATGACTGAGGGGAACCCCCAGATCAGGCCTCCAAGGGTTGCACTGCTGGGCTTCCCACATTGGAGAGAGAGAGAGACCCTCTTTCTTTCCTCTGATGGAGTTTGAGACACAGCCGATCTCCTGCTTTCAACTATTCACCTGGTGCAGCTACAAGGAACCCAATCTCATCAAGATGCAGTCTGACTCTCCTGTGGGGTTTCTCCACCCACATCTTCTGGACTCCAGTCTCAACCTGGCCCATGCACTGGGGGAAAGAACCGGATGTTTGTGCTGTCCTTATCACCCAAAAAACAGGATGGAGACAGGATAGTGGATCATGGAAAAGCCTCTTTCACAGGCAGGAGCAGCTATGGAAAAACGTTTTTTAAAAGGTGTCAAATTCATTGGCAGTTGGTGAACAACAAATTCCTCTGAATGACTTTCACAGAGTTCTCTTTAGCAAGATTTATTGAGGTAAAAAGGAAGGCAGTTATAAGAATTAAAATCCTTCAACAATTTCCAATTTGGAAACATGTATGTATGTTCTGCATACTATCTAAGTGGCAATAATTCAGGTATTCGTTCAAATAAATGGACATTATACCATTCTTAAATATCATGGTGTTTTTTCTCATATTTTTACATTTGTTCTGGCTGTGAGATGCTCCTTTGTGTTCAGGTCTGGCCTCAGAAGGATAATGTAGCACTTGGGGATGAAGATGCAGCCCAGAAGACCAGCACTGGAGGCCAGGATGGAGAAGACCTGAACAGCCACCATGTATTTCCCTTTGGTGCTCAGGTAGGTGGGTACAAAAGTCACCCAGACACTGCAGAAGACCAGCATGCTGAAGGTGATCAGCTTGGCTTCGTTGAAGGCCCCAGGCAGATTCCTGGCCAGGAAAGCCACCGTGAAGCAGATGGCAGCCAGGAAGCCCATGTAGCTGAGGGTGATGTAGAACATGACAACAGCCCCTTCGTTGCATTGCAGGATGATCTCTCCAGGCTGGGAGTGGAGGTCAGAGTCAGGGAAGGGGGGAGAAACTCCCAGCCAGATGGAGCAGATGATAATTTGGACAGCAGAAGAAGAAGAAAGGATGATGGAGTTGGCCAACCTCTTCCCCAGCCATCTCTTCACCCGATTTCCTGGTTTTGTGGCCAGGAAAGCCAGCACCACCATGATGGTTTTGGCCAAGAGAGAAGAAATGGCAACTGAGAAGATGATGCTGAAAACCATTTGTCGGAGAAGGCAGGTGGCTTTCCTTGGTTGACCAATGAAGAGGGAAGGAGACAAGAAGCAAAGCAGGAGGGAGACCAGGAGGATGTAGGAGAGGTCCTGATTGTTGGCTTTGACAAGGGGAGTTTCTTGATATTTAATGAAGATGATTAAAACAAAGCCTGTAGTTAGGAACAAGAGCAGGGCAAAGGAGACCAGGATGATGCCCAGATGTTCTTCATAAGACAGGAAAGTTATAACTTTGGGGATACATTGGATTCTGTCCTCATTTGGATATTTGTCATCCAAACACTTGTTGCATTTTCCTGCATCTGAGAAAAAAAACCATATTCCCTTACTATTCACTCCATTTACCTTTCAGGAAATACCTTATTTGGATAACAAGTGATACGAGGAGATATTGTCTAAGACCGTGGTGGCAAACCTATGTGGCACGTGGAGCCATTTGTCAGGGCACGCGAGGCGATGCCCTGTCAGCTGGCCAGCGCGCATGCGCACGCTGGCCAGCTTAGTTCACCTTTTTAAAAGCTATTTTTCGCCTTCCCCAGGCTCCAGAGGCTTTATAGGAGCCTGGGGAGGGCGAAAAGTGACTTCCGGGTTGCTCGGAGGGTCGTTTTAAGCGTTCCGAAGGCTTCAGGGACCGTCCGAGGCTTCCCTGATGCCTTCGGAGCGCTTAAAACGACCCTCCGAGCAACCCGGAAGTCACTTCCAGTTTGCTCGGAGGGTGGTTTTAAGCGCTCCGAAGGCTTCAGGGAAGCCTCTGGACAGTCCCTGAAGCCTCCGGAGGGCCTCCGGGGGGTCGGGGGAGGCTCTTTTCGCCCTCCCCAGGCTCCTATAAAGCCCCATCACTGGTCTAGGACACATTTATTAGTACCTCTAGTGAGAGATGGTAAGAAGTATAAGACTTTTTTTTTAAATCAATTTTTGTTTAATCGTCTATGACAGTGAGAGAAGAATTGGGACCCAAATAATTTCCTGTGTGGTATTCAGAACCAAACTTTATTATTTCATGTATGTAATGAATCAGGTCCACTTCCTTTCCTCCAGTCTCACCCACCTTCCTGATTGGAGAAGGTCCCCTCCGGACAAGGAACGCAGTCGTAGCAGCAAACTGGCTCTCCTTCTCGAGCCCTCTTGACAAATCCAGGATTACAACTTTCCACACATTTGGACTGAGGCAGGGACTGAGCAGAAAAACAGGGAATGCCAAAGAAAAGATGTTAGGACTCTCCGTCCATGGAAAATGGAGGGAGAAATGGATGGAGACAAGTAGCCTCTGGTCTTCACTGAGGTAAATATGAAACCTCTGACTACTTCTAAATAGATGCAGGAGGTAGAACAACTGGCAGATTCTTTTTTTTTATAAATTTTATTTTATTTTATTTAAAAGGGACAAAACAACACATACAGAACAAGAGCAAGGAGGAAAAAGAAAAAACACAATTTCATCAAGCATGTCGTTTTGTTACAAGTTTTTGTGCAACGGTTTTTACAATTAAGAATAAAGTCACTGATTATCCATTAAGCATAATTAAATATTTCATCGAGCATTGTGTGTTCAAGTTACCGTTAATATTCTTTCATTTGTGACAACCCTTGTTTCCTTACATCCATAATTATCTACTAGGTAATACTAAGTCTTTATAACATTGTATCACTAATCTCTAAGAGATAAGAATAAGGATTAATTCAAAGGATTCCCATTAATTCATATTACACATTTCTACTTTCCGTTAACCATAGAATTTCCGGTCATCCACAACTCCAAATGTAATTTTCCATTATTAATTGTCAATCCATGTGGTATTTCAACCTATATTTATATCCATTATTCATTATATCATCGTTATTTCATTTTATATTATAAAATAGTCACCAGCTACAATCATACCTAACAATTTAAATCATCTCACTCTTATATATTAAATACATTATTATTCTTATATCGTATAAGTAAATAATCTGTTTCATTATAAAAGCTTAACATATATAGAAAGAGAAAAAAAAAGATTTTTTTTCAAAACATTAAGTATAGCTTTCTATTATTATTACATATAAGATAAGATAAAGGAAAAAAATGATTCATTTCCAGGTTTTTTTATCCAACCATTGATAAAACAAATCCCATACTTTATAGAATTGCTCATCCTCTAGTTCCCTAATTTCAAATGTAAGTTGACTCATTTCAGCACAGTCCATTATTTTCCGAACAATTTCTTCCTCTGTTGGTAATTTCTCATTTTTCCAGTTTTTAGCAAATACAATTCTAGCAGCTGTTAACACATTTATGATCAAATATTTCAAGTCCTTATTGTATATTTCTGGTATTATTCCCAATAAAAAAAGTTCTGGTTTCAAGTCTATATGTTTATGTATCATTTTCTCTAACCACATGTGTATTTTAGTCCAGTATCTTTTAGCTTCAGAACAAGTCCACCACATGTGGTAGAATGTGCCCGGTGTATGTTGACATTTCCAGCATTTTTCAGATTTATTCTTCGACATTCTTGCTATTCTCGATGGGGATAAGTGCCACCTATAAAACATCTTATACAAATTCTCTTTATATGCAGTTGACATTGTCATTTTATAATTTTGTGTCCACAGTTTTTGCCATTTTTCTAAGTCAATCCCATGTCCAAAGTTTTTTCCCCAAGCTAACATAGTTCCTTTCACTTGTTCTTCATATAATTTCACCTCTAATAAATAGGCATAAAATTTTTGGATTACTTTTTCATCATTACCTGTTAAGATTTTATCTAATTCAGTCATTTTATCATAAAAGCCCTCATTTTTTCGATCTTCATTATATCTAGAATGTATTTGCACATATGAATACCAATTGAGTTCAATACCTTCCTGTTTCAATTCTTGTATGGATTTGAGTTCACCCTCTGTATTCAATAATTCAGCATATCTAACTGTTTCTTCCCTTTTATATACTATTGGATATGAAAAAGCTTCAATAATTGATATCCAGACTGGAATTTTCAAGTAGTGCAACCTCTTAACCTTCTCCCAATTTGATAACAGAGCCTCTCTTATAAAATGCCTTCTGAAATAACCATGCGTTTTAGTTCCCTTATACCATAAATATGCATGCCATCCCAACAACAGGTCATGACCCTCTAGATTCAAAAGCCTAGCGTTTCTTAGCATTATCCATTCCTTAATCCACATCAGACTAGCTGCCTGTTAATATAACTCCCAATCGGGTAGGCCCCACCCTCCCCTTGATTTGGCATCTTGTAACAATTTACGTTTTATTCTTGCTTTTTTCCCTTGCCATATGAATTTCAACACCATTTTATTTAATTCTTCAAAATAGCCTTTCCCCAGCTTAATTGGAATAGTCTGGAACAAATATAGCAGTCTAGGTAGGATATTCATTTTGATTGTTGCGATTCTACCAATCATTGATAATTGAAGATTCTCCCATTTCGCCAAATCTGTTGCAATTTGTTGCTTCAATCTAAGATAATTATCTTCTTTAAGAGTGCTATATTTGGCTGTTAGGTGAACCCCCAAATATTTAACTTTATTTGTAATTTGCATTTCCAAAATTTCCGCCAATTCTTCTTTTTGTTTTAGGGCTATATTTTTTGTCAAGATCTTTGTTTTGTCTTTATTTATTTTCAAACCTGTGACTTCTTCATACGCCTCAATTTCTCCTATCAATTTAGGTGCAGATTGAAATGGCTCCTCAAGAATGAAGACTAGATCGTCAGCAAATGCTTGCAGCTTTTATTCTTCCTTTTTAATAGTCATTCCCTTTATTTCTTCCTCTTCTCTAATCTTTCTATTTAGTACTTCTAATGTTAAAACAAAAAGTAGTGGTGATAGTGGACAGCCTTGTCTCGTGCCTCTTTTAATTTCGATTGGATCCGTCAGTTCTCCATTTATCATTATCTTGGCTGTTTGCTTGTGGTATATCGTTTGTATGGCTTGAATAAAGTTCTTACCAAAGTTCATTTGTTCCATTTGTTGTATCATAAACATCCAATTCACATTGTCGAAGGCTTTCTGTGCATCCAGAAACATCAAAGCCATTTGCTTCCCAGAATGGACCTGATAATATTCCAAGGTATCCAGAATTGTCCTTATGTTGTCTCTTATTTGCCTCTTTGGTAAAAAGCCATTTTGGTCTGGGTGGATGAACCCATTTAAGTATTTTTTCAGTCTCTCCGCCAGTATAGAAGCAAATAGCTTATAATCTGAATTCAACAAAGAGATAGGTCTATAATTCTTAATTTGCATATGGTCTGCCTCCTCTTTGCGTAGCAATGTAATATATGCCTCCAGCCATGAGTTAGGTATTTTACTTTCAATCATTACTTCATTCATAACTTCTAGTAGTGGAATGGCCAAGGATTTCTCTAGTGTTCTATAGAATCCCACAGGAAGGCCATCCGGTCCCGGGGCTTTCCCATTATTTTGTCTTTTAAGGGCCTCGGTTAGTTCCATCATTGTTATTTTATCTTCTAGTATAGTTCTAGTATCACTTGGTATTTGGGGGAGTTTGGCATTTTGTAGATATTGTTTCAGTTCTTCCTCTTTTATGTTCTCTTGTTCATACAATTTAGCATAGTAATCTTGTATAATTTTCTTCTTTTTCATATTTCCATAGTGCAATTGTCCTTGTTCATCTCTTAGTTGTAGTATTTTCTTGGTCTCTCTTTCTTTTCTCAGTTTATATGCCAGCCATCTGCCTGGTTTATTTGCATTTTCAAAATAGTTCTGTTTAGCGCCTCTAATTTTTTAAGCCAAGTCCTCCTTTTCCAGTAGGTCCATTTTGTGTTTTATTGTGTCCATCTTTATTTTAATCTCTTTCTTTTGTGGAAATTTCTGTAGTTCCTTTTCCAATGTGCTGTAGTCTTTTTCTAGATCCTTAGACACTTGTCTTTTCTTTAAATTTCTCTTTCTTGCATAGTCTATTATCAAACCTCTAGAAAAGGCCTTCATTGTATCCCAGAGATTCTGTAAGGACGTGTCTTTTTTTTTTTTTTTTTTTTATTAAAAGAGTTTTGTACAAACAAATTTTCCCCCTTTTCACCCCCCCCCTCCATACAATATAAATCTCATACAAATGCTATACCCCCCCGCAAAAATTCACATTCAAATATTATACCAAACACTTTACCCCCTCCCCACCCCCCATCTTAAAATAGATTACTCATAACCCCTCTCCTCCCAACAAAAACTATATAGATTAGTCTTAAATTAATAATAACACATTGATCATTTTCTAAGCTAATTTAACATCTATAACTCTTAATATAAATTTCTCCTAGCCTAACAATGTTTCATTAGTCCCATCTTCTAATTTATTCATACATATATATTGCCCCACCCTCCACCCTAACCCTCCCCCACCTCCCACACAAACCCACCCCCCTGACTTCCGCTGTATACCACTCTAACAATTCCAAACATCCCATATACTATTTACTCTGATCATCTATCGGTCTAAACATTCTTACCTAAAGGCTAGATAATAACTCCTAGTCTGGTATTTATTCTGTATATAATCAATCCATTTTGCCCATTCCTGTGTGTAATCCTCCTGTTTCTGAGCTTTTAAGAAAGCTGAAATTTTTGCCATTTCAGCGAACCCCGCCACCTTCTGAATCCATTGATCAATTGTTGGCAAAAAATCTTTTTTCCAATGTTGTGCAATCAACAACGTAGCTGCTGTAACCATATACAAGGCCAATTTTGTTTCCCCTTTGGTAAAATCCTTAACTATACCCAATAAAAACATTTGTGGAGTGAATTGTATTCTTTTCTTAAATACATTCTGCATAACCCACCATATTTTTATCCAAAAAGCTTTAACCTTGTTGCAAGTCCACCATACATGAAAAAAGGTAGCATCTAGACACCCGCATCTCCAACATTTTGGTTGAACATTTGGGTACATGCATGATAATTTTTTAGGATCTAAAAAATTTTTTGTTTTCTTTAAAGAAGAAAGTCAATTCTTTTTCCATTTTCTTTACAAATTCTTTCTCTTTCAATATCCTGTTATTTAGTGTCCATCTAGATCTTGTTCTTTGTTGTCTCCAACCTATTGTCGTTGGGTTGTGATCCGCCCAGGTGTTCGACTCAATCTCCACGTCTAGTGCACTGCTGTATATGTCCGTTGAGGCCCAAATCATATCAATTCTAGAGAGCGATAAGTGTCTATTTGAATAGAAGGTGTATTGTTTTTTAGTGGGGTTTCTTTCTCTCCAAACGTCTTTTAGATTTATTTCATCCATCATCCTGAAGAAGGACTTTGGGAGTGTTTTTCTATTTAATTTTGTTGTTTTATGGGTTTTATAGTCCATGTTCTGGTCTACAATACCATTGAAGTCTCCCATCATACAAATATCAATGTGGTCTAGGTCAGAAATTTTCTTGTGGATTTTTTTATAAAATTCATCTTGTTTTTCATTAGGTGCATAGATTCCAACTAAGAGTACTTTCCTAACATTGTCCATTATTTCCACCATTAAAATTCTTCCATCCTCGTATGTATAAATTTATTTCGCAGGGATTTTATCTTTAATGTAAAAGGTCACTCCTCTTTGCTTACAATCCGCTAACGAAGTAAAATTTTCCCCCAGTTTTGGTTGTACTAATAGATGGCTATTTCTTTGCTGGATATGTACTTCTTGTAGGCAAATTATGTCTAATTTTAGTTTTCCTAATTTATAAAATATTTTCTTTCTTTTATTTGGCAAATTAAGTCCATTTATATTAATTGAGAGTAGTTTTATTCCTTCCATCCTTATGTTTTATATATAGGATTTATAGCTCTAGTTGATCTTGGTTCCCGTTGTGCTCTGATCTCTACACCCCCAACAGCACCTTCTTCAATGTCAATTCCACCTACAGCACCCTCTGTCCTCTCAGTTTCAATTATAGGTAAATCCAGCAGTTGCACAGGAAGTTCTTCGTTTCCAAGCTTCGCTGCCTTTCCTCTCAAATGTTCTGCATAGAAACCTTCTGCCTTCTCAATTGTATCAATTCTGTATCTCTGTCCTTTCCATAAAAATATTAGGCCTTCCGGAATCAGCCATCTATAGTTAACTCCTATTTTAAGTAAAACTGTAGTCAAAAATTGGTATTTTCTTCTCTTCTCTCTCACCCTTTTGCATATCATCTTCTTGTTTTTTGACCCACTGTTGTATATCTTTTATATTTCTCTCTGCTTCATCTGTTTTTTTTTCTATGTTCTCCATCTTCATTTGCATGTTGTCCATTTTCTTTATAAGTGTATCAAATTTTTCATCGGAGCTTGTTTGTAGTTTCTGTATTGATTGCATAATTGAATCTAATGATATGGTCTTCTCTTTTTCCTGTTGGATCATAGATTGTATTGATCTTTGTCCTCCTGCCGGTGAGGAGGCAGGGGTTGTTGTTGTAGAGCCCACTGGTGTTGGCTTTCTACTCATCTTGCTAATTTATTCTCTCTTCTTCTTCTTCTTCTTCTTCTTCTTCTTCTTCTTCTTCTTCTTCTTCTTCTTCTTCTTCTTCGTTTTATAGTTCAATCCAGTTGCATAAACAGTAGGAGAAAGAGAAGATAAGAAGAAGAAAAGAGGAAGGGAGGAGGAGAAAGGGAGAAAGAGTATATAGTAGTTAGATAAAAGTAATAAGCAGAGAGATCAAGATTAAAATAGAGAGCACAGAATATGAGAAATATGATAAAGGATATGGAAAGGGGGTAGAAAAAAGAGAGGAGCAAGAAAAGAAAGAAAAACAATAGCAATCTGTATAAGAAAAATAAGGGTAGATGAAGGGGGTGGGAGGATAGAAAGAAAAATTTTATCTCTGTTATTTCAAAAAGAAGAGAAAAAAAGAAAAAATTTAAGGACCAGGAAAAAAAAAGAAAAAGAAAAGAAAAAATTATTCAGCGCTTCCAGGTTTCAGGACTTCGGGAAAAAAGAAAAAAAAAAGATTTAGAGTGTAACAAACAGCACACGCACCAACCAGGAAAAGGAAAAATCATCACATCCCCAGCAGAATAGTATAAACACTCGATGTAGTTTCCAAAGTCACTCCAGTTTTCTCTTATAAGTCTTCCAAGATACGTTTCCAGACCTTAAAGCTCCATAAGAAACAGCCTGCAATAAACAGCTGTATTTCTTGCCTCTTATCAGGTCTTGACCTTGGGTGGATGTTTTTTTCTCAAAATAGTCCCAGCAATAGGAATTAGTAACAGTGTTTCAAAGTCCGCTAGATGGCAGTGTTAAAATGTATCCAGTCCCTCGCCCCTTAAAGCGCTGCCTTTAGTAAAAGGGAAAGTTAGACTAGGAAAAAAAAAAAGAAAAAAGGTCTTTTAGGCATTAAAAGGAATAAAGTAAAAGAAAAAAGAAAAAAATGGCTCTAATGAAGTCACTTTAAAAAAAGAAGGAGGTTCAAAGTAAAGAAAGGGCTTCAACAACAATTGTAACAGCTGTAACAAAAGTCCAGTCTGGCTTCCGGTAGATAAAAAGGGGAAAAAAAAAACCCAAATGGTTTCAATTAACTCTATTCAAACCCGCCGCTAAGTCTCCGGTTATTTTCTATTTTCCTTAAGTCTCCAATTTAAGGGTGTCCTCTGTATAATTTAAACAAAACAAAAAAAGGCTTTTTCAAATAGTCTCACCAAAACACGGCATGCTTCTTTCTCTCCTGCTCTTGCTTTGCGGAGCCGTCAGCAGCTTCGGCAGCCTGGGGGCCTGGCTCTTGATCGCCGGCAAAAAGGGGTTTCCCCAGGGTTTCCCGAGACTTTGCGGGTGTCTCTGGATCCCCTGGAATTTCCCCTTACCTCCCACTGTCTCTACGGGACAGCTTGGGTCCAATCGGACCATCCAAACGATTGGGATTCAGCGGCTCATCTGGAGTAACCAGAAAAGCCGTGGTAACGCTGCGACGTGTGGCCCTTCCTCTCAACTGGCAGATTCTTCATTTAGTTCCTTCCTTTTCCTTTTGGAATTTAACATTACAATAATGTACTTTTCTACTTAATAGTCTAGAGGGATGGAATTGAAAAAAATGTTTAAGTATGATGATATATTCATATTAAAACTGAGAATAAAGTTTACTATAAAAATTTTAGGAAAGTTTTATTCCATTAGATTTTTTAAAGATAGAATGAAACTGTGATGAAGAAAGAAACCTCTGACCAGTACGATCTTGAAAGGTTTCCATAAAACATAGCAAAGCCCCTTCACTTAGGTCCCATCTGTTGAAGAACTTCCATTAGATGACACCAATTGGCACGGGATGCCAACAGTGGTGGGTTTCTGCCAGATCGTACCGGATTGCGCGATCCGGTTGGTGAATTAACACGGAAGTAAGTTCCTGCCCCGCCGCTGTCACGTGACGGTGCTTGCCTGCGCTCCACCAGCTCAGGCACGACCGGAGAAGTTTCTCTCTCTTCTCAGAAATCTCTTCAGTGGAGCGGTGGCAGCCTGCGTCCCTTTCAGGAGCTCCACTGGGAAACTTCTCCGGTCGCGGCCAAGCTGGTGGAGCGCAGGCAAGCGCCATCCCGTCGCCATGGAGATAGTGAGTGAGGGGAATCACGTGGTTGCTCAGATCACACGGGCGCAGCTCAAGAAGACATTTCTGAGAAGAGAAACCTCCGGTCAGGCTGCGCCCGTGTGATCTGACCAACCACGCAATTCCCCTCACTCACTGTCTCCCGAAATCCAGCAACTTCAACACTAAGGCTCAGCAATGTGTGTATGTGTGTGGGGGATGTTTCAAGGACTTGAAGACCCTGGCAGAAGCCCCCCAACAGCCTTGGGGGCCAAGGAGCCATTCCAGGGCTCCTGCTGACACCCAGCCCAAACTTCGCCCAAGTGGGGAGGGCTCTCTGGCTTCAGAAATAACGGAGGGGATTCGGAGTGAGTGAGGCTTTCGGGCGCAACTGCCACAGGGATCTCCGCACATCCCAGGAGCAGCGGTAGGAAGGCAGCCACTACACAGAGCCCTCTGGCCCCAAAAGGCTCCAAGGCCCCGGGCGGGCTTGGCCTGAGGAATCGGGACCAGCAGCCCGAAAAGTGCCCCCCACCCCGCCCAGCTTTGGTCCTTCAGGCAGCTGCGCCTTCCGAACCTCGGCATGGAGCGCCCACGGTGAGGGGCTTTGGTGGAGCGGAGGGGCTGGGCGGAGGTCCGCGCCTCGCCTGCCTTGGGGCGGCCAAGAGGGGCGTCTGCCTGGACATCGTCCGCCCTTACACAGCCGGCCGGCCTCGGGGGAAGCGGCACCTTTGGGGCCATGGGAGCCCCTCCCAGCTGCCCCACCATGGAGGCCTGGGGGAGCCCCTGCGGATTGCCCCCGGGAAGGCCGGCCAGAGCTGCCCGGGTGGCGTTTGCCTTTGAAGGGCGGAGGGCGCCTGGAGCGGACCAACCGGTTTGCCTCTCCCGCTCGCCAGGTTAGACTTTAACCCGACTGCAGCGGCGGCAGCAGCTCCAGGCTGTCCTTCTGCCAGGAAGCCAGGGAAGCATGACGTTGTGGCAGCTGCTGCAGCCTGGACGGGAAGGAAGCCCGAAAAGAAGAAAAAGGGAAGTCAGGGAGCCTCCCAAGGCCGCCTCCTCCGCCAACCCGGGGATCCCTCCCCGCCAGCCACGTTTCGCCTGGGATGAGCTCCGTGGGAGACCTGGGAAGGGCTGCGGGGGTCCCTGCGGGAAGGTGGGTGCCGGATTGTCAGCTGCTCCCTTCCACCCCCAGAGGGAAGCTGAGCTCCACTGGGGGTTTAGAAGCAGAAGCGGTGGGGAGCCTGGCCTGTACAGGGAGGCCTCCCACCACAGTGGAGCCTAAAATGTATGTTGTTAAGTGAGACATTTTAAAGTGAGTTTTTTCACCTCCTTTCTTGCCACCGTTGTTAAGTGGATCATTGCAGTTGTTAAGGTAGTCACACGGTTGTTAAGTAAATCTGGCTCCCCCATTGCCTTGCCTGGTCAGAAGGTGGCAGGAAAAAGGAGAAAGAAAGGGAGAAAGAGGAGGTGGGGGATAGGGGATCCCTGTTGCTTTCTGAGCTTGGTGGTTTTCTTACAGACATTTCATCACCAAACTAGGTAACATCATCAGTGCTAGAAGGGGGGGGAGGAGGAGAAAGGACAAAAAAGGAAAAAGAAAGGGAGAAAGAGGAGGTGGGGGATAGTGGGATCCTTGCTGCTTTCTGAGCTTGGTGGTATTCTTACAGACATTTCATTACCAAACTAGGTAACATCATCAGTGCTAGAAGGGAATGGGGGTTGTGGGGAAAGGAGGAGGACGAGAAGTCGAAGGACAAAAAGGAAAAAGATAAGGAGGGAGAGGACTGTGGGGTCCTTTGGTGTTCTCTGAACTTGGCCGGCAAGCCACTCCCACCCAGTCACATGGCCAGCAAGCCACTCCCACCCAGTCACATGGCTGGCAAGCCACTCCCACAACCCAATTTCACATTTGGAAACAATGTAGATATGTTCTTTGATTCCTGCGATTACTAGGAGGCCACACCCACAGAGTAGGTTCCAAAAAATTTTGAAACCCACCACTGGATGCCAACCACCCTGGAGACTATAAGCTTTGCCCACTTGAAATGGGACCTCAGGCTTTGGGAAACAGAAAAGACACCAAAATTTCTCTCACCTTATTGAGCAACTTTAGCCCTGAAAGAGCATCATGATTGATATAAAGTCTCTGTTTTTGAAAAAGCGCCAGAACCTCTTCCTTGACATCCACTTTGGGGAGAACCAAGGAGCCCGAAATGACCAGATCTGCTGTTATCTCTCCATTTTGATCCAAGTACATTTTATTGTCAGAAATATTCCAAAATTCATTCTTTTCCAGAAAGGGATGAAACTAGAATGGGAACATCCAGGAATGTGAAAAACAGAAAACTTTGTTTCTTATCCCACACTGAATTTTTCTTCTACAATTGTCTCATCTCCAAATATGGTTAAATAGGATACAAATACTGCCATAATCTTCATAAGTGAATGAAAAAGTTTGAGAAAAATTTATCAAACTATAGAGAAAATATAATAGACACAGTTGGTCAATTGTAGGGAACATTTTAGAGAAGATATCAAATAAAATGAACAGAGGGAAAAAAAGATTATTCATAAACTCTTTGAAAACAACAGATTGATTCCCAGAAATCATGGGTTGATCAAGAAGAAATCTGTCAGGCTAATCTTCTCCCTTGTGATCCTGATGGAAAACACCTCCAGATCAGAGGTGGGTTCCTACCTGTTTGGACCAGTTTGGCTGAAACGGTAGTAACCTGGTGGCCTGGGTTGCTGGAACCAGCAGCAACCCACGCTGGCCACACCCCTGAACCGGTTCTCTCGGCCATATTGTTTTTGGCTTCTGTGCATGCGCAGAGCAACTGGCAGTAGCGGTAGCCAGAACCCACCCTGGCTCGATCCCACTTAGGAACCTCAGTTTACTCGTGAGCCCCATTGGCCTTTCTCCCTGCCTCTCCCGGCCAATGTTGCTTATGAGTAAACTGCAGCTAGGATCTCCCACGTGTTGCACACCCAAAAACGGCATGGAGGCATGGGCGAAAGCTGGGAGGGGGATGCAACACACAGGGTGGGACCTGGTCAGCCCTGCTGTTGCAGTAGCTGCCTGGGCGAGCCACTCCCCACCTCCCCAGACCAGGCCCTCAGCTCATGTCAGACTGAGGCTGCAGCCACCACCTGCTCCTTTGTCCACCCAGCCGCAGGGATCCACAGCAGCGCCGGTCATGGCTGAGAGCTTTCTTTGCCAGCTGGCAGCCGAAAAGTTCTCCCTCTTAAAAGCCTCCAGTGATGGAGCTTTCGGATCCAAGCGCACTTTAACCAACCAACCAACCAACCAACTAACCGGGGCTTAGTTTGGAAACAGAAGAAGAAAGAACCGGTGAGTGTCTGTGCCCAGGTGTGGGGGATGTTGGGGGGGGGGCTGGGGGGGGGGGGTGAGCCGGAGGGTAGGGGCTCTCTGAGCAAGTGCTGGACAAGAAGGTGATGGATGACCTCACTTTCCAGTCACAGGTGAGTGGCTGCATCCAGCCGGGGGATCAGAGGGGGCAGCTGAGCAAGCGCTGGGTAAGCAGGCAGGAGGGAGACCTCGGAGGCTCATTGTCAACCCAGCTTTGCACCCAGTTGGCTCCGGTTGCATAACCATCGGTTGGCTTAACGGTCGGACATGGGGAGTTGGGGGACGCCGCTTGGCAGGAGCGGTTTGGCTCAGTTGTTCAGCGGGCGGCAAAGCGCGGACCGACTCAAAAAGGATGAAGGGGATCTTCGGTGGAGCCGGTCGAGGGAGCAACCCCTTGGCTTGTTGAGTCTAACTGTGGTTGATGGGCCTTGCCTTGGGGGTGAGGGGTGGGCCCAAATTGCATCCCACTGCAGGCGTCTCTCAGCCGTTGTGTGCAGGGAGAAACCTTGCACAGTAAAGAAAACCTTCTCGTGAGTGTGAGGTAATTAACAATTTCTCGAACTCTTGGGAAGTTTTTCTTTACTGTGCAAGGTTTTTCCCTGAACACAACGGCTGAGAGACGCTCACAATGAGGTGCAATTTGGGGGGGGGGGGGGGGGGCTGGGGATGGGCTGGGCCAGGCCACGAGATGCACATCTTACTGGAGACTGGCAGCTCCGGATCTTGTGGCTTTTTTTGGGGGGTTTTCTTTAAAAAAATGCCTCTGCAGAGGAGCTGAAAGCCTCCAAGTTTGCCTTGGGAGAGGGAAGACGGACAGCATTCCCCCCCCTCCCTGGGTGCCTGCAGCCTTGGAGCAACTCTGGGCCCTTCCACACTAAAGAAAACCTTCTTGCAAGTGTGAGAAGTTGTTCATTGCCTTTGCTGTGCAAGGGCCGGGAGTTGCTGCAGGCTCCGAGGCTGCAGGCGCCCAGGGAGGGGGGAATGCTGCCCATTTGCCTGCCCCCTCCAGAAGCAACCTGATGTTTTTTGGAGGGGGATCCCCAGAGCACCTTTGGAAAAGACTTTGGCGATCAAGCCTGCAGCTAAAAGCAAACAATGAGGCGAGGCACAGAGCTGGTTGGAAGAGGGAGGGAGGGAGGGAGGGAGGGGGGGGAAGGGAGGGAGGGGGAGGGAGGAGGGAGAGAGAGAGAGTGTGTTTATGTAATGGTGGGTTTCATCCAAATGAATTTTTGTTTCTTTCAAGAAAAGAAAAAGAAAAAAAGAAAGAAAGAAAGAGGGAAAGAAAGAAAGAAAGAAAGAAAAAAAAGAAAAAAGAAAAAGAAAGAAAGAAAGAAAGAAAGAAAGAAAAAAGAAAGAAAGAAAGAAAGAAAGAAAAAAAGAGAGAGGGGGGGGAGGGAGGGAAAAGAAAGTGAATAAGATATAGATGGGTGGATGGATGAATAATATACATACATGGAGGGAGGGGAGGGAGAGAAAAAAAAGAAGAAGAGGAAGGAAGGCACCAGAAGACTCTTTGAAACAGCACAGCAATCTAGGATTGGAAGGGATCTCGAAGGTCATCTAGTCCAAACCCCTGCTCCAGCAGGAGACCTGATATCCTCTGCATTATTTTGGTGACTCTAAGAGAGAGGAAAATTGCCAGAAAAGGGAAGGAGTTTACTAGGACAAGGCTGCCATGCAGAGGAAGGCAGAGACAGTCCTTGACTTATGACAATTAAGCCCAACATTTTGGTTGCTGAGCAAGAGCATTGTTAAGTGAGTTTTTTGCCACATTTTACTCAATCCATGACATCTCCTGGCTCTAACAGTCATGTGCAGGCTAGAGAAGAACATCTGAAGGCCTGTGTAATGTTCTAATGTGCAGAAGTGATAGTTAAAAGAAAGTGAACTCTGGTGTTTGTTTTTCCAAACGAAATAAGTGAGGTTGAATGTGTATAATTTTACAAGAGTGCTGTGTGTGTTGTTTAGTTTGTGTGTGTGTGTGTGTGTGTGAGTGTGTGTGTGTGTGTGTTTTGTACATACACATACAGTGTATAAAGTAGATAATGTATCTTTTTTTGTGTGCCTATACACACACTATATCTTGTAATATGTATGTACACATATGGCATATATACATAGGATTAAATTGTGTATTTTGGATGTTCATTAGTAGTAAATAAATAGACAGGGAAATTGTATCTTGTTGACACAAGGGAGGCCAGGCAAGGTACCCCTTGAGGTGAGTGATGTCAAGTTGGCTACACCCACCCAATCACATGACCACCAAGCCACACCCACCCAGTTACATGAGTCACCAAGTCACACCCACCCAATCACATGACCACCAAGCCGCACCCCACCCAGTCACAAGACCACCAAGCCAGCCCACAGAACCAGTAGTAAAAAGATTTGAATCCCACTACTGGATACAACCCTCTTCCAATAACTGAGTCCTGTTACACACGAGTGTAAGATCTGCTCACTCTTATTCCAGAGTGTCAGACATGGAAAAAGTGAATTCAGTTTCAGTTAAAGAGAGGAGATTTTAACTGAATGAGAGAAAAAAATATCATAAAAGGATGAGCTGTTTTAGAGCTGAGCCAGTAAAGCAGAGAAGTTCAGTCTCCTCTTCATGGATCGTCTGAGAGCAAAGACTGAGCAGCCATCAGTCAGAGAAGCTTGAACTGGGATTCATACAGAGAGGAGGGGTTGGGCTAGATGGTCTCAGGGTCTCCTCCTAATTTATAAAGGTTGTCATGCCACAACACAACATATACCGTATTTTTCGGAGTATAAGATGCACAGGAGTATAAGATGCACCAAGGTTTTGAAGAGGCAATTTTTTTAAAAAAAAAAGTAGGTAGGTAGGTAGTAGGTAGTAGAGGGAGAGAAAGAGGGAGAAATACAGTAGGTAGGGAGGGAGAGAGAGAGAGTAGTTAGGTAGGGAGGTAGGGAGGTAGATAAAGGGATAAAGAGAGAGAGAAATGGAGAGAGATATAGAGATAGAGAAATACATTAGGTACATAGAGGGATAGAGAGAGAGAAATACAGTAGGTAGGTAGGGAGAGAGAGAGTAGTTGGGGGAGGTAGGGAGGTAGATAAAGGGATAGAGAGAGAGAGAAAAATAGAGAGAGATATAGAGATAGAGAAATACAGTAGGTAAGTAGGGATAGAGAGAGAGAGGGTAGGTAGGTAGGTAGAGGGATAGAGAGAAATAAAAAGAGATAGAGAGAGAAATACAGTAGGGAAGGAGGGAGAGAGTAGGTAGATAGGTAGATGTTTCCAGGTGTATTTATCCATGTGCTGGAGAAGGAAATCGCTGACAATCTGCAGCACCTAAGACTTTGTCTCTGCTGGCAAAGCACTTGATCAATGTAATTCTCAAATTTTCAACCCGTTAAAGAGCTTTCCAAGAGGGGGAAAAAAGTTTTTAGACTCTGCAAACCTCCCCAAAACAGCCCGTTTTTGTGAAAACGCCCCCCCCCTTTTTAAAAGTCATGAATAGCCTTGGGGGGTCTTGCAGAGTGCTCTGGGGGGGGGGGGGGGGGGGCTGAATGAGCAAAAAGTGGCCAATTTTTCGAAAAAACAAGCCTGTTTTTTGGTCAAAAAATTGCAATTGTTTGCATGCATAGCCTTATGGAGGCTTTATAGAGTGCTGCTGGGGGCTTGGGGGGGGCAAAATGGTCCATTTTTTGCTCCTTGCTGCCCTCCCCAGCCCCCAGGAACTCTCTGAAAGCATCCATAAGGGTATGCACGGCCATTTTGGATGAAAGGGGCGGGGCTTCGGGAGGCAAAAATGCTGTGTTCGATGTATAAGACGCACCCAGATTTTCAGCCTCTTTTTTGAGGGAAAAAGGTGTGCGTCTTATATTTGAAAAAATATGGTAACTGTTGTGCTGTTGTTGCTCTAGCCCCACCTAGTGGCCGGGGGGCAGATAAGCCTAACTATAAGGTCTGAAGCCAGACTCCATCTTATGTCAGCCTTTGGAGAAGACGGAAGCAGCCGTTGTGACCGAGACCCCTGGTCATCCGGGGGTCTCCGTCCCTCACACGGAGCATCGCTGGAGAGGTTCCAGCTGTTTCTTTGCTGGCTGTTAGTTAATGCTGCCTATCTCGTCTTTCTATTTGATTTCCACTCTTTGCATCTCCTCAGTTTCACCTGCCCTCTCTTCTCCCAATAAAGCATCCAGATCCACGCCAGGCTCCCTTTCATTGGAGGAGAATATGGGGGGCTTAGCTGCCTCTCCAGCTGCACACAGACCCACCTGCAATGGGAACGGAAGAAAGGTGGAATTCCACCAGGCTAATCACAAACCCACAAATACGGGAATTCATTTAAGAAAAAATACAGCATTTTCCAATTAGCAGTGC
The DNA here is from genome assembly GCA_029890345.1 of Natrix helvetica helvetica. Taxonomy (NCBI): domain Eukaryota; kingdom Metazoa; phylum Chordata; class Lepidosauria; order Squamata; family Natricidae; genus Natrix; species Natrix helvetica. Next base: position 242,924 of record JAKRSI010000966.1, read on the forward strand.
TAAATATAAAAAATGCCATGGTATCTACTCTTTGGAACCATTAATTCCCCAAAGTAATTAAATTGGCCAGATCTGTTGAGATGGTTCCCCTCCTTCTCCTCTGGATTCCTTCTCCAAAGGATCTAAGATTAATGGATCCATATCAGGACCCCCATACCTGCCACGGCTGCAGCCTTGGAGACCCCAAGATCTTTTCATCCTCCTTCCTTCCTCTCCTCGATCTGGAGGAATAGGCGGCATTCAGGGCCTGGGACAGAGTCTTCATGAGACTGTAATGGTGGTAGACATTTTGGACCCTTTTTCTGTCCCTTTTCCTCTGGGTCTCCAGTGGGGCTTTCTGGGTGCATCTTCTGCGGCCTTTGACAGAAAAGATATTCTTTGAAAGAGAACAATGAAAATAATGATCTTGAAACTTTACTTCCACAAAGAAAAAGGGTTCATAGGCATCATCCATTGGCCTTTCTTTTGGCAGATAACCAAACCTCCAAATACTATGGATGAATTTGAGAAGTCTGCGCTTCTTTATTTTGTACCATGTAAAATTTGTGAGGATCCAGACTTTCCCCTCAATGGGTCCTGGGAGAGACGCATAAGTGTTAAATGGAAAGGAAGAATTCTCCCCCAAATGGAATCAAATTCCATGAAGTGAACAAAGACGTTGACTTGTTTCCACTTAGAGAGGGAATCCCTGAGGTATGCTGTATATCCAGTCGTTGAGAACAGTTGTGATATAACCACACAAATTCCATTCCTGACAAGCACAGGAGTAAAAGTCCTCATGAAATTCTCTCCTTTCTCTGTGTCTGAAGCAAAGAGGCCAATCAGGGTCCATCTGAAGTGGAGGAGCAGCTGGACAATTGCTGGGTACTGGATTCCTTCTTTGGGGATTAATATCTGGTGGAAAAAGGGGAATCGACTTTTATCACTCAGAGCCTCTGAAGCAATTGCATTATTGATCTGAAAAAGGAATTGAACGGGGAGTATTAGAGCCATGATGGGGAAACCTGTGGCATGCAGAGCCCTCTCTCCCAGAACGCCAGCCACCCCAGCCCACGTCCACTAGCCACATGCAGGGGCACCTCCTGCCAGCCAGGTTGGTTTTCCGGGCCTTTGGGTGGGTTTTAAAATTGCCAAGGGCCAGGGCAAGGGATGCATGAGTATGCAGTGTGTGTGTGTTTGTGTGTGTGTGCGTGCTTACATTGTGCAGGAAAGTCCGCTGGGCTGGAAGTGAATGGTCTGGGCCTCCAGTGCTTTCTTGCTCAGTTGGAGACTTCCTTCAGCCTTCAAACAGTTGCAGGGGTTTTATTTTTTATTTTTTTTGCTTCCAGGTTGGTGCAGGAGGCTTTCCAGGGCCAAAATGGGGTGCAGAAAGCACAGTGTCCCCCCCCCCCCCCATTTTGGCCCTGGAAAGCCTCCTGCACCAACCTGGAAGCAAAAAAAATAAAAAATAAAATCCTTGCAACTGTTTGAAGGCTGAAGGAAGCCTCCAACTGACCCAGGAAGCCCTGGAGAGCCAACCCATTCACACTCACTTCCAGCCCACCAGAGTCGGTCTACAACACGGCTGCAGGTGCGCCGAGGATCTGGGTCTCCATCCTGATCGAGGGGGTCTCCCTGCCTCATGGAGGTCGACTCCGGGTCTTCCCGTTCCCTCCTATCATGGGCCAAGTTCACCCGCCTCTGCCCCGGCATCAAGAAGAGCCAGCTGTCTTCCCCGGACACTACCCTGCGGGACTACCAGGGGACTATAATTCCCACCCTGGGATGTTATGCTGTGAGGGTGGGGTACGGGGATTTTACTGGACGTTTGTCTGCACTAATAGTGGAAAAGCCCCTACCAGCCCTCCTGGGCTTAGACTGGTTCCCTGCCCTGGGCCTATCCCTGCAAGGGGTGCATCTTGTCTCTGACACCCCCCCTGACATAGCAAGCCTTCTGGCTTCCTACGCAGACGTGTTTAGTGGGGAACTGGTGATATATAAGGGCACCCCCATTTCGCTTAACCTTGACCCCCAGGTTGCTCCCATCAGGCTGAAGGCCCACAGGGTGCCTTTTGCCTTGAGGGCTAAGGTAGATGCCGAGTTGGACAAATTGTTGGCGCAGGGCGTGCTAGAACCCGTCGACCACTCCAGATGGGAGACCCCTATTGTGGTCCCCGTCAAGGCCAATGGGTCTATTCACCTCTGCGCCGACTATAAGTCGACCATCAACCTTGCCCTCCAGGCAAACCCCTATCCAGTCCCTGTAGTGCAGCACCTGCTCCATTCTCTGGGACAGGGCTGTATTTTCGCCAAACTGGATATGGTGCAGGCCTACCAGCAGCTCCCGGTGGATGATGATTTGGCGGCTGCACAAACTATCGTCACCCACTGAGGGGCTTTCCATTGTCACCCCCTCCAATTCGGCATGTCCGTAGCCCAGGGGATCTTCCAGAGCCTCATGGAGCGCCTGCTCCATGGGCTCCCTGGCTTGGTTCCGTACTTCGATGATGTCCTGATCGCTGCAAACAGCCGCTCAGGGCTCATCAAAGTCTTACGGAAGGTCCTCGACCGTTTCAGGGGCGCGGGTCTCAAATTGAAGCCCAGCAAATGTGTGTTTGCTATGCCAAGGATGGAATTCTTGGGTTTCCTGGTCGATGCCAAGGGCATCCACCCTACCCCTGCCAAGGTTGCTGCCATTCAGAACGCCCCCATGCCCGCCTCCAAGGCGGAGCTTCAGGTGTTCCTGGGGCTCTTAAACTTTTATGTGCCATTTTTACCTCATAAGGCGTCACTAGCGGTTGCTTGACTGATTCGTGACCTGGCGCTGGGGCAGCTGCAAAGCGCATGCGTTCACGGCTGTCAAAGACATGCTCACATCAATGGCCGTCCTAGTCCAATATAGTGACAGGCTGCCACTGACTCTGGCATGTGACGCCTCCCCTGTTGGTCTGGGGGCAGTTCTGAGCCATGTCCTCCCAAATGGCTCAGAAGCCCCCATGGCTTTTTATTCCCGGCGGAGAGGAACTACAGCCAGATTGACAAGGAGGCTCTGGCTGCGGTGTCCGGGATTAAAAAATTCCACGACTACCTCTATGGTCGGCACTTTACGCTCTACACTGACCACAAGCAGCTCCTTGGGCTTCTGGCCAGTGACCGACCTACCCCTCCCATTCTTCCCCCTAGGATGACCCGCTGGACGGAATTCTTGGCAGCGTATTCCTATACGCTGCTGTACCGTCCTGGCAAACAGCTAGGGCACGCTGACACCCTTAGCCGCTGCCCCCTTCCGGGTGCTGCCCCTGCCCCGGTACCCTCACTGTCTGTTCTTTCCATTGCCTCCCTCCACCTGCCACTAACAGTCTCGGATGTGGCAACCCACACCAAGGCTGACCCTGTTCTCTCCAAGTAGTCTCTTGGGCCCTGAGGAGGTGGTCCCTGGGAAAGGTCACAGAGGAATTCTGACAGTTTAAATCCCGCCAGCTGGAACTGGCCATCCCCAGCCCCATCGCCACCAGGTGCTAGCTCGTCTCCACGTGGACCACCCTGGCATAGTGCGGATGAAGGCATTGGCACGCAGCTATTTCTGGTGGCCCCACTTGGATGATGATATAGCTGCCTGGGTGGCCTGCTGCTCTCCGTGTCAACTGTCACGCCCTGTCCCACCAGCAGTTCCCACTCAGCAGTGGGAGACCCCTAGGGGGCCCTGGTCAAGGGTACATGTGGATTTTGCGGGCCCCTTCCATGGCCAGGTCTTCTTGGTGGCTGTGGATGCGTACTCCCACTGGGTGGAGCTAGTCCTCATGACATCCACAACGGCTGAGAGTACCATCAGGGCATTGCAATGCCTGTTTGCCATGCATGGGTTGCCGGACATCCTAGTGTCCGACAACAGGCCGCAATTCACTTCCATGGTTTTCCAACAGTTCCTGGCCATGCAGAGCATCCGCCACACACCCACCGCCCCATACCACCCTGCCTGGGTGAGCGGAACGAGCCGTCCGCTCGGCCAAAGAGGCGCTCGGCAGAATGGAACAAGGCGATTGGCCGGCAAGGGTGGCAGTGTACCTGCTAGGTTAGCACTCCACCCCTTGCCCTATAGACAACAAGAGCCCCACTGAGCTCCTGATGGGCAGGCGCCTGTGGACACCCCTGGGTAGGATGCATACGCTCTATTCAGGGGAGCAGCCTCACAACCTGGGGGCCCCTCCCTGCATTTTCGGGGGGGGAATCTGGTCTGAGCTAGGAGTTTTATGGGGGATCCTAAGTGGGTACCTGCATCTATCGCAGAAATAACCGGCCCCTGTTCTTAAAGGGTCCACCTTGCCGATGGGTCCGAGTGGCAGTGCCATGTGGATCAACTTAGGCGCCGCCACCCAGCCGAGGGTCCCGCTCAATCTTACCCGCAGCCAGCCACCGTTCCACCAAAACCGGCAGAAGCAAATCCCTGTGAGGCCTTCCCCCAGTCAGGCCTCGCCTACCGAGAAGCCACCTACCGGCAATTGTCCTCAATCCTGCCTCCTACGGCCACTTTCCACTTTCCCCCCCCCCACCCACCCCTGAGAATGAAAGTTTCTGGATCCCTGACTCTGCAAAAGAAGATGGGTGGCTGAACCTGCACAATATTGTAGCACCCAGGAGCGTCCATTCTCGGCACAAAAAGCATTTCCCAGCCAACTCTCCTCTCCCTTCTTCAAAGGCAAAGAAGCTGAGAAACAAGAGAGGAGACAGAGGTTTGGAAAGTAAGTGAGTCCTTGTTGCAGGAAGGGAGGGAGAAGCAGGAGGTATCTTAGTGGGTTGGGGAGGCCTTGAGGGTCTCTTCTATCACTAGGACCCCCATGGCTTTCCCCACCCTGAGATACAATACAATAGCAGAGTTGGAAGGGACCTTGGAGATCTTCTAGTCCAACCCCCTGCCTAGGCAGGAAACCCTATACCGTTTCAGACAGATGGCTGTCCAACATTTTAAAGACTTCCAGTGTTGGGGCATTCACAACTTCTAGAGGCAAGCTGTTCCACTGATTAATTGTTCTAACTGTCAGGAAGTTTCTCCTCAGTTCAAAGTTGCTTCTCTCCTTGATTAGTTTCCACCCATTGCCTCTTGTTCTACCCTCAGGTGCCTTGGAAAATAGTTTGACTCCTTCTTCTTTGTGGCAACCCCTGAGATATTGGAACACTGCTATCATGTCACCCCTAGTCCTTCTTTCTATTAAACTAGACATACCCAGTTCCTGCAACAGTTCTTCATATGTTTCAGTCTCCAGTCCCCTAATCATCTTTGTTGCTCTTCTCTGCACTCTTTCTAGTCTCCACGTCTTTTTTACATCGTGGCAAACAAAACTGAATGCAGTATTCCAAGTATGACCTTACCAAGGCATTATAAGTGGTATTAACACGTCATCTGATCTTAATTCTATCCCTCTGTTGATGCAGCCTAGAACTGTGTTGGCTTTTTTTGGCAGCTGCTGCACACTGCTGGCTCATATTTAAATGGTTGTCCACTAGGACTCCAAGATCTCTTTCACAGTTACTACTGTTAAGCAAGGTACCACCTATACTGTACCTGTGCATTTCGTTTTTGTTGCCTAAATGTAGAACCTTTTCCCCATTGAATTTCATTTTATTAGATAGTGCCCAATGTTCAAGTTCAAGATCCTTCTGTATCTTTAGCCTATCTTCTGGAGTGTTGGGTATTCCTGCCAGCTTGGTGTCATCTGCAAATTTGATGAGTTCCCCATTTATTCCCTCATCCAAATCATTGATGAAGAGGTTGAAGAGTATTGGGCCCAAAACAGAGCCTTGGGGTACTCCACTGCATACCTCCCTCCATGTAGATGCAGTTCCATTGAAGACTACACATTGAGTGGGGTTGGTCAGCCAGTTACGAACCCATCTAGTGGTGGACCCATGACAGGGTCCCTACGGAAGAGCTCTTTCAAGGATCATTATGTATTCATAGAAAAGCAACTAACTTAGCTCTGCTCTTAAATGCTAAAACTGTTGTACATAAAAAACAGAGGAGCTCTGATCAACTACCAGAGCCATCATTTTGACAGTTTTGCTGTCCTGTAGTCTGTCCCCATGAAATGCAAGCATGGAATAAACTGAGACTGGTTTGTTCTCAGTCTTTTCAGTGGCCACAAACTACTAGCAAAAGTGGCATTTGATCACAAGGCAAGGAATGTTTCCCCTTTTGCATTGGAGCATCCAGGAAGGGACAGGAAAGACAAAGAAAAAGACGGAAAGAGGAGAAGAGAGCAAGGAAGCAAAAAGAAGGAAAGAGGGGAAGAAAGAATGAAGAGGGAAGGAAAAAGAAGGGAAGGAAGGAAATTATAATGAGAGATGGTGAGGGTGTGAGGTAAATCCTGCCTTAGCATTTGATCACCAGCAGCCCTGCTGCCTTTTATTATCCCCTTGTCCTCTCCTCCTGACCTCTCCTGGTGGTCTCCCATCCTATCATTGAGGATGCTTTGGTTACAAAGCTAGGTCTCGTAAGGAGAGAGAGTGGGCCTCCCTTTGACCCACATACTTTGACCTTCTGCACACACCATGGCACACACCATGGGCAACCAAGGAGAGTGAGCACATCAGCAGTGGGAACTGGCCATGCTCACTGTGGCCTCCGAAGTCAACCACAATGGGGCCCTCATTGAAATTGAGTTTGACACCCCTGGACTAACAGATGACCTGAGTGCTGCATGTGTTGCTGTCAAACTTACAACGTATGAGTCAAGGTTAGAAAAATTATCAGCTTGCATTCAACAGCAAAGGTCACATTAATCAAAAGCATGCCAAAGGCAAGTGTTTACCTTTCAATAAAAAGGTGTTTGTATCATTGAAAGCGCTGTTATTGTGGGGTTTTTTTCAGATATACTGTAAGACGTTAATCATGTATGAGTTGTTTTTCTAAACTAAAACCTCATTATTCAGGTTGAATGCCGATGCGCGAGATCATTCGTGGGTTCGGGGTAGATTACCACCTGTACGCTGATGACACTCAGCTGTACATCTCTGACCCGGACCACCCCAACGATGCCGTCGAAGTGATGTCCCGATGTCTGGAAGCCGTACGGATCTGGATGGGAAATAACAGACTCAAGCTCAACCCGTCCAAGATGGAGTGGCTGTAGCTACCAGCACCACGGTTCAACCAGTTGCGTCCATCACTGGCCATTGGGGGCGAACAACTGGCCCCCGTGGATTGGGCATGCAATTTGGGCGTCCTCCTGGATGCCCGGCTGTCAATGGATGACCATGTGACAGCCGTGGCAAGGGGAGCGTTTCACCAGGTTTGCCTGGTGCGCCAATTGCGTCCCCTATTGGACTGGAACGCCCTTTGCACAGTCACCCATGTGCTTGTGACGTCCCGACTGGACTACTGCAATGCTCTCTACATGGGGCTCCCCTTGAGATGCACCCGGAGGCTGCAGCTGGTTCAGAATGCGGATGCGCGGACAATTGTGGGAGCCACTAGATACTCCCATGTAACCCCTCTGCTGCTGCGCAGGCTGCACTAGCTACCTGTGGCTTTCCGGGTGCGTTTCAAGGTGTTGGTTATCATCTTTAAAGCGCTCCATGGCACAGGATCTAGCTATTTGCGGGATCGTATCCTGCCCCATACATCCCTTTGGCCGATTCGCTCTCACAGAGAGGGACTCCTCCGAGTGCCGTCCACTAGGCAATGCCAGCGGGCGACGCCCAGGAGTAGGACCTTCTCTGTGATGGGCCCGACCCTCTGGAATGACCTCCCCCCAGATATCAGAACTACCACCGACCTCCGCTCCTTCCGTAAGAAGCTTAAAACCCACCTGTTCAATTTAGCCGGCCTGGCCAAATACCAATTTTAGTCCCTCAAGTCTGTATTTTTAAATTTTTAGGGGTATGTTTTTTAGTTGATTTTAACTTTTATTATTCTGTACATTTGAATTTAGGTTTAATTCGCTTTTAAGGGAATATATTTAAGGGTATTTATCTTTTGTATCTGTCTTTAATGAGATGCCTGTACACCGCCCCGAGTCCCTTCGGGGAGAGGGGGCGGTCATAAATTTTGATAAATAAATAAACAAATTAAAATAAATTGCTGTGTTGGCAATCCGAGATAAGTTAGTGGGTTTTGGGTTGCAGTTTGGGCATTCGGTCCCTAAAAGTTTTGCCATCACTGCATTAGAGCATACACAGAGTGTAACCTAATTCAGCTTTTGTTAAAGTGCTGTTGAGAGAATAGCACTGTTGAGTGCTATTGTAACCTAACATGCCAACTACATAGATAAAACTTCTAGGTGAATTGCCAAGCTTAGCCTAGCAAAGTAACGTCTTGTGAAAAGTAAAATGTGGAATCTGCCAAGTAGCCTTGCTTGTACCTTAAAATGTGTGTTCAGCATTCCCTAACAAAGCTATGAGTTATACTCCAGAAAATGTATTTCTTTTCCCTTCTACAGTCAATGGCCTTCAGAGCGCTGACAAAAATCATGAAATTTGCATGATATCAAATTATGTTTCTATAGCAATGACGTTCTGTGCAAGCTATAAGATGTTTGGAAAAGTTTTTGGCACATGCCTGTTTTTCTCTCTCTGCCTGCTCTGTTAAGGTGGGATACAAAAAGGTCATCTAGTCTTTTGCTTTCTGCAGAAATAAAAGCTGATAATTCGTAGCCTAGATTAAATTTTATGCCAATACCCATATTTTCTGATTTTAGACAATGTAGAAATTGTGTAAATTCACAAATCAGCTCTGAGGGGCAGCAGCTGGAGTCCTTTTGTCCATCCCAAGATACTCCTCGGAGGCTGTGATTGGGTTGGTTCTGCTGGTGGTTTCTCTCTGAAGCCCCAAACATCAGATTGATGTAAGAACATGGGGGAAACCTTGGCCTCAGATACTTCAATAATTGGGGCTGAGGAAGCTGGAGAGCTTTGAGGTTTTCTTTTAAGTACCACTTTCACTCATGTCTTTGATCTAACTGAGCTCCTTTGATGATGAGGGAGACAAGATTCAGTCTCAGAGAAAACAACCCCAGGTAAGGAAAGGTCTTATTTGCTCTATTGGCTGACCATCTATGGCTAGGATGTCATTTCCCAAAGACCATAACTTTTGAAGTTGATTTACCGGTATTAATTATCAGATAATTATTATGACAACAGAACCCAAGTCTTCCTCACAGGGTATATAATCCAATGTGCAAGTATGATAATATTGCAGTGTAAATCAGCATGTTCCAATGGGTATTTAGCATGCTAAACATATATACTCATAACAGAACTTATAACAAAATAAAAGGGTTGGAAAGGATCTTTGAGGTCCTCTAGTCCAACCCCCTGCTCAAGAAGGAGACCCTATACCAGGGGTCCTCAAATTATGTCCCACCGGCCGGATACAGGCCACTGAAGCCATTAATCCGGCCCACGTGGGACCATGAGGCTGCCCCACCCAAATCACCCCGCCCACTTGCCAGTCCCCACCCACCGGCTGAGCGCAGGCCTTACCTTCGTAAGCCCCACGGACTGAAGCTGCAAAGTAAGACCAAAGCTTTTGGCCGGCAGAGTGCTTCTGGGGGCTGGGGAGGCCAAAAATGGGATGCACGGAGGCCCCAGGAGGGGAAATGGTGCCCTCTGCTTCAGATTCTTAGCTTGGGCTAAGTGGAACGCAAAGCCATGTCGACTGGCACGCATGGCCTTGCCTGTTGCTCTTCCGGGTTTCTTGTGTGCATGTGAGCACGACGATCAGCTGGCCTTTACATGCGCGGCAGTGCCAGGAACTGGAAGAGGAGCTGCCTGATGCGCATGTATGGACCAACATGCACACTGGTCAACTCCTCTTCCAGATTGCATCCCTGACAAGAACACTTGGTGCCAAAAGGGTTCGCCATCAATGCCCTATTCCAAGGGTGGTTTTATCAAGGCATTATAAAATGGTACCAATACTTCTCGTGATTTGGATTCTATCCTTCTGTTGATGCAGCCTAGGATTGCAGTGGCTTTTTTGGGCTGCTGCCACACATTGTTGGCTCACATTTGAGAGATTGTCCTCTAAGATTCCAAGATCCATTTCACAGTTCCTGCTATTGAGCCAGGTTTCACCTAATCTGTACCTGTACATTTGGTTTTTCTAGCCTCAGTGTAAGACTCAGGGGTTGCCACAAAGAAGAGGGAGTCAAACTATTTTCCAAGGCACCTGAGGGTAGAACAAGAAGCAATGGATGGAAACTAATCAAGGAGAGAAGCAATTTAAAACTGAGGAGAAATTTCCTGACAATTAGAACAATTAATCAGTGGAACAGCTTGCCTCCAGATGTTGTAGAAATCTTTAAGATGTTGGATAGCCATTTGTCTGAAACGGTATAGGGTTTCCTGCCTAGGCAGGGGGTTAGACTAGAAGACCTCCAAGGTCCCTTCCAACTCTGCTATTGTATTACTTTACTTTTCTCTATACTGAATTTCCTTTTGTTAGATAGGCCCAGGGTTCAAGTCCATCTAGATCCATCTGGATCTTGAGCCTATCTTCTGGGCTGTTGGCTATTCTGGTCAGTTTAGTGTCATCTATAAATTTGATGAGTTCCCCATCTATCCCTCATCCAAACCATTGATGAAGATGTTGAAGAAGACTGGGCCTAAAATGGAACCTTGGGGTCCCCCACTGCTTGTTTCCCTCATGTAGATGTAGTTCCATTGAGGACCACAGGCTGAGTCCATCTGGGGGTGATGCTGTCTATCCCACATATTTTTAGCTTACCAAGAAGTAGATGGTGGTTTACTTTGTCAAATCCTTTCTAAAATCCAAGTACTGGAAACTATATGCACTGCATTTCACTGGTCCTCTAATTTAGTAATTTTTGGCAAAGAAAGAAATAACATTTATTTATGATGTGTTTTTGGATCCTTCATTAGTTGAAGTAAATTGTCAATATGAAGAGAGAATAACAAGGGTTCAAATATGCATCCTTCCCTTCCTCCTTGGTAAGTATCAATCCTTCTTCTCATTGCTCCATTGAGCCGAAACCTCCCTCTCAAACAAGGACCTGGAGAAAGAGCCTGGATCAGGGCCAACAGGTGGAGCTCCATTTTGAGGGCAATCAATTTCCTATATAATATTTCTCTGTTCATTATGACAAATGCACTAGCATCTAGAAAGCCAGCAAAACCGTGTTTTCCTTTGCTGATATAGATTAGATATTTCAAGACAAATTTGTTACCAATATTAGATTATTGACATGCAATATTTCTTATAAAATCTATAAAGCTATTCACTAAAACCTTCTGTTTCTTCTGCAAGGAATGCATTTTTCTCAAGTTTAACTAAGAGGATCCAGGCATACATTTCAGCCACAATATCTGCTAGTCTATTTGGCCTACAATTGCTAGAGTCCTTTTAATTCCACTTTTTAGATAGATAAAATGCTACTATTGCCAACTTCAATCCAACTGGATATTGTTTATATGTGGAAATGAAGATGCCAATAGAGGCCCAAACAACCAGGGATATTTTTTGATCATTTAAATAGTTGGTAGAATGTCTTCTCCAGGGAATGTATTGCTTGCATTTCAGGCCTTTTATGATTAATCTCAACATGAACATAAAGGGGTAAAATATTGACATTTTTGCTAATATGGAGAAAAGCAGATTTTGAATTCCATGGAGAAGACATGATTGCATCTACTGCTCACCCACCACCACCCACCCCTCACTTTTCCAGATGGAGAAAAACACACACAAACCTGTGGGACTTTGTAGGTGCCTCCTAATGTTGACATCTGGATGGAGATGTCCCTTGTAGCTCCATCAAGAAGAGCCAGAAGGTTCTCCTTCCTTCCACAGCCGTAGTTGGGGACATTGGCTTCTCCAGTGGAGAGAATGTCCAGCAAGGCATCTGAAGTGCGGAAAGTACTCAATTGGTTGTCATGGAGGTTGTAGCCAAGTGTGAGATTGTGCAGGAGCTGGGAATTCTTGTTGACCATTTGAATGGCGAAAATGAATAGTAAGGCATCTAGAAAACCATAAACATCCCTATTGTAAAAGAAAAATGTTATTATAATGGGCAGCAACAAATACTTTTTAAAAATATATAAGCCTCCAAAAGCCTACTGAACCTTAAGCCAACATTGATCCAAAAGCAATGATCAGTTATACAAATATGGAATTTGGTTGAGGTACAGCAACTACAACTGGTTCCACCACTACTTTAAATAAAATTCATTATTCAAGTGATAAATTAAGGATTGAACTGAGAGAGGAAAATAATCTGCAGCCCTTTCACCTTTTTTTTCAGGCCTATTTTTCAATTTGAGTTTCTTTTACAAAATCTGACAAAAAGAGAAAAGCCATGGAAATCAAAATCATTCAGGAAATTAGACATTATCCCCAATATAGGAATAAATGAAAAATAAAAACAGAAAATAAGGAGAGTGTTAGAATGGAGGGAGTGCAACTCCATCACCCTGAATGACTTACGGATCATGGAAAACCAACTGAAGAGAAGGAGCCATGTTGAAAAGCAACTTTGTATGCAATGTTTCCTTTCCACTGATGACTATCCCAATGAGATGGTCTCCTGGGCTGTAAAAGCTCTGTGGTCGTTTTCCATCCTGGTGCTCCAAACTCTGCGGGCATTTCATTCTCAGCTTCCCAGAGACTGGATGGGACACCAGCAGCATCAGAAGCAGAAGCAGGAGGTCCATCATTCATGGGGTGAATCAATGAATCCCTTTTCTGTTTCTAAAGAAGAATTAGAAGAATTAAAAGGACTCTCACAAGATGGAATATGATCCAGTGTCTTTCCTGATTGAAACACAGAGAACCACTCAGCTTCATCTGGAAAGGAGAGAGACGGACATTCAAGAGCACAGATCCTGCCTGTCCCCAAACTCCCTATTTCTCTGCTCAAAGTCTCCCCTGGAGGATTCGGCCAAAGAGCAGAGCTGAAACTTTTATCATAATTCTCCCTCTCAGGAGGGATCCCTGGATAATTCAACCAGTTCTTGGACTCAAAGGTTGTTGGGAAATTCTCTGGAGGGAAATGAAAGGGAAACAATCCCCATGTGATTCATAATAACAGGGGCAGTGATTGAATTAAATCCATCATCTAGACTTGAGAGTTTTGGGGTCTCCATGCTTGAAACTGAGGGAATACAGTTAAAAGAAGATAAAGAGAAATGTGACATTTGTTGGCATTGTGGTTAAAGAGAAAAATCCCAGAGGCCAGTTAATGCCTGAGCATATCACAGATCTGAAATAGCTGCCAGCTATTACCAATAGGAACCAAAATTTACTTTGTTTTAAAGTTAATGCTCAAAGGCACAACACAAAAGGCCTGATGCAATAGTGCAGCCAGTTTCTAAGAACAAAATCAACTTTACTGAAAAACTAGTTACCAGAACTTTGCAAAGTTTAAAAAAAATACAGACAGAAACGCAGAAAGAAGTTAGAAAAAAAAAACCAAGTGAAAAGAGGTGGAGAAACCAAGGCTGCCTCTCACCCCATGTGAAGAAGGGAGGGAGGGAAGGAGGGAAGGGGAGCTCAGGATCCTCTTGCTGCAGATGGAAAGCTGATCTGCAAAATCCAACTTCCATCTTCAGAGACCTGGGAATGCAGAAGCCCATATCCAGAGGTGGGATTCAGCAGGTTCTGATCATTTCTGGAGAACTGGTAGCAGAAATTTTGAGAAGTTTGGAGAACTGATAAATACCACCTCTGACTGGCCCCGCCCCCATGTATTCTCTTCCTCTCGAGTCCCAGCTGATCGGGAGGGAATGGGGATTTTGCAGTATCCTTCCCCTGGAGTGGGGTGGGAATGGGGATTTTATAGTAGCCTTCCCCTGCCACACCCACCAAGCCACATCCACAGAACCGGTATTAAAAAATTTTGAATCCCACCACTGCCCATATCCCATGCTCCCCTGCAGGGGTGGTATTCACTTACCTTTGCTACCAGTTCATAAATGTGAGTGCGCACTGCCACACATATGCAGAGCATTTCACACATGTGCATAGGGTAAAAAATGACATCAGGGTGGATGGGCGGGAACAACCTTCTCTAATGCTCCATCTTTGCCATTTGCTAATTGTCTCTGCTGACTGAATAGTTGTGGCTGAGGATTATGGGAGCTGGAGTCCACACATTTGGAAGGTGCACGTGGAAAGGCAGCTTGTGGCTGCTCAGGCAGGACAGAGATCCATAAACAGGACTTGGAAAAAGACTCTTTAAAGCAAGCAGCATCCATTATTTCTCCCAACACTTGGCAGGAGAGAGAGCTGAAGCCAACCCAGTGAGGGTAATAGCCACATTCCCCTTTTAAATTTGGCTTGATAAACATCCAGACTTTCTGCTGTGGTGAGCAACCCCAGTATCCTGAGGCCTGGCCTAACTGGGAATTCTGGAAACCAGCATCCAAAAACATATGTGAGGCTCCAAGCAGGAGAAAGAGCCTCAAAGTCCCCAGTTGATCCTCTGAAGACACATGGACAGATCTCTGCAAGTCTCTATCAAGCTTTGTCCAGACATTGTGGGAAATCTCTGACTTCCTCCATCCACAAAGGTTCATTTCTGTCTCTCTCCCATTATCCCAGCTCTATTGCCTGAATGCCAAACCTGGAATCGGTTCACACAATGTGCTAAACAATGTATTACAGTGGGTTGCGGAAAACTCTGAAGCCAAAAGCAGATCCTATAAAAAAGTTTCCTATCCTGTGTGCAAACAGACTGCATTGACCATCATCGCATAGCTGGTTGGTGGTAAATCTAGGGGAGTTCATACAACACCCTTAATCCAGGTTCATGAAAGAGAACGGCTATGTTGGCATAATGTACCATGCCAGAATGCATGTATCAGATGCCAGGTTAGCCTGATGACCTGCTTCACGCATTAACACAGGATGGGGGAAGGTTCCCAGGCACCCAAATGTGTGAAAAGGAGTAAACATATTTCAAAATCTCAGTCAATATTTTCAGAGGCTTCGTGGTCGACCAAGGATGAGACCCCTGGTCCTTAGAGGCTCCTTTGGGGATGGGAGGGAGAAAGAAGCCGCTTTGAGATTGGTTCCCAAGATTGTGGAATATGAAATATTGCTTCTAAAATAATGTCAAATTCAAATTCAAATTTTTAATTTGTTAGCCGCTCCCTCTCCACAAGGGACTTGGGGCGGCGTACAATAAAAATATACATACACACATATAGACATACAGATACACACATATACATACATATACATACATGGAGGAGGTAGTAATCAAACATATATCACATTAGTAATAAAATAGAAAATTAAAAATAGCCATTAAAATATCCCATGATAAAATACAATTTAAAAGGACTGTCAGGAGGAGGATAAACTACGGTTGAGCCAGGCCAGATAATTGAAAGAGGTGGGTCTTGAGCTTTACACGGAAGGAGCGGAGATCGGAAGTAATCCTGATGTCAAGGGGGAGGTCATTCCACAGGGCTGGGCCCATCACAGAGAAGGCCCTGCTCCTGGGTGTCGCCCCCCGACACTGTTTA
This sequence comes from Natrix helvetica helvetica, assembly GCA_029890345.1. Lineage (NCBI taxonomy): Eukaryota > Metazoa > Chordata > Lepidosauria > Squamata > Natricidae > Natrix > Natrix helvetica. The sequence goes on from JAKRSI010000966.1 coordinate 258,386, forward strand.
GCGGACGGCACCCGGAGAAGTCCCTCTCTGTGTGAGCGGATTGGTCGTAGGGATGTATGGGGCAGGATGCGATCCCGCAAGTAACTAGGTCCTATGCCATGGAGCGCTTTAAAGATCATAATCAAAACCTTGAAACGCACCCGATAGACCACAGGAAGCCAGTGCAGCTCGCGCAGGAGAGGTGTTACATGGGAGAACCTAGTCCTCCCCATAATCCTCCCTAGTCCTCCCCATAATCACCCGCGCGGCCGCATTCTGGACCAACTGTAGTCTCCGAGTGCATCTCAAGGGAAGCCCCATGTAAAGAGCATTGCAGTAGTCCAGGTGAGACGTCACTAGCGCATGGGTGACTGTGTGCAAGGCATCCCGGTCCAATAAGGGGCGCAATTGGCACACCAGGCGGACCTGGCGGAATGCCCCCCTTGCCACGGCTGTTACATGGTCATCCATGGACAGCCGGGCATCTAGGAGGACGCCTAAATTGCGTGCCCGTTCCATGGGGGCCAGTTGCTCGCCCCCAATGGCCAGAGATGGAAGCAACTGGTTGAACCGGGGGGCCGGAAGCCACAGCCACTCCTATAATGTTCCATTATAGCTTTCCTTTCTGCATAGTAAATAGAGGAAAATAAGGAACTACCGGTATGGTCAGTTCCTCTCTTTCAGCACAACAGCCCTCAGAGGCCATAAAATGATAGAAGACCCACGTGGGAGATTCCTGTATATTTTTTGAGTTCCCAACAGAAAGTTGTGAAAAGAGAACAGAAGCTGACGTCGCAATGATACGACATGAGATCTCGGAGGTCCGCGATCGCAGTCAATACCTTTGCCGCTGGATGGTCCTTTTGGACCTAAACTGTCCCGAAGAGACGGTGACAGGGAAGAGTACGTCTTGCTGATCTCAGGGACATCGCAAAGTCCCTGATTGATCCAAGAGAATCTCTTCTTGCCGGCAACAGAAGCGCAGCCAAAAGCTGCTGAAGTTGGGACAGCTCTGCAATGGGAGGAAAGCGGAAAGAGAAAGTGTGTTCATCTGGTGAGGAAATTTTATTGTTATAAAAGAGACTGCCCCCCAAAAAATCAAAGCTAAATTAAACTTACAAAGAAAAGAAAAATAAGCGGCAAAATTAAGCTACATTGGACAGTGTGTTATCCTATTATTATTATTATTATTATTATTATTATTATTATTATTATTATTATTATTATTATTATTATTATTATTATTATTATTATTATTATTATTATTATTATTTATGGATGGAAGTTTTGCAAGTATTCCGTACTTTTTAAAGTGAAAGTATTGGTTTTTCTTCTTCTATTTAGTTAGTTTAGTTAGTTAGTTTAGTTTATTAGACTTCTAGACTGCCCCCTCTCCCCGAAGGGACTCGGGGTGGTGTACAGGTACCAAATTAAAACCATACAGTCGATAATAAATATAATTAAGATCAGATTAAATAGACCCCTGTACAAGTTTATAAAAATTAAAAAACTTGACCTTAAAACCAAACCGTAAAATTTAAAAATACAAACTGAGGTGGGAAAGCTGGAATTAGGCCAGGCTGGCTAGCTGAAACAGGTGGGTTTTGAGCTTCTGGCGGAAGGAGCGGAGGTCCGTGGTCGTTCTAATGTCAGGGGGAAGGTCATTCCAGAGGGTCGGACCCATCACAGAGAAGACCCTTCCCCTGGGCGTCGCCCGCTGGCACAGCCTAGTGGACGGCACCCGGAGGAGTCCCTCTCTGTGTGAGCGAATCGGCCGAAGGGATGTGTGGGGCAGGATACGATCCCGCAAATAACTAGGTCCTGTGCCATGGAGTGCTTTGAAGATGATAATCAACACCTTGAAACGCACCCAAAAAGCCACAGGCAGCCAGTGCAGCCCGCTCAGGAGAGGTGTTACGTGGGAGTATCTAACGACTCCCAAAACTGCCCACGCGCCCGCATTCTGAACCAACTGCAGTCTTCGGGTGCATCTCAAGGGGAGCTACATGTAGAGACCGTTGCAGTAGTCTAGCCGGGACGTCACGAGCGCATGGGTGACTGTGCGAAGGGCGTTCCGGTCCAATAGGGGAACCTGGTGAAACGCCCCCGTTGCCAAGGCTGTCACATGGTCATCCATTGACAGCCGGGCATCTAGGAGGACGCCCAAATTGCGTACCCGATCCACGGGGGCCAGATGTTTGCCCCCAATGGCCAGTGATGGAATCAGCTGGTTGAACCGGGGTGCCGGTAGCCACAGCCACTCAGTCTTGGACGGGTTGAGCTTGAGTCTGTTACTTCCCATCCAGATCTGTACGGCTTCCAGACACATTTCTTTTTTACCTATGGATTAAATCTTTTTCTTTATTTTTATAATATTGGTTTGGAGGGGTTTTTTCTTTTTATTTTGCTCCATTTGAGAATTTTGTTTCTTTTAAGCCTAGATTATAAAGAAGATATAAAAGGAATATAAAGAGGGTAGTAACATCAGAGGGAAAAGAAGTTACACTGCCACTTGGAGGTTGGAGGCTGAGTCCTTAGAATATTGCTTTCTCTTTTTTCTCTGATCATTTTGACTTTGCACTTCAAAGTCTTCAGCTTGTTTACAGAAGAGATAAGAATAAGAGCATGGGTTGTTTACACAGGTGCTCTTTGGATGCTTCTTTGGCTGCTGCAGAGAAGTGAAAACAAAATCTTATTTTGAAACTAGAGTGGCAGTGTTTACTAGTTGGAAGTATGGCACAACAAAAAGAAACCATAACATTACAACAGATTATGTTTGAAATTCAAAAATTATTAGAAAATTGTTAGAGAGAATTGAGAAGAGATTGGAAAATATAGATTGTAATGCAGTAAAATTTGATGGAAAAATTGAAAATATCCAGCAAATGGAAAAAGAGGAGGTTAGAGTCCTAATAGCCCAAGGGAAAAATGAACAAAGAGGCAAGATAATTGTGGATACTGACAGTGAACTGAGTGTGTTTGGAGATGGAAAGAGTGGAACATGAAAAGGGAAGATAGATGGAAAGGAGCTCGACCCGAAAGGTTTAGAAGAAGAAAAAAGAGAAGAATTGATGGATCCAAGGAGAGAAACTTTGACAAAAGCACTACTGATAACCAAAGATAAGCTGATTAAAGAAGCGGACGAAGGGTCTGGCAATTTTACAAGATATGCAAAAAGCAGCAAGTTGCGAAGAGAAGTCCACACAAGTTTGATTCAGGAAATAACCAGAAGACTAATTCCACAAATGGCAAAAGACATAAGACTGCACTATTACTGGAAAGACACAGGTTGAGATATGAAAACTAATAACAAAATACTAGTCAAATTTAGTTAAAATTAGAGCATTATGTTAAAAATGAAGTGATAATGGATATAGTTAGATAAATAATTGATAATGATAACAATGTACACATATGTATTGGTTTGATAAGAGGAAATTTGGTATAAATTCTAAATGGTGATCATGAAAGGAAGTTTAGAAACACTGTTATGTATAAAAGCTTATAATATTGAAAAAAAGTAAGTCAAATTTAGTTAAACTAAGACCAAAAAATAAAAAATAAAAATGAAATGATGACGGATGTTATTAAATAAATGATTGATAATGATAATAATGTAATATTTGTATTGACATGATAAAAGGGAAATTGGATATAAATTGTAAACAGTGAATAAGAAAAGAGATCTAGAAACTTTGTTATTAAACATAATTATTATTTTTATTTAGAAAGTGTCATAAAGATGTAATGTTACTGGATGATATTGAGAATAGATAACAGAATGCCATCATGTGGTTTTGCTTTAAATTTTGGAATATTTTATATAAAGGTACGGAAAAACAATCATAGTCATATGAAGATTGAGGTATGATGATAGTAATATATATAAATATATTTGATTTAAAACATAGAACTTGATATGAATTGTCGGTGATGACTGTGGAAGGGATGCACGAAAGCTCTTTGTAACTAATTGACACACTCTTTATAATTTGTAATGGAAGATATTTTTGTGGTGTTTGTTGTGTTTTGTCTGTTTGTGTTTATTCAAAAATAAAAAAAATATTTTTTTAAAAAAGAAAGTTGTGAAAAGACTTTTTTTAAAGGACAATTGTTAATATAAAGAAGCTGTGGACTTTGCCTTTGAGGAGAGGGATATGTAAATGCATACTACAACGTTGTACTCTTTTATTTTATATAATTTCTAAGCACTTCAAAGTCTGGTCTGAGGAATACTTCACCCTCAGTGCAGGCATGGGACTTACTACAAAACAGATTCTTCAAAGAGAAATCTAATAATACAGGAGTAATTGCTCCTGTATTACTAAGTGAGGCTGGAATTCTAAACAGATACTAAATACCAAATACGGGCCTCATTTAGCAATGGCCCCACTTAAAAACTGTTTGCAAATACAATGCTTTATAGTAGTCTAATAAATGGTAGTGAAAAAACAGGTTTCTGACAAATTTCCACACTTTTGCCCACATTTCTGCCCCTGACAACAACACATGCTAGGCTGAGAGGAAGGCTGGTGTGGCTGCACGAGAGACCTTTATCTGAGTGAGACAGATGAAGGTCTCTCTCTCTCACATACACACACTCATGTAATTTGCTTTCCTTTTTGTAGGAAGAAAATGTTGCAAAAGTATAAATAATAGACTGAGGATTGAAAAATTTATTACATTTCTTATAATTTCTCTAATGATCTAGAATAATTTTCTATGTTAGAATCCAGCATGAAGATTTATATATATACTATGAGATTAATAACATTAAATCAGCATTGCAATCAACAGCTGCTTTGAACACTTCTGTTTCCTTTTAAAGGCGTGAAGACGGAGCGTGTGGCCCTTTTCCCCTTGGCAAGGAACAGTCCCAGCAAGGGAAGACTTCAGAGGCTGCTACAGTCTCTTTTCTGGTTCTGTTTTGTCTTCCCATTCTCTGTTTTACAATTAAGTTTGTTTTATCTTCCTCTGAGATTCTCTTTTCGGGTCTTTCCATTGGATCCATTCCCTGGGGAGAAAAATTCTAAAAAGGAAAATGTTTGTTTATGAAAAATAATGTATATGGAGTACCATTTATAATCATTTTTTTAAATTACAAGGATTATAGGATAATTATAATCAACTTCGCAAATATGTAATTTGAATTAAAATAAATACCATTTGTGCAAAGAATTATCAGGAATAAAATATTTAAAAAACACAATATAAAAATTGCTTATCCAGAGAGATCTTTCATCTGAGGTTGGTGAGATACTCCCAACTCCTGACTTTCTGAAGATCCCAATGGAAAGGCCCATCCATATGTAGCGATTACGTTTAAAGTTGCTAGCTGCATCACATTCTTGTTGAGCCGGCACAAAGCCTGCTCAAGGTTTTGCTTTGCAACATTTCTATGCAACATTCTTCTGTAACATCTTTTTGTAACAAGTGAACAAGCTTGCCCAGTAACAAGCATACGTAACAAGTGAACAAAGCTTGCCCAGTAACAAGTACTTTAACCAATCATGCAATAACACGCTGTAAAATAGAAACCCTTTGTATGTTTTCAATAAATACCGTCTCAATTGGCCAGCCGGGGTCTTTTGATCTCGCTGAGCTGGTTGGTGCGTTGCAACACACCATGGAGTCCGTTCTTCCTTGGCAGTATCAGACCCGCCTAATCTAGGCGCACCCCAGCGGGGGTCCCATAGCCGAGCTCAGCCATAGCCTAACTCAGGCTCACCCCTGTGGGGGTCCCAATGTCTAGCTCCGGCTCACCTTTGCAAAGGTCCCCACCCAAAGCAGACGAGGTCGCAGCGTGGCAGCCAGCCACGATCACAACTGGTGACCCCGACGTGCCGAATTGCCTTTCAGACGTCCCACGCCGAGTCCCGTGTCTACGTGTTCGGCGCCTTGATTCCCATCTTACGCACCTGGCAGGCAAGCGCATCGTAAGTTATGGGCTCCTCACTTTCAAAGTCTCATTCAGCTCATAGGGATGAACTTTCACTTTTAATCAAGAAGGCCAATAGTTTGCAAAAACTTAACGGCACTACTGTCTACCCTCTTTCTAAATCTGATATTGATCAACTTCTTTTTTATGTCTATCAACACTGCCCGGGTTATCCCGACACTGGAACTCTCAAACGTTCCACATGGGAACGCCTCGGCTCTTACTTTCACTCTCCTCCTCGTGCTCCCTTTGGTGTTATGCCTTCTTGGCGCGCCGTTATGGCAGCCCTCAATACTGTCTATCCCAAGGATTCATTTCCTTCTCCCACACCCCCCCTTTTGTTTCCTCCTCTGATAAACACTCTTTGTATGCTCCTGTAACTGTTGATTCTCCCCCTCCCTATCCCCCACCTACGGCTCCTGATTATCCTCCTCCTCCCCCTTCTCCTTCTTCTGCCCCTTGCCTCCCCTCTCCCTCCCAGGGCGGTCACGTTTCCTCCCTTCTCCGTTCCAATTCCTTTTCCCTTGACTCCTCCGATCCCCCTGCCGCCTATCCTCTCACCTTTGTGCCGGGCGCCCCCGGCCCCTCTGTCCTTACCAACATTGAACTGCGTGTTTTAAATGAATCTACGACCATGTGCACTTCGTCCTGCCTGAAACACGGTTGGATAATCGTGAGTATAGGTGGAAAACTCTCTCAGTATCTGGTCTCGCACCTAAAGGTAATGAGAGAGTTAACCGCCTTGTCAGGGGAAAAAAATGCCCTGAGGAAATCTGAGATCAATGGACCGTGGCTGATTCCCTTCCGCATATCTTTTGAGATATTGAGAAAAAAATAAAATAAAAGTCTTTGACAAGTATATTCTAATTAATAAACAAACTTTAATAATAAAATAATAAAAGTAAAATAATCTAATTGTTACATTTTGATAATGAAAGCTCCGTCTGCCTTGGCAGCCAGACAAAGAAGAGAAGAATTTTTGGAATGTGTAACGCGTGCGCAATAAATCACTTTCAGATAACATGTTGTTTTATGACCTGCGCAATAAAGCTTTCTTAGTTTAACTCTTGAATGTCAGTTTAGGCAGTTCAGGCCTAGCAAACTTTTTAACATCGTGACACCCCTTCTTTTGCTAGTCTGGGCTGACATAATCAAATCATCAATTAAGGCACATCTTCTTTCACAGATACTCGTGTTGATTTGCGGCGAGTGGTTTGTTAAGCATGTCTGCGATCTGATCATGTGTAGAAACATATTGCAATTTAACAAAACCTTGCTTAACTAATTGCTTTGTGTTTTGATAACGAATGTCAATGTGTCTGGACCTAGAACCTGTAAAATGTGACTCAGAAATATAGACAACAGATACATTATCTTCCATCACGGTGATTGGTCAAATCGGGCGTGTCCAGATATCTGTGATCAAAGCATCAAACCACGTTAGAGAATTACAAGCATCTGAAACACAAGCATATTCAGCTTCAGTAGATGAACATGAAACAAAACTCTGTTTTCTCACTTGCCAGTAAACAGGACAACCATTTAGGAACATCATGTAACCAGAAGTGCTTTTGCGTGACTTCTTGTCGCTCGCCCAGTCGGAATCAACAAAACAAATCAGCTTTGGTTGATCAGTGTGTGTTGGTTCTAGCAATAACTTCACGTGCTTAGTGTGTTTTAGGTATTTCAACAACTTCTTAATGCATGACCAATGAAATTGTGTTGCCTTACCTATGTGTCGTGATAAAAGATTAACACTAAGTGCGATGTCAGGTCTGGTCCAACTACTAATGTATAATAGTGAACCAATGACTGAACGATAAAGTGTTTGATCCTCGAACTCAGGACTTGGTTCATGTGTTAAGTTGTGAAAATCTGTTTGCATGGGTGTCTTTGTTGTGCTAGCATCTTTCATGTTGCAATGATGTAGAATGTGGTCAATTTTCTCCTCTTGTGAAAGACTAAACCCCTTCTGTGTCTTTTCAATTTGAACACCTAAATAAGTGCTAATGTGTCCTAAAGATTTCAGTGTAAAGTATCTCTGCAAACTTTTGGCAAAAATCTCACTCATTTTCTTATTTGGACCAATATAAACAATATCATCAACATAAACAAGAATTATCTCATATGCATTGTTAGATCTTTTTGTGAACACGCATTCATCAGTTTCGGACTTAATAAAGCCCATTGAATTTAGTTTGTCAGTAAGACATAAATACCACATTAAACCTGACTGTTTCAGACCATAAAGACTTTTGTTCAGGAACCAGGTATCCCCTTCTTGCTTTCGGAATCCTGGAGGGCTTCTCACGTAGATCTCTTCATCTAGGTCTGCATGTAGATAAGCTGTGTCCACATCAAATTGAAAAACTTCTAAACCAAGAATAGTTGCAGTGGTTAAAGCAATTTTTACACTTTCAGTTCTGACTGTTGGTGAGTAAGTGTTTGTGTAGTCCTCAGGATAACGTTGAGCGAAACCCTGAGCTACCAGTCTGGCTTTGTATAAAGACTCACCATTCGGTTTCTTCTTGATTCTGTAGACCCATCGGGTGCCAATGACTTTCTTGTTTGCTGGAGGTTTTGCAGGTGTGAATACATTAAGTTTCTTTAAACTGTCCATTTCATCCTGCATTGCATCATACCACTTGTCTTGTTCTGAATCAGGAAGCTGTTTGATTTGTGTGAATGTCTCTGGAGGAAGAGTAACGTTGCAAATCAAAGGTACTGGTGTTTTTGTCAGTTGCCATGAATAACGTTGTGGAGGGATTCCTTTTGTGGCCCTCTTGGAGCGTCTAGGAACATCAATCCAGTCTTCTTCTTCTTCATCATCATCCTCGTCCTCACGTTCGTCGCTAGCATCAGCATCCGCGGCTTGCGAAGACGGAACATCAGGTTGTGAAGAACTGGTAGAAGGAATATATGCCTGCGAATTGTCATCAGGCTGCGTGGCATCTGGAACACCATCTCTAGGAAAATAAACTTCAGGATCATTGGAATGAATCCTGGACCAGTCAATGTCTTCCTCAAAATTAGCAGATTGTGAAATGACAATCACATGTTTAGTATCAATGAATTTGTACCATTTTGAATTATCATCAATACCCATAAATCTCAGTCTCTTTGCTACTGTACCTCCCTTTCTTCTTTGACTTAAGGGAGTGTTCACCATAGCATATGAACCAAAAATATGGAGGTTCTTGAGATCAGGCTTGTAGCCATACAGCATGTAGAAAGGAGTTTGATTGATTACACTGCTCCAAGTACGGTTGACAATGTAATTTGCATATTTGATTGCTTCACCCCAGTATGCGTTACTGAGATTGGATCTTCTAGAAGACAACGCATCATGGTTTGTAGAACCCCTTGTCTTCTTTCTACGACTCCGTTATGAGCCGGTGTATATGGAGCAGATGTCTGATGAAGAATTCCATTCTTACGCATCCAGTCCTGGAAACGCTGAGACATGAATTCTGCACCACGGTCACTCTGGATTCTGGCGATGCGAACTTGGTATTGTGTAGAAACAAAAGCTGCAAAGTCTTTAAAGATCTGAAAGGTCTCAGATTTCTCTCTCATAGGATATACAAATCCATATCTAGAAATGATTATCTACAATTGTTAAAAAATACTTTCTGCCACCAAGTGTTGGTGGGAAAGGACCCACTATGTCAGTGTGTACCAAATCAAAAATGCGTGTTGACAGGTGTGTAGCGTGTTTGGGAATTGCAGCTGCCTTGGATTTAGCCTTTTTGCAAACCGCACAATCCAAAAACACCTTACACCCCTTTAGATCCAAACCTTTTGCGAACTCCGGCATCTTTCTAAGAACACGGAAACTGGCATGCCCCAATCTTCTGTGCCACTTGTGAATACACCTGGAATGCAAAGGTTTACCAGTTAGTGAATTCTCAACATTAACAGTTTCATGAGGACCCTCAGGCTTGCTCTGAGCAATCTGTTTCTGTTTTCTTTGTTTGTTGGCTTTAGGAGCCTTTGGCACAGTAACGCTTTCTCTCTCTGGGACAACTCTCTCTGGGTCTGCGTTGTGCCTTTTTGGAGTTTGCATACTTGCCTGTGCTTGCCCTTTAGGCTTTGGCTTTAAGTAATAAACACCACCAATCAGCATGGTTTCAGCAACAATATCACCATCTTTAACTAAGTAACTTGCTTTTTCGAGGTGGTGAACCTGGAACTTTAACTCTCTAGACAAGTGACTTTGACTAAGCAAATTACTGGTTGCTGAAGGTATGTAATAAACATCAGGGATGTCTGTATCGAGCTCTTCAATGTAAACAGTTCCTTTTCCCATAACCTTGCAAGTGTGGTTGGTGAAGGAATACAGTTCTCGATACTCGGGCTCTGGTTCGCCCATCTCTGTGAAAAGTTCCCTTCTGTGGGTAACGTGCACAGCTGCTCCACTATCTAAAGTCCACAAAAGACGTCTGTCGAACTTTGGATCAGGTTGTGGAACGTTGGTTATGGCCAGTGTCACAAGTGGAGCTTGTGAATCACGCCTTGGACCACGACGACCTTGTCTTCCGCCTCTACCTCTGCCTCTGGAATCTGTTCCTCTGGGCTGGTACGTGGCGGGAGCTGAACTCGTTGGGGACAATCCCGGGTGTCATGTCCCACACGGTTGCAGGTGTAGCATTTTGGCATCCTTGGAGCGTAGCCTCTTCCTCGGAAGGGACGTCTGGCTGGAGCCTTTAACGCTGGAGGCCGTTGCAGATGTGGTGTAGCTAACCTGATAGCTTCGTCTTCCACTAAAAGTCTGCAAACGTGGTTAACTGTGCGTTGAGCAATAGGCACGTAGTTAATCTTTGCAACAGCATCTTTCCATTCATAATTCAATGAGTTAATGATGATGCTAATCATTTGGATATCATCGATTACATGGCCATTTTGTCTCAATTCACTTCTCATTCTTTTCAGTTTGGTCAAATGTCCACCAATTCGTTCACCAGGTTTCAACTTCGAACCATGGAACTCAGACATGAGCAAACATGAAGATTCAATTGAAACGGGCCTGTAGCAATCTTCCAAAATAGCCCATATTTCTTGGGCAGTTGCATCAGGTGGAAAGATACCTTGGATCTCAATTTCCATTGACATGAGTAAAGTCGTGATTGCTCTGTTTTCGAGGTCTCTTATCGCAGGTGTCCAGGGTTGACGGGGAGGATTAAAAACCATGGAATATGTGCCTTCTCTTCGAAGCAAGAGCGCAATTTCACTGACCCAGGCTTTATAATTCTCTCCTGACTCCTTTAATTTGGACTCACCAGTCAAGGGGGTGACTGTGAATACCTGCTGAGGAACAATTTGTTGCTCTGGTTGCAAATCTGGTTGTTGAACCAGGGGATGCTGGGGTTGCATCATTGGCCTTTGCGTGGCAACATCAAATTGGCTTCCTCGAATTCGCCCTTCGCTTTGCCTTTTTTCATCTAGGGAGGATTCGACACCGCCAGGGGGTGGGGGCAAAGTTTGAGCTTCTGTAAAACTCATAGACAGATCTCTAAAAATCTGGTCCAATTGCTTTATCTTTTGCTGTAATAATTTTTCTCCGCCAGCAGATGGCAGTGCAGCTTCACTTTTTGGCTGCCTCTCCTTTCTATACGTATGCGGAAGTTCAGTTGACTCAAAGGGACCACGTGACCTCGGTGACGTGTACATGTCTCTTTGTTCTGATTGACCAATGAACTCTGTGGGGTGTGTCTTAGGCTGTTGTTTTGAAGACAAGATGGCGTCCTCAAATATTTTGGGAGTGGGGGAGCTCCTCCTACTTCGCTTTATTTCGTTAAAGCACTCTCTCACCTCCCTAGTATATTTTTCAAACAGCTTTATTTGATCAAGATAGCTTTGCATTTCTTGCTCACCATCTGGGGGAATTTCATAAAATCTGCTTTCTGCGTGGGAGGATTTTTCCTGTGCCGGCAGTTGCCATTCATCAATCGCTTGATAATCTGCGAGGGTCTGGGAATGGAGTGGCTCTGGCAGAGTGGGAAGTTTTGGCTTGGCCCCCAAAAATTCATAATCTCCTGGAGATATTTTAGAAGGAGGAACCACTGACCTCGTTTCGTGGATGTCGCGTCCTGTAGCTCCTTCCCCCACATTTGGCTCGGCACTTTGTTGCTCCTGAAGCACGTTTTGATCTTGCTTCTCTGTGTCCGAGGGGGCCTCCTTGTCAGAAAAAGCTCTTTCCATTTTTCTTCTTTTTTCTTTTTCTCCGACATTGCTAATTAGGCTTAGTCGGTTATCTTTAGATAGCATGAAGGGAAAATACAGCCATAAATTGTAGCCATCTCAGCTTGTATCATCGAACCATCCTCTGCTACCAAGTTGTCAGGGGAAAAAAATGCCCTGAGGAAATCTGAGATCAATGGACCGTGGCTGATTCCCTTCCGCATATCTTTTGAGATATTGAGAAAAAAATAAAATAAAAGTCTTTGACAAGTATATTCTAATTAATAAACAAACTTTAATAATAAAATAATAAAAGTAAAATAATCTAATTGTTACATTTTGATAATGAAAGCTCCGTCTGCCTTGGCAGCCAGACAAAGAAGAGAAGAATTTTTGGAATGTGTAACGCGTGCGCAATAAATCACTTTCAGATAACATGTTGTTTTATGACCTGCGCAATAAAGCTTTCTTAGTTTAACTCTTGAATGTCAGTTTAGGCAGTTCAGGCCTAGCAAACTTTTTAACATCGTGACACGCCTCCTGCCTTAAAATCTCTTCTAATGGCGGAAAAACACTTCCCCATTTGAAAAATAAGGAATTAATTGACCTTCTGTCTTAATCATGGCAAACTCACCAATAAACAAAAACAATTGGCTGACTTTAAAAATAATGGGAAAGTCCTGCCCGTGATATCAAAAAAGAATTTGATTTACCTTTTAAAATATATTTGGTAGATATGATTAAAGTGTGTCAGGACATAAAAATATCTTCTTATAAAACTAATTTGTTAGTAGCTGCTTTATTACAAGGCAGCAAACCTCAAGGAAAGTTTTATTTTAAAAGGGAGTGTAAAAATCCAAGGAGGGGCATGTCTGTAACATCTCGCCCTCTCTTTCAGCAGGGATCAAAACCCTAGTACAAAATGATTTATGTGTCTACGGATTGTAAATTGTATCAGTTTTAAAATACAACTCTCGCTTCCCCTTTCCTGACTTTTGCTTTTGCAATCCTCCTCCGCTGTGCATTCAATTTCCTTTGACTTACCGTTCTTTGTATCTATAATGATAGTGTGTAAAATTAATGTGATTTAATTAATTAATTGCTGGCCAGCAAAATGAATGTGCTTTTGCCTTGAGGCAGGCTAACACAGGCGGTCGTTAAAGGGCCCTATCACTTTTGTGATTAAAACTACTGCCTGGGTTTTCACTGCTTTGGGGGTAAGCTAGTTCATTGAAATAAATTTAATGACTGATTTATTGCAAAAGAAATGTAACTACAGGTGTGAACGGGTGTGCATGTAGTTAGTATTGGATGCTTGAAATGTAAGGTTTGTTGGCTGAAAAAGCAGAGCGTGCTGTGCTAAAAGAGGTGTTTTTGGATAAATGTTGAAAATCTATTTTTTCTCCCTTCCCAGGAAAAGGGAGCCTGTCGTTTTAACAGAAGAATTTTTCCTTTCCTCTCACCCCCCTCTTTGCCTCTGGTGAGAAGGCAGGAGGGGGGCTGTGTTCTTTTCACCATTTTTTTTTCTCTCCTCTCCCTGTCAGCCTCAGAAAGGCGGGGTTAAGGGTGATATTTGATGCCTGCATTTGTAGTTTCAATGCAACGTTGCCTTCTATTTCAGAGTATACTCCAACTCTCTTTTATGTTTTTATGTTTGCGCGCACTTTGTATGTTTAACAGATGTCACGTCTGTTTGTTTAATTGTTTGTTGGTCTGTTGTTTGTTTGTCTGTTTGTTTGTCGGCAGCACTGGTCGCTGTCCCTTTTAGAACTTTAACAGAGATGACCTAAAAAATACAAAATGCAGTCAGAAACAATGAGTAACATTTTTGCTAGAATCCAGATCAGTTTCACACGGACATTTAGAGGGACGATCAGATACTGGAGCCAGAAGATGGTTACTTTGTATATAGATGGGAAGAGAATGTTGTAAAAGGCATCTGACCTAAATTGGAAGTCAGGATGGACGTGGGAAAAGGATGTGCTTTGTTGAATGGAAGGTACTGGAGATGTTGCAGAAACAAAAGAGAGGAAATAGGCAAGTCGTAAGGACAGTTGAAGCTTGGCAGTTGATGAGGTCATTTTGGGACCAAATCAATGTGCATTTTGTACAGCAACTGGTCATTGCAAGAAAGGATTTCAGTAAGTGAAAGAAAGTTAGAGATATGTTTTTTCAGAGATATGTTTTTGAAGACGGAACATGAAGATGTATATGTGAGGACTTGTGTATGTGAAGACTTGTGAACTCTGGCATATGGATGATTCAATACCCTTTTTTTTGCCCCATGGAAATATTACCATGGATATTTATTCAGGATTTATTATGGCACCCCGCAAAGGGGTGTGATCAACCACTGCATTTGTACTTTACAAACCATCACACTATGACAGGGATCATCATACAAGTAGTGATGATCCCAAAACCTAAACTTTATATTTTAGAATGGTTACATCTAGCACATACACCTCGTAATTCACTCACACCCAGAGCAGCCCAAATGGCTTTGCTCATTGAAAAGGCACGAAGAAGAACCCGTGCCTTAATGGGAATGGATTTTGTTACGCTTTACCTCCCTTTCAAGTTATCTCAATGGGAACCTCTTTTTCAAAATTCTATTCTTCTCCAAGATGCACTCACGGAATGGCCTGGTCAAATTTCATGTCATCTGCCAGCTGACCCAAGGCTACAAGTTATTAAGACCATTCCGATACAATTTTTTACACCAATAACATCACAACCCATTAAAGATGCGTTAACCGTATTCACAGATGGGTCCAAAAATCATGGTGCATGTACTTGGAATACACAACAGATATGGCATAAGAAATTGACTGATACACAAACATCTGCACAACAGGCTGAGCTGGCAGCTTTCATTTTGGCTTTGGAATTATTTTCTTCCGAACCTCTAAATATCATCACAGACAGTCTGTATGTTACTCAATTAACTTTGCACATTTTTGATGCCTATATCTCACCCTCTTTAACACCTTCCCTTTTGATGTTGTTTACACAATTGCAAAAAGTACTACACGCAAGGACTAAACCTTTGTTTGTAGCACACATTCGTAGTCATCAGCATCTGCCTGGGTTCCTATCTGAAGGAAATCACATGGCAGACGAGGCCTGCAAAATGATGCCTCTAACTATTGTTTCACCTCAGCCTGCCCCATTGACAGCAGGTGAAAGTCACACCTTTTTTCATCAAAATAAAAAAGCCTTGATGAAGCAATTTGGCATATCAATGGCAGAAGCAACTGCCATTATTCAACAATGCCCCACGTGTAGTCTCCAAGCTAATAGTATCCCGCAAGGAGTAAATCCAAGGGGTACTGAGGCTTGTGAAACTTGGCAAATGGATGTCACTCAGTATTTTCCCTTTGCCCCATGGAAATACCTTCACGTTTCTGTGGACACTTTTTCGGGTTTTATTATGGTAACCCCGCAAAGGGGTGAAAATACCAAACAAACAATTAATCACTGTATTCGATCTTTCGCAACATTGGGGTGTCCAAAATTTTTAAAAGCTGATAATGGTCCTGCCTATACCTCCTCTGTCTTTGCTGAATTTTGTTATAGTTGGTCCATTACTCACAAATTTGGAATTCCTTTTAATTCAAAAGGACAAGCAATAGTAGAACGAGCAAATAAAACCTTGAAAATAGCTCTTGATCGGCATATGGGGTCAAAAGGGTTACACCCCCCCAATCTCCCGATGTTGCAAAACATTCTAAATACTTGTCTTTATACTATCAACTTTCTTAACCTTACTGGCACACCTGCCTCCTCTGCAGCCTCTCGTCACTTTTCTAAACCTCCTCTCCCTGCCTCCCGACCTCTTGTTTACTACAGGCAATTGCCGGATCCACAGTGGAAAGGTCCGGCACAATTGATCACTTGGGGAAAAAGCTACGCAGCGGTACAAATTGATGACAAGACTCTCTGGGTTCCTGCTCGTTGTGTTCGTCCGTATCACCGCATACCAGAAGAAGATCAAGATGACCCTGCCTTTTCTTCTCCCCCTGACATATCACTCCTTTTTCTTTAAACTCTTTCTCTCATTGTTATCTTATGCCTCTGCTCGATTTGTTGTTCACCCTCAGGTGATTTTTGCACCTCTTGACACTCATGTGACTTTTGTATTCAAAGACACTCTTCTCACTGCTTGCCCCTATGCCTTGCAGCATCAGGGCCAATTTCTTTTCCCTTCTTTAAAACCTTTGATATTAATTCAATACTTATATCATGACTCTTGTCAAGTTTGTCTTTCCTTACAAGTAACTCCTCAAACTATTGGCTCCTACTCGTGCATCGGGTTTTTGTCCAATAACACCTATTTTAACCAAACTGTTTATCTCTACTCAACACCCTCTGTGTTTTATCCTCCATTATCTTCAATTTTTCTTTCTTGGATGACTCTTGTCCGCACCTCTCCTCACCCCTCTTCAAGAACTTTGCTTCGCCATTTTCCATGCTGTTTTTCAGAACCATGCGATGTGAATACTTGTTTGTGGAAAGCCAGAGAAATTCCAGACTATGTACCAGGAGTAAATGAGTCTCTCTCAGGAGCAAGAATTCGCCGAAATGCACCTGACTTTCCAAAATACAATTCCCTCATACGAACACACCAGGTACGCTACACCTTTATACAAGGAGTGCCATATGCTCCCACCATGTCTTGTCGACAACGATCTCCTATCAAGAAAAAAGGTACTTTTTGGCGATGGTTTTTTAACAAACACATGGCTTCCTGAAGATTCAGAACATTATTTACAAACATTTCATTTCTGTACTACTCAATTGACTGTCAAAAACCCTAAGGCAGTAGATTTAGGACTATATCAGTGTGAAATTACCAAGATGGTCAAAGGACTTGCCACTTCTGCCAGATTGACTTTATTGTTATTCCAGAAACAATCCACTCATTCCCCACGAATTCGGCGTCCTGCATCACTTACGTCTAACAATCACAGTTGTAGTGATTGCATCACCACCACAATACACAATGGCAAGGTCTCTAAGACATTGATATATCATACCATCAAACCTGAACATTGTCAAATTATTAGTCCATCAACTTGTAGAGTTAATAATACTGTTTATCACATGTGTACCCTTAACAACAAGATTTAATGTTACAACCCAAAAGAAGCTAAAACCGTTACTACATATGTAATGTCCATTTACACCATTGAATGTGGTAGACAAGAATTACTCAACAAAACTGAGTTTAAATCCCTCAACACGCAAGTCCGCCTCAGCTTTGACGCTTGTTTAGCAATCAATCGCAACTGTTGGAAATCAACTTGTGGGACATTACAATGGGAAAGGAGTCTTATGCTCGAACGAAAATACATGTGCTACAATGACAAAGGGACTTGCTCCGACCGGGACACTTACAGCTTTTGCCCATATTGGTCCTGTGTCAGCATGTGGTCAGGGGATCCACCTGGTGGAAACCATAAATGCAAGTTGGAAACGGGCATAGCCAACAGCAAGTGTCCAAGAAATTCGTGCAACCCAATTACCATAATTTGCACACCTACCAAAACGTGGGAAGTAGAATATGGCTTGGCCATAGAAGCAAATAGTAGAGACCCACACATTGCGTTACGCTGGACAGTATCCAAGCAAACTAGGCAATTGCGAACAACTAAAGGACTTTTTTGGTCATTTTATCAAGAAATTGAGAAATTGAATATCCCCGAAATACCACAACATGTTACTAACACTTTTGTCCAATTAGCAGAGGACATTGCTAACACATTGAATGTTACTAATTGTTTTGTATGTGGGGGAACCAACATGGGGGAAAAATGGCCCTGGGAAGCCCAAGAACTGAATTATTCTAAAATATTAGAAATGGACAAGCTAGGTAATTTGTCATACACACAAGGGAAAGACGGGGACTGGACTCTTACAACAAATCTTGTGGGAAATGTTTGCTTCTCCAGACCTGTTGGTTCCAAATGTACAAAAGTAGGGAACTTAATTTGTACTGGGAAATGGGAAAATGGGATATGGTGGTCAGGAAAAAATACCTCAGCTGGCAAGACGAAACTGCTTTGTTTAAAGTCACAAACATGAAAAAGTTCTTGACAAACCCAAACAATCAATCACTCACATGGTTAGCACCCGATGGGCTGTATTGGATATGTGGAAAAATGGCCTATGGACACCTCCCAGCTAATTGGTGCGGAACGTGTGTCTTGGGCATTATTAGACCTGGGTTTTTTCTCCTCCCACTAAACACACGACAAGTCTTAGGGGTCCCCGTTTACGACGAAATAGGGAACCACCGCAGAAAGCGCGAGGACGTTGTTTCCTCAATAAGTAAAGTTGTCGTGGGAGGGAACCAAGGCACATGGGGAAATGATGAATGGCCAGCTGAACGTATCATACAAGTATACGGCCCTGCCACATGGGCCGAAGATGGTATGTATGGATACCGCACACCCATCTACTTATTAAACCGACTTATTCGTTTACAAGCTGTAGTAGAAATAATAACAAATGAGACCGTCAAAGGCTTGACACAATTAGCCAAAGAAAGTGTAAAATCTAGAACATACATAATGCAAAATAGACTTGAACTAGACTACCTGCTTGCTAAAGAAGGAGGAGTATGTGGAAAATTCAATTTAACTAATTGTTGTATTGAAATTGATGAAAGTGGTAAAGTAATTAAGGAAATTACTGACAAAATGATGAAAATTGCCCATGTTCCTGTACAAACATGGAATGGATTTGATTTTGGAGGTATGTTCGATGGTATTTTACCCAAATTCCCAGGTTTAAAAGCTGTTTTTATATTTGTTGCAATGATTGCTATGGGATGTATACTATTACCTTGCTTATTGCCTATTTTTGTATTCATGATAAAGCGTAGTTTGAATGCCATTGCTGAAGCAAAAGCTACTGCACAAATTAATATGATGCTTGAGAATAATGCGTATATGTTGGTACCAACAGATGACAGTAAGCAACCCTTGCTACATTTCTCCTCGGATAACGATTCAGAAGTTGACGCTGACAGAGTGGTAGGTGCGGACACAGGAAGCCTGGGGTCGGAGGGCAACTCGCGACCTGAAATAGCACTCACTCTCCATGGACGTAAAAGCTCCATGTTCTCAGCTTTAATAAAGTAAAAACAGAGGAGATGTAGCGATTATGTTTAAAGTTGCTAGCTGCATCACATTCTTGTTGAGCCGGCACAAAGCCTGCTCAAGGTTTTGCTTTGCAACATTTCTATGCAACATTCTTCTGTAACATCTTTTTGTAACAAGTGAACAAGCTTGCCCAGTAACAAGCATACGTAACAAGTGAACAAAGCTTGCCCAGTAACAAGTACTTTAACCAATCATGCAATAACACGCTGTAAATAGAAACCCTTTGTATGTTTTCAATAAATACCGTCTCAATCGGCCAGCCGGGGTCTTTTGATCTCGCTGAGCTGGTTGGTGCATTGCAACACACCATGGAGTCCGTTCTTCCTTGGCAGTATCAGACCCGCCTAATCTAGGCGCACCCCAGCGGGGGTCCCATAGCCGAGCTCAGCCATAGCCTAACTCAGGCTCACCCCTGTGGGGGTCCCAATGTCTAGCTCTGGCTCACCTTTGCAAAGGTCCCCACCCAAAGCAGACAAGGTCGCAGCGTGGCAGCCAGCCACGATCACATCCATATGCCTGGTAGGATGCGGTTCCAGAGAAGGGCCCCTGACTGATGGCTAAGGGAAGCTTCTGTGGCCTCCGTAGGTGGTGATGTCTGTTCAAGAGGATACCAGACCTCTCTGATAGACGTTCCCTGGTGGGCAGCTATCATCCAGGCCCTGAACCATGAAAGGTGACATCATGCAGGCCCTGAACCATGAAAGGTGACATCATGCAGGCCCTGAACCATGAAAGGTGACATCATGCAGGCCCTGAACCATGAAAGGTGACATCATGCAGGCCCTGAACCATGAAAGGTGACAACCAGAAACTTGAATTGCATCTGAAAGCCAACAAGCAATCGGTACGGCCATATCAGTATCAATATGAGGAATGGTTTTTTTCACCTTTTACTTAATTTTAAAAATGCTTTATCGTCCTTCTCTTTTTCCAAATGTCCTAACTTTTGTATACTGTTATTATTCAATTCAAACAATTCAAACAATTTATATAGGAAATTTTCCATGCAGCCTGACTTTGGAAGACCCTGTATTTTCACTGTACGTTTCCTAGGGAAGAACCAGGACCTAAGCAAGCCACCCGTCCTCATAGTTTTATTTCCCTTTGGGTAGGATGGAGAAACTTTTTTTTTAAAGTCCTAAAATTACTTCGCTTACAGGTAGATTTTCCTGATGCCCACCTTAATCCATAGTATAATTCAAGAACAATACATTACCTGACTTGATTCCCCCTTTTTAGACTGTGTTGCCAAATATCTTCCTTCCGGCTCATCTTTCCCAACCAGAGTTCTTTTAAGAACAAGCCGTCCTCTGTGTGGCTCAGAACACTGTAGGATCTTAAGGGCATCTTCATATTTGATATTTTCAGAAAAGGTTCTGACACTCAGAAGCTGATCGGCTGGAAAAGAGAAACAGGCCTTTCAGACAATCAGATCCATCCCTCGGCTCCTTGGCTGAATTTGCAAAGTCTGCTACTTTCCATTCACTTGTGAAAAGTACATGCAGGTAGTCCTCCACTTATGTGTGAAATTGAGCTTGGAATTACTGTTATTCTGGGAAGAAACCCTTCTTCCTGGGTTGTATGGCTTCATCAACAGACTGAATGAGCCAAGTTCAGAGCTGATGTTAAGGGCATCCAGCTTTTTTCAGGCATTTCGTTTGCTGTTTTAGCAAGTTGGGCTCATCTCGGCCTGGCACTGCCCATGATTGGTCCTCAGAATTTGTGTGTGTGTGTGTGTGTGTGTGTGTGTGTGTGTGTGTGTGTGCGCGTGTGTGTGTGCGCATGCAAGCATGCAAGGGCTTTAGAAGGAACCAATCTATCTCTCTTCTATTCCAAAAGGAACCTCTAACAAGCAGGCGTCTCATTCTGGGTCACCCAGAGAGCCTCTGAAAATATTGACTGAGATTTTCATATCTTTTTACCCCATTTGACACATTCTGTCTGTCTGGTGGAACTTTCCTCTTTACTATGTAAACGTGGGAAGCATCACACTCAGCACGGCATGCCCCATTGGGCACAGCAGTTCCCTCTCATTAACCTGGGTTAAGCATGTTCTGTGAACTCTCCTAGATTTACCCCCAATCAGTGATGTGCTGGCCAAGGCAGTCTGTCTGCACACAGGAAGGGAAACTTTTTATAAGATCTGCTTTTGAGTTTGGGGTCCATGGTGACATTCACAAGACAAGAGCTAAACCTTCTGCAATCTGGGTTGAGAATGAAGCAACATCTCAGGTTTTGGCTCCTTCTCAACCAGGCTGTCAAGAAGAGGACACGGGATTTATTTATGCCCAAAACACCTTGTTTGTGGTTGCTACCTCCGAGTGTTTTTATTTACATTGCCTGTAGTCTCGGAAATGCAGCCTTCTGCTATTGTGATAGCAAAGAGGGCATGGGAATGAGTGCTGCTCTCCCATGTTTCTAGCCCTCAGTATTAAGATTACGACCCTTACAGCCCCCCCTTACTTTGACAGAAAGATATTTGAGGAAATGTATGTGAGGATGTCACCACTGTAATTCTTGAACACAACTTTGATCTTTGCTTGTGTGACAAAGGGCTGGGAGGGAGAGAGCTTTTAAAGGGGACAGCAGAGTTTTTAATTCAGGAAAAGATTTTCTGGATACCTGCAGACTCCAACCTCAAGGAGGGCCCGTTTCTTCCTGCAGGGATCAGGCTGAACCCCACATGCAATCAGGCACGTCTCATGGCCCCAGAGCTCTGCACCATCCCCCAGAATACACAACTCTCACTGGGTCAGAGACAGAGACAGTGTGTGTGTGTGTGTGTGAGTATTTATGTGTGTGTGTGAATGCTGGCTGCCTTCCCCACGTGCCCCCAACTGGCCAGTGGGAGAGACCCCCTCTGGAGTGGGAGAGATGGGGGTGGGTGGAGCTCCTTCTGGTGCTGAGGCTAACGTGGAAGAACTGCAGGGCTTCCTCCCCTCACATTCCTCCCCCCCCCCCCCCGACTGAGTGATGGAATTGAGAGCCACAGACCAGGACCTCCATGGCCATGAACTGGGAAGGGGGGAGGGCTCCAAAGGAGTCTGAGCAGGTCAGAAGATCCCAATAGTGATGGGGAGAGAGGAAAACACAGAGAGAGTTGAGAAATGGGTCACTCATGGGGACCGAGTCAGAGGGATCTCTTTCCTGTGGCTCCGTCCAGCCTCTCGGACTCAAACCCAAGTCCTGGATGGCAGGTTCTGAAGGCCCTGGACCGTTGGTGAATGCCAGGCCAGTCTGCAATAAAGTTCCCTCCATCCAGGACTTCATGGTGGAGGAAATGGCTGCTCTGGCTGCATCACTGAGACCTGGCTGGGACCGGAGGAGGCGATTCTGCTCACGGAGCTCTTCCTGGATGGTTTCTGGGTTTGGCACCAGCTGAGACTCCAGGGGAGGAGAGGAGAGGGGAGGGGGATGCTTGGGGGGCATGCAGGGCCCTTGCCCCACAGATGGCCAGAAGAGAGAGGCTGTTTCTTCATTGGGCACCAGGAGGCGTCAGTGAGGGCTGCTGTTCTTGCACCAGACTCCCTGCCTGACCTCCGGGGCAGTGGGGCTGGGCGGGCGGTGGAGTCCCCTGGGCTTATGGTGCTGGGGGGCTCCAGACAGCCATCCCCAGGTGGGAGCTCAGAGGCAGCTCAGGAGTTTATGGCCCCCAAAGCAGCCCTGGGCCCAAATCATCCAGGACCAACTCCTAGCAATGGTAAAAGGAGTCTTTAACTTACAACTGTTTCTCTATTGACCACTGGAAGTTATAATGGCACTGAGAAAATTGATTTATGACCATTTTCTTCTCTTATGACCATTGCAGCATCCCGATGGTCACATGATCAAAAGTCTTGATGCTTGGCAACTGGCATGTACTTATGATGGTTGCAGAGTCCCTGGGTTATGTGATCCCCTTTTCTGACCTTTTGACAAGTGAAGTCAGTGGGGAAGGAAGATGCCTCTGAATGACTTTCAAGATTTATTGAGCTGAAAGGGAAGGGAGTTACAAGAATTACACTCATTCAACCATTTCCCATTTCCAAACATCTTGATATGATTTTCTTTGACTCCTGCATACTATTTAAGTGGAAATAATTAATGTCTTCTTTCAAAGAAAAGGAAATTTTACAATTATTTCAATATTATGGTGTTATGTCTCATGTTTTTACATTTATTCTGGCTGTGAGATGCTCCTTTGTATTCAGGTCTGGCCTCAGAAGGATAATGTAGCACTTGGGGATGAAGATGCAGACCAGCAGACCAGCACTGGAGGCCAGGATGGAGAAGACCTGAACAGCCACCATGTATTTCCCCTTGGTGCTCAGGTAGGTGGGCACAAAAGTCACCCAGACACTGCAGAAGACCAGCATGCTGAAGGTGATCAGCTTGGCTTCGTTGAAGGCCCCAGGCAGATTCCTGGCCAGGAAAGCCACCGTGAAGCAGATGGCAGCCAGGAAGCCCATGTAGCTGAGGGTAACGTAGAACATGACAACAGCCCCTTCGTTGCATTGCAGGATGATCTCTCCAAGCTGGGAGTGGAGGTCAGAGTCAGGGAAGGGGGGAGAAACTCCCAGCCAGATGGAGCAGATGATAATTTGGACAGCAGAAGAAGAAAGGATGATGGAGTTGGCCAAGCTCTTCCCCAACCATCTCTTCACCCGATTTCCTGGTTTTGTGGCCAGGAAAGCCAGCACCACTGTGATGGTTTTGGCCAAGAGAGAAGAAATGGCAACTGAGAAGATGATGCTGAAAACCGTTTGTCGGAGAAGGCAGGTGGCTTTCCTTGGTTGACCAATGAAGAGAGAAGGAGACAAGAAGCAAAGCAGGAGGGAGACCAGGAGGATGTAGGAGAGGTCCTGATTGTTGGCTTTGACAATGGGAGTTTCTCCATATTTAATGAAGATAATTAAAACAAGGACTGTACTTAGGAACAAGAGCAGGGCAAAAGAGACCAGGATGATGCCCAGATGTTCTTCATAAGAGAGGAAGGTTATAACTTTGGGCATACATTGGACTTTGGCCTCATTTGGATATTTGTCATCTGGACACTTGGTGCATTTTTCTGCATCTGAGAAACCAAAAATCAATTTTCTTTAATATTTCATTCTTTTTATTTTTAATTAGAAATAGCATAAGAAGGATCTAAATTTTTTTTAAAGTAGCTAGGTATATGAAGTTGAGGAAAGTCCTAGGGTGTTAATTATTTCTGGTGTAATTTGTAATGTAATTCATAGGAAGCTACATTATTACAGGTTAATAATGAATCATATAATATTTTTATACAAATATTTAGAGTCCTGCCACAGGGCAATTAATATACTGGACTTAGAGGATACCTACAGTATCTTGTAACATCTGGAAGCTATATGGAATTCAGGAGAAATTTCCTAACAGTGACAACAATTAACCAGTGGAACAGCTGGCCTCCAGAAGTTGTGGGTGCTTCAACATTGGATGTTTTTAAGAAGAGACTGGACAGTCACTTGTCTGAAATGGTATCAGGTCTCCTGCTTGAGCAAGGGGTAGCACTAGAAGACCTCCAAGGTCCTTTCCAGCTCTACTCTGATTGATTGATTGATTGATTGTGGGGTCCCTCAGGGGTCGATCATCTCGCCTCTCCTGTTCAACATATATATGAAGCCGCTGGGCGAGATCATCCGTGGTTTTGGGGTGAGTTACCATCTGTACGCTGATGATACTCAGTTGTACATTTCCACCCCAAACCACCCCAACGAGGCTGTCGAAGTGATGGCCCGGTGTCTGGAAGCCGTACGGGTCTGGATGGATGACAACAGGCTCAGGCTCAACCCCTCCAAGACAGAGTGGCTGTGGTTCCCGGCTTCCCGATTCAATCAGCATATTCCATCGCTGACCATCGGGGATGAGCAATTAGCCCCGGTGGAAGGGGCGCGCAACTTGGGCGTCCTCCTTGATGATCGGCTGACCTTAGAAGATCACGTGGCGGCCGTGGCAAGGGGGGCGTTCCACCAGGTTCGCCTGGTGCGCCAGTTGCGGCCCCTTTTGGACCGGGAGGCCTTGCGCACAGTCACTCACGCGCTGGTGACGTCCCGCCTGGACTACTGCAACGCTCTCTACATGGGGCTCCCCTTGAGGTGCGCCCGGAGACTGCAGTTGGTCCAGAATGCAGCCGCGCGGGTTATTATGGGGAGATTGAGATTCTCCCATATAACACCTATCCTGCGCGAGCTGCACTGGCTTCCTGTGGCCTACCGGGTGCGCTTCAAGGTACTGGTTACCATCTTCAAAGCGCTCCATGGCACAGGGCCCAGTTACCTGCGGGATCGCGTCCTGCCCCATACATCCCTGCGACCCATTCGCTCACACAGAGAGGGGCTACTCCGGGTGCCGTCCTCTAGAGAGTGCCAGAGGGCGGTGCCCAGGAGTAGGGCCTTCTCTGTGGTGGGCCCTACCCTTTGGAATGACCTCCCCCCAGACATCCGTACAACAACCGACCTTCGCTCCTTCCGTATGAAGCTGAAGACCTACCTGTTTTGTCAAGCCGGCCTGGCATAACGTTACAATCTTGCCACCCCAGGTCATTTTATAATGGGAAATTTTGTTTTTTAAAGTTTTTAGAGTTTAATATTTTTGGGGTTTTAAATTTTGTAAGTATGCTTATTTATGGACTTATTTTTACCTCCTCTGCACGATATATGGTACTATCTTGATTATTGCTCTGTACGTCGCCCCGAGTCCCTGTGGGGAGAGGGGGCGACTAATAAGTTCAATAAAATAAATAAATAAATAAATAAATAATAATAAGGTCCTTTCCAGCTCTACTCTGATTGATTGATTGATTGATTGATTGATCTACATGACTGGCAGAATATTTGTGCAATGAGTTGCCCCCATAACTATCCACAGCACCACATTATGGACCAGTGACACCTTTTCAGTGATCCTCAAGGGGAGGATCAAATATACAGTGAATTGCAAGGTCTTTCAGAAGGTGTTCCTAAAACAATTCATCAAGTTTCAAACAACTCAGATCTTCCTAGAAAGGTGAACTTAGCAGCACATATCCAGACTAGAAAGCAGGAGAGATGTTTCCTCTGCTATTAGTAAAGCTTGCCCAGTCTGCCATCCCCTCCTCCCATCTCCTCCCAGCCCCTCCTTCAAAGACTTTTTGATTTACTTCCTTTTAGATAAGAAACTGTGCATGTTAAAAATTAAAAAAGGTGAGCTTGTGTCTTTTAACTTGCACTTTCATGAAAATGTTCTGGATGGATCCACTTCCACAAAGCCTCCCATTTTCCTCAGTGTGACCCACCTTCCTGAGTGGAGAAGGTCCCCTCCGGACAAGGAATGCAGTCATAGCAGCAAACTGGCTCTCCTTCTCGAGCCCTCTTGACAAATCCAGGATGACAATTTTCTGCACATCTGGACTCAGGGAGGGACTGAGCAGAAAAACAAGAAATGCCAAAGAAAATGTGTTAGTAGTCAACATTCATGGAAAATAGAGGTAGACACTGACATTAGCCAAATAGCCTCTGGTCTTCATGTAAGTAAATATGAAATACCTGACTACTACTAAGAAGATGCAGGAGGTATAACTAACTACTGGCAGATTCTTCATTTAGTTCCTCCCTTTTGCTTTTGGCATTTAACATTACAATAAAGTACTTTTCTACTTAATAAAGTCAGCAGACATGGAATTGAAAAAAGATTTACATATGATGATATATTCATATTAAAACTGAGAATAAAATTTATTGTAAAATATTTAGGAAATTTCTATTCCATTAGATTTTTCAATAAAGAATAAAACTGTGATGAAGAAAGAAACCTCTGACCAGTAAGATCTTGACAGATTTCCATAAAACATGGCAAAGCCCCTCCACTTACTGTAGGTCCCGTCTGTTGAAGAACCACAATCAGATGACACCAAGTGGCATGGGATGCCAACCACCCTGGAGACTCTAGGCTTTGCCCACTTGAAATGGGACCTCAGGCTTTGGGAAACAGACCAAAATTTATCTCACCTTATTGAGCAACTTTAGCCCTGAAAGAGCATCTTGTTTGATAGAAAGTCTCTCTTTTTGAAAATAAGCCAGAGTCTTTTCCACAACATCCTTCTTGGGGAGAACCAAGAAGCTCCGAATGCCCAGATCTGCTCTTATCTCTCCATTTTGGTCCAAGTACAGTTTATAGTGAGAAATATTCCAAAATTCATTCTTCTCCAGAAAGGGATGAAACTAGAATGGGAACATCCAGGAATTTGAAAAGCAGAAAACTTTGTTTCTTATCCCACATTGAATCTTTCTTCTACAATTATCTAATCTCCAAATATGGTTAAATAGGATACAAATACTGCCATTATCTTCATAAGTGAATGAAAAGGTTTGAGAAAAATTTGTCATTCATTTAGTGACAAAATATAAAGAAAATATAATCGACACAATTGGTCAATTTTAGGGAACATTCTAGAGCAAATGGCAAATAAAATGAACAGAGAAATAAAAGATGATCCATAAACTCTTTGAAAACAACAGGTTTCCCAGAAAGCATGGGTTGATCAAGAAGAAAGTTGTCAGGCTAATCTTCTCCCTGGTCATCCTGATGGAAAACATCTCTAAATGTGCTAATTCTACTTGATTGTAATACGATATTAATTTTTTTTTTGCAGATCTGAAAGAACAAATCTCCCACCAGCTCTTTTCTCAGTCTGAAAAGTTAGTGAGGATCCTGAGTTTCTTTCTCTCCCATTATGCAGCTGCAGGATTCTCCCCTCTTATCTGATCCTTCCCTAGGAAGCGGTTTCATCCAAAGGAGTTTTTCTTTCAGGTGGATCTCCTAGCTTTGGAAGGAGGAAAGGAAGGGGTAGAAAGAGAGAGATGAAAGAAAAGGAAAAAGAAAGGAAAGGAAAAGAAAGGAAAGGAGAGAGAGAGAAAGAAAGAGGGAGTTATGGAAGGAAGCGAAAGAAAGAGAGGGAGGGAGGAGGAAGTGAATGAGGGAACTTGGGCCACCTCCTGTGGACCTGACCCGCCCCCGAGTAGAGGACCTGGTAGTCGCATGGAATAGTGCGGCTACCGGGGCCCTAGACCGGGTGGCGCCTTTGCGGCCTCTCCTGCGGCGAAGAACCACCCTGGCACCTTGGTTTACCGAGGAGCTAAGGGTGATGAAACGCCACAAGAGACGCCTAGAGAGTCGTTGGAGATCCTCCCGTTCCGAATTTGACCGAGCACAGGCACGAGCATATTTGAAGACGTACCTTGTGGCACTAAGAGCGGCCAAACGTCAACATTGCGCTGCTCTTATTGCGTCTGCAGATAACCGCCCTGCCGCCCTGTTTCGGGTGACCCGTTCCCTCTTGTTTGAGAGACCACGGGAAGCCCCTTTACAGGGTAGAGCAGAGGAGTTTGGGAATTATCTACAGGACAAAGTCGCTCAAATCCGGATGGGATGGACCCCTTTCAGTGGTTCAGTAGAGACGCCCGTTGCGAGTCTTGAGGGACCGCTTTGGGAGGAGTTTGACTCGGTTGCCATCGAGGATTTGGACAGGTTGCGTGGACGTCTGCGACCCACCACATGTTTATTGGACCCGTGTCCCTCCTGGCTTGTACTGGCATCCTGGGAGGTCACGCGTGACTGGCTCCTGGGCCTGGTGAACGCCTCGCTGGGTGAGGGGTCTCTACCGGCCGCCTTGAAAGAGGCGGTGGTGAGCCCCCCTGCTCAAGAAGCCTTCCCTGGACCCAACGGACCTAGTCAATTATCGTCCAGTCTCCAACCCTCCTTTTTTAGCGAAGGTTGTAGAGAGTGTGGTAGCACAGCAGTTCCCACGTCACCTGGAGGAAAATGATTATCTAGACCCGCGCCAGTCCGGCTTCCGACCCGGGCACAGCACGGAGACGGCCTTGGTCGCATTGGTTGATGATCTCTGGAGGGCCAGAGATAGGGGTTGTTCCTCTATCCTGGTCCTATTAGATCTCTCGGCGGCGTTCGATACCATCGACCATGGTATCCTGTTGCACCGGCTAGAGGGGCTGGGAGTCAGAGGCACCGTTTTACGGTGGTTTGGCTCCTACCTCTCTGGTCGGACGCACGCAACGTGTGTTGACAGGGGAGCAGAGTTCGACCCGGAGGCCACTCACATGTGGAGTGCCACAGGGATCGGTGCTCTCGCCTCTCCTGTTCAACACATATATGAAACCGCTGGGCGAGATCATCCGTGGTTTTGGAGTGGGATATCATCTGTATGCTGATGATACTCAGCTATACATTTCCACTCCGAACCACCCCAATGAGGCCGTCGAAATGATGTCCCGGTGTCTGGAGGCCGTACGGGTCTGGATGGATGGCAACCGACTAAAACTCAACCCTTCCAAGACGGAGTGGCTGTGGCTTCCGGCCTCCCGGTTCAACCAGGTGCTTCCATCTCTGGCCATCGGGGGCGTCCAACTAGCCCCCATGGAACAGGTGCGCAATTTGGGCGTCCTCCTGGATGCCCGGCTGTCCATGGATAACCATGTAACAGCCGTGGCAAGAGGGGCGTTCCATCAGGTTCGCCTGATGCGCCAATTGCGCCCCTTATTGGACCGGGATGCCCTACGCACAGTCACCCATGCGCTAGTGACGTCTCGCCTGGATTACTGCAATGCTCTCTACATGGGGCTTCCCTTGAGATGCACTCGGAGACTACAGTTGGTCCAGAACGCGGCCGCGCGGGTGATTATGGGGAGGACTAGATACTCCCCTGTAACACACCTCTCCTGCGCGAGCTGCACTGGCTTCCTGTGGTCTACCGAGTGCGTTTCAAGGTTTTGATTATGATCTTTAAAGCGCTCCATGGCACAGGGCCTAGTTATATGCAGGATCGCATCCTGCCTCACACATCCCTACGACCAATTCGCTCACACAGAGAGGGACTTCTCCGGGTGCCGTCCGCCAAACAGTGCCGGGGGGCGACACCCAGGAGCAGAGCCTTCTCTGTGGTGGGCCCAGCCCTGTGGAATGACCTCCCCCGTGACATCAGGATTACTTCCGATCTCCGCTCCTTCCGTGTACAGCTGAAGACCCACCTCTTTCAATTATCTGGCCTGGCTCAATCGTAATTATTCTTATTCCTCCTAACTGGTTTTAAATTGTATTTTAAACGTTAAATTTTAATTCTATATGGGGTTTTTATAATTGGGGTATCTTAATGCGGGTTTTTTAACTGTCTATATGATGTAAATTGTTTACCTCCTCCGAGTTCGAGTCCGTGTTTGTGTATCTGTATGTATGTTCTGTATGTACGCTTATGTGTTTTTATATATTTTCTGTGTTTTATATGCCCCATTGTACGCCGCCCCGAGTCCTACTTGGAAAGGGAGCGGCTAATAAATTCAAACTTATTATTATTATTATATAGTTGGATGGATGGGTCAATAGATACATGGAGGGAGGGAGAGAGGGAGGGAGGGAGGAAAAGAGAAAATGAGAGGAAGGAAGGACACAAACCATGGCTTCAGAAGACTCTTTCAAAAAGCACAACAATGTTTGAAAGGGCTGGAAGGGACCTTGGAGGTCATTTTCTAGTCCAACTCCTGCTCTAGTAGGGTCAGAAGGGACCTTGGAAGCCATCTAGTCCAACCCCCTGCTCCAGCAGGAGACATTATATCCCCTGGATTATTTTGGTGCCTCTAACAGAGAGGAAAATTGCCAGAAAAGGGAAGGAATTTACTGGGACAAGGCTGCCATGCAGAGGAAGGAAGAGACATTCCTTGACTTTTGAGCCCAATATTTTGGTTGCTAAGCAATTGAGCCCAACATTTTGGTTGCTAAGCAAGAGCGTTGTTAAGTGAGCTTTGCCACATTTCACTCAATCCGTGACGTCTCCTGGCTCTAACAGTCATGTTCAGGCTAGGGAAGAACATCTGAAGGCCTGTGTAATGTTCTAATGTGCAGAAGTTAAAGTTAAATGTGTGGCAGAAAGTGGACTCTGGGTGTGTTTTTCCAAACGCAATAAGTGAGGTTGAATGTGTATAGTTTTAGAAGAGCTCTGTGTGTGTGTGTGTGTGTGTGTGTGTGTGTGTGTGTGTGTGTATACATACAGTGTATACAGTAGATAATGCATCTTTTTGTGTGCCTATACACACACTAAACTATGTAATATGTATGTACACACATATGGCGTATATGTACATAGGATTAAATTGTGTATTTTGGATGTTCATTAGTAGTAAATAAATAGACAGGGAAATTGTATCTTGTTGATGCAAGGAGAGGCCAGGCAAGGTACCCCTGGACGGGAATGATGTCAAGTTGGCTACACCCACCCAGTCACAAGACCACCAAGCCATGCCCACAGAACCAGTAGTAAAAAGATTTGAATCCCACCACTGGATACAACCCTCTTCCAATAATTGACTCCTATTACTCACGAGTGTAAGATCCGCTCAGTCTTATTCCAGAGTGTCAGACATGGAAAAAGTGAATTCAATTACAAGAGAGGAGATTTTAACTGAATGAGAGAAAAAATGTGATAAAAGGATGAGCTGTTTTAGAGCTGAGCCAGTAAAGCAGAGAAGTTCAGTCTCCTCTTCATGGATCGTCTGAGAGCAAAGACTGAGCAGCCATCAATCAGAGAAGCTTGAACTGAGATTCCTGCAGAGAGGAGGGGGTTGGGCTAGATGGTCTCAGGGTCTCCTCCTAATTTATAAAGATTGTCATGCCACAACATATACCGTATTTTTCGGAGTATACGATGCACCGGAGTATAAGACGCACCAAGAATTTGAAGAGGTAATTTTTTTTAAAAAAAGTAGGTAGGTAGATAGAGGGAGAGAAAGAGAGAGAAATACAGTAGGTAGGTAGGGAGAGAGAGAGAGTAATTAGGTAGGGAGGAAGGAAGGTAGATAAAGGGATAGAGATAGAGAGAAATAGAGAGAGATATAGAGATAGAGAAATACAGTAGGGAGGGAGGGAGAGAGAGTAGGTAGATAGGTAGATGTTTCCAGGTGTATTTATCCATGTGCTGGAGAAGGAAATCGCTGACAATCTGCAGCACCTAAGACTTTGTTTCTGCTGGCACAGCACTTGATCAATGTAATTCTCATCAACCAGTTAAAGAGCTTTCCAAGAGGGGGGAAAAGTTTTTACACTCTGCAAAGCTCCCCAAAACAGCCTGTTTTTCTGAAAACGCCCCCCCCCCTTTTTAAAAAAGTCATGAATACCCTTGGGGGGGGGCTTGCAGAATGCTCCTGGGGGGGAGCAAATTGATCAAAAAATGCCAGGTTTTTCTCAAAAACAAGCCTGTTTTTTGTCAAAAAAAATTGCATGCATAGCCGTATGGAGACTTATAGAGTGCTGCTGGGGGTTGGGGGGGCACAAATGGTCCATTTCTTGCTCCTTACTGCCCTCCCCAGCCCCCAGGGGCTCTCTGAAAGCCTCCATAAGGGTATGCACGGCCATTTTGGTGAAGGCGGGGCTTCGTGAGGCAAAAAAATGCTGTATTCGTTGTATAAGACGCACCCAGATTTTCAGCCTCTTTTTTCAAGGAAAAAGATGCGTCTTATATTCTGAAAAATACGGTAACTGTTGTGCTGTTGTTGCTCTAGCCCCACCTAGTGGCCGGGGGCAGATAAGTCTCACTATAAGGTCTGAATTCTGACTCCGTTTTCTGTCAGCCTTTGGAGAAGACGGAAGCAGCCGTTGTGACCAAGACCCCTGGTCATCCAGAGACGCCTCCATCCCTCACACGGAGCATCGCTGGGGAGGTTCCAGCTGCTTCTTTGCTGGCTGTTAGTTAATGCTGCCTATCTCGTCTTTCTATTTGATTTCCACTCTTTGCATCTCCTCAGTTTCACCTGCCCTCTTCTCCCAATAAAGCATCCAGATCCACGCCAGGCTCCCTTTCATTGGAGGAGAATAGGGGGGCTTAGCTGCCTGTCCAGCTGCAAACAGACCCATGTACAATGGGGACGGAAGGAAGGTGGAATTCCACCAGGCTCATCATAAACCCACAAATATGGGAATTTATTTTAAAAGGAATATAGCATTTTCCAATTAGCAGTGCTAAATATAAAATTGCCATGGTATCTACTCTTTGGAACCATTAATTCCCTGAGTAATTAAATTGTCCAGATCTGTTGAGATGCTTCCCCTCCTTCTCCTCTAGATTCCTCCTCCAAAGGATCTAAGATTAATGGATCCATATCGGGACCCCCATACCTGCCATGGCTGCAGCCTTGGAGACCCCAAGATCTTTTCATCCTCCTTCCTTCTTCTCCTCGATCTCGAGGAATATGCAGCATTCAGGGCCTGAGCCAGAGTCTTCATGAGACTGTAATGGTGGTAGTCATTTTGGATCACTATTCTGTCCCTTTTCCTCTGGTTCTCCAGTGGGGCTTTAAGGGTGCATCTTTTGCGGCCTTTGACAGAAAAGACGTTCTTTGAAAGAGAACAATGAAAATAATGATCCTTAGTCTTTACTTCCACAAAGAAAAAGGGTTCAAAGGCAGAATCTTTTGGCCTTTCTTTTCCCAGATAACCAAAGACCCAAATACTATGGATGTATTTGCGAAGTCTGCGCTTCTTTATTTTATACACTACAAAATTTGTGAGGATCCAGACTTTCCCCTCAATGGGTCCTGGGAGACGCATAAGTGTTAAATGGAAAGGAAGAATTCTGTCCGTAATGAAATCATATTCCATGAAGTGAACAAAGACGTTGACTTGTCTCCACTTAGAGAGGGCATCCCTGAGGTATGCAGTATATCCAGTCTTTGAGAACAGTTGTGATATACCCACACAAATTCCATTCCTGACAAGCAGTGGAGTAAAAGTCCTCATGAAATCCCCTCCCTTTTCTGTGTCTGAAGCAAAGAGGCCAATTAGGGTCCATCTGAAGTGGAGGAGCAGCTGGACAATTGCTGGGTACTGGATTCCTTCTTTTGGCTCCATCTGGTAGAAAAAGGGGAATCGGCTTTTATCACTCAGAGCCTCTGAAGCGGTTTCATGATTGATCTGAAAAAGGAATTGAAAGGATTAGAGCCGTGATGGGGAACCTGTGGCATGCAGAGCGTCCTCTCCTGGCACACCAGCCACCCCAGCCCAGCTCCACTAGCATCCACATGCAAACGCACCTCCTGCCGGCCAGCTGGTTTTCGGGCCTTTGTGGAGGGCCAGGGCGGAGTATGCAGTGGGTGGGGTGGGGTGGGGTGGGCTCACATTGTGCAGGAAGCTCCGGTAGGGTGGAAGCAGTGGTGGGTTTCTACCGGATCTCACCGGATTGCGCGATCCGGTTGAAGAATGAACCCGGAAGTAATTTCCGGCCCCGCCCCCTTGGCGTTTTTTTGCATCGGGGCTGACTCCCCGCCGCCACTGCTGTTCCTTGTCTTCTGGCCGCGGCCCCACGCCATGGAAAACATAGGCGCAATTACAGCCCGGAGCAGGAGCAAAGCCCC
Source organism: Natrix helvetica helvetica (assembly GCA_029890345.1). Lineage (NCBI taxonomy): Eukaryota > Metazoa > Chordata > Lepidosauria > Squamata > Natricidae > Natrix > Natrix helvetica. The sequence goes on from JAKRSI010000966.1 coordinate 293,044, forward strand.
TTTCCCAACTGGCCTTTCCTCGCTTGGAGGGCTTTGGAGGGAAGCTTCTGCAGAAGCCTGGCCGAGTGACAACAAGTTCCCGCCGTTACGAAGTCTCGGAGGCTGTAATTTTCTGAGCTGTGCGCGCGCGCCTGTTTTCCACGGCGTGGAGCAGCGGCGAGGCTCTGCGAGGCCGGCAATGACTCAGGATGCCATCCGGGAAGACGAGGAACGCGAGGGGGGACCCGTTGACGGCCTCCGCAATCATCCCTCGCCTCGCAGAGCCTCGCTGCTGCTCCACGCCGTGGAAAACAGGCGCGCGCGCACGCACAGCTCAGAAAATTACAGCCTCCGAGGCTCAGAACGCTTCGGAGGGAAGCTTCTGCATAAGCCCGGCCGAGTGACAACAAGTTCCCGCCGTTACGAAGTCTCGGAGGCTGTAATTTTCTGAGCTGTGCGCCCGCGCCTGTTTTCCACGGCGTGGAGCAGCGGCGAGATTCTGCGTGGCCGGCAATGACTCAGGATGCCATCCGGGAAGACGAGGAACGCGAGGGGGGACCGTTGACGGTCTCCGCAATCATCGCTCGCCTCGCAGAGCCTCGCTGCTGCTGCTCCACGCCGTGGAAAACAGGCGCGCGCGCACAGCTCAGAAAATTACAGCCTCCGAGGCTCAGAACGCTTTGGAGGGAAGCTTCTGCATAAGCCCCGGCCGAGTGACAACAAGTTCCCACCGTTACGAAGTCTCGGAGGCTGTAATTTTCTGAGCTGTGCGTGCGCGCCTGTTTTCCACGGCGTGGAGCAGCAGCGAGGCTCTGCGAGGCCGGTAATGACTCAGGATGCCATCCGGGAAGACGAGGAACGCGAGGGGGGACCGTTGACGGCCTCCGCAATCATCGCTCGCCTCGCAGAGCCTCGCTGCTGCTCCACGCCGTGGAAAACAGGTGCGCGCGCGCACAACTCAGAAAATTACAGCCTCCGAGGCTCAGAACGCTTCGGAGGGAAGCTTCTGCATAAGCCCGGCCGAGTGACAACAAGTTCCCGCCGTTACGAAGTCTCGGAGGCTGTAATTTTCTGAGCTGTGTGCGCGCGCCTGTTTTCCACGGCGTGGAGCAGCAGCGAGGCTCTGCGAGGCGAGCGATGATTGCGGAGGCCGTCAACGGTCCCCCCTCACGTTCCTCGTCTTCCCGGATGGCATTTGGAGTGATTGCCGGCCACACAAACCTCGCTGCTGCTCCACGCCGTGGAAAACAGGCGGGCGTGCACAGCTCAGAAAATTACAGCCTCCGAGGCTTCGTAACGGTGGGAACTTGTTGTCACTCGGCCGGGCTTATGCAGAAGCTTCCCTCCGAAGCGTTCTGAGCCTCGGAGGCTGTAATTTTCTGAGCTGTGCGCGCGCGCCTGTTTTCCACGGCGTGGAGCAGCAGCGAGGCTCTGCGAGGCGAGCGATGATTGCGGAGGCCGTCAACGGTCCCCCCTCGCGTTCCTCGTCTTCCCGGATGGCATCCTGAGTCATTGCCGGCCACGCAGAATCTCGCCGCTACTCCACGCCGTGGAAAACAGGCGCGCGCGCACAGCTCAGAAAATTACAGCCTCCGAGACTTTGTAACAGCGGGAACTTGTTGTCACTCGGCCGGGCTTATGCAGAAGCTTTCCTCCAAAGCCCTCCAAGCGAGGAAAGGCCAGTTGGAAAAGGGGCTCTGCTCCTGCTCCGGGCTGGAGGCTTCCCTCCGAAGTCTTGGGATGTTCTGAGGAGCCCCCCAAGGAAAAACGCCGCTGCCAGGTAGTTAAAAGTACCTCTCTGATTCTGTCAGACTCTGTCAGTCTCTCTCTGATTCCCTCTCTCACTCCCTCTCTGTTCCTCTCTCTCTCTCTCTGTCTGTCTCTCACTCACACACACACACACACACACTGTGGTCACCTTGTTGAGTGTTCCAATCACATTTGAAACACTCAACAACTGGCCTGCATTTATGGTATTTTGCAGCATTCTGCAGTCATAGGACCAAAATATATGGTTAAAAGCATATATTTTGGTCCTATGACTGCAGAATGCTGCAAAATACCATAAATGCAAGCCAGTTGTTGAGTGTTTCAAATGTGATTGGAACACTCAACAAGGTGACCACAGTGTGTGTGTGTGTGAGTGAGACAGACAGACAGACAGAGAGAGGGAGTGAAGGAGGGAATCAGAGAGACTGACTGACAGACACACACACACACACACACACACACACACACACAGACAGAGAGGGGGGGGGGAGGGAGGGAGAGAAAGATAGAGAGACACACACAGAGTGAGTGATTAAGTGAATGAGTGAGAGACAGACACACCCACATACACAGAGTGACAGAGAGAGAGGAAGGTAGGGGAGAGAGACAGAGGGAGAGACAGAGACAGACACACACACACACACACAGAATGAGTGAGAGACAGACAGACACACACACACAGAGTGACAGAGATGGGGGAAGGAGGAGAGAGAGACAGAGATACAGAGAGAGAGACAGACAGATAGACACCCAGAGAAAATGACAGAGGGAGACAGAGAGGGAGAGAGGGAGAGAGAGACAAAGAGCCAGAGAGAGAGAGAAAAAGAAAAAGAAAAAAAGAAAGTGGGAGAGAGAGATGAAAGAAAGAATGAAAAAGAACTTATGACCACAATTGAGCCCAAAATTTTGGTTGCTAAGCAAGAGCATCGTTAAGTGAGTTTCACCACATTTTCCAAGTTAGCCATGCCCACCTGGTCACATGACTGCCAAGCCACTCCTACCAGGTCACATGGCCGGCAAGCCACTCCCACAAAGGAGGCCACACCCACAGAGTAGGTTCCAAAAAAATTTGAAACCCACCACTGGGTGGAAGTGAGTGTGAATGCCCCCCCCCCCCCAGTGCTTCCTGGGTCAGTTGGAGGCTTCCTTCAGCCTTCAAACAGTTGCAGGTTTTTTTTTGGGGGGGGGGGTTGCTTCCAGGTTGGTGCAGGAGGCTTTCCAGGGCCAAAATGGGGCGTGGAAAGCGCAAGGTTCCCCCCCCCCCCGTTATTCCCGAATTGTGAGCTCTTAGAAAAGTATCCCCTCCTTGTGGGTTGCTAACAGTGGTGGGTTTTACAATTGCCAAGGGTCAGGGCGAGGGATGCATGAGTATGCAGTGTTTGTGTGTGTGTGTGTTTTGTGTGTGTGTGTGTGTGTGTGTGTGTGTGTGTGTGTGTGTGTGTGTGTGTGTGTGTGTGTGTGTGTGCTCACATTGTGCAGGAAACTCGGCTTGGCTGGAAGTGAATGGTCTGGGCCTCCAGTGCTTTCTCGCTCAGTTGGAGGCTTCCTTCAGCCTTCAAACAGTTGCAGGGGTTTTATTTTTTATTTTTTGCTTCCAGGTTGGTGCAGGAGGCTTTCCAGGGCCAAAATGGGGTGCAGAAAGCACAGGGTTTTTGTTTTTCTTCCATCTTGGCCCTGGAAAGCCTCCTGCACCAACCTGGAAGCAAAAAACCCCAAACAAGCCCTGCAACTGTCTGAAGGCTGAAGGAAGCCTCCAACTGACCCAGGAAGCCCTGGAGAGCCAGGCCATTTACTCACTTCCAGCCCACCAGAGGTTTCTGCCCCAGGGCAGAAATGGAAACCTGTCCTGTGGAGCCCACTGCCACTTGGGCGGAGGAGGACGACCACACGAAGAAGAAGAGGAGGAGGAGAATGGCGAGGCTTTGCAGGAGCTGGCAGGGAGCAGGTCAGGTGGGGCTGGCTGGCTGGCTGGGGAGGGGGCAATCCTGGTGCTTAGGTGGCAACAGCCTGCATGCCCCAACTGTGCTGGGGAGGAAATAAGAGGCCCTGCTTGAATGGGGATGAAAGTACACACACACACTGCCTCCCTGCTCAGGTGTCGGCCACACCAGTTTGGGTGCCCTGGCTAAAGCACGCTTTCCCTGACACACACACACACACAGACAGACAGACACACACACACACACACACACTTAGATTGCTCTCTTACCCTCCCTGTCTCTGTCTGGCCCTATTTGCATGCTCAGCTGTCGCCCACACCATTGGTAGCAGTTTGGGTGCCTTGGCTGAAGTATGCTTTCTCTGCCAAACACACTTGGATTGCCTGTCTCTGTCTGGCCCCATTTGCTGCTCCTTGAGACAAAGAAGCCTCATTAAGTAGCTAAGTGGAAAGTAGTTGGGGGGAGGGGAGGAGCAGGAGACCTGCAGGTAACCACTTTCCCCACCCACCCACCCCCAACCCCCCCCCCCCGAGAATGAAAGTTTCTGGATCCCTGACTCTGCAAAAGAGACACCCCTGGACTAACAGATGACCTGAGTGCTGCATGTGTTGCTCTCAAACTTACAATGTATGAGTCAAGGTTAGAAAAATTATCAGCTTGCATTCAACAGCAAAGGTCACATTAATCAAAAGCATGCCAAAGGCAAATGTTTACCTTTCCATAAAAAGTTGTTTGTATCATTGAAAGTGCTGTTATTGGGGGGGGGGGGGTCAGAGAAAAGACGTTAATCATGTATGAGTTGTTTTTCTAAACTAAAACCTCATTATTCAGGTTAAATTGCCGTGTTGGCACTCCGAGATAAATAAGTGGTTTTGGGTTGCGGTTTGGGCATTCGGTCTCTAAAAGGTTTGCCATCACTGCAGTAGAGCATACACAGAGTGTAACCTAATTCAGCTTTTGTTAAATTGCTGTTGAGAGAAGCTCCATTGTAACCTAAGGTGCCAACTACATAGATAAAACTTCTAGGCAAATTCCCAAGCTTAGCCTAGCAAAGTAACTTCTTGTGAAAAGTAGAATGTGGATTCTGCCAAGTAGCCTTGCTTGTACCTTAAAATGTGTGTTCAGCATTCCCTAACAAAGCTATGAGTTATACTCCCAACAATGGATTTCTTTTCCCTTCTACAGTCTATGGTTTTCAGAGTGCTGATAAAAATCATGAAATTTGTGTGATATCAAATTATGTTTCTATAGCAATGACATTATGTGCAAGCTGTGTGAGCTGTAAGATGTTTGGAAAAGTTTTTGGCACATGCCTGTTTTTCTCTCTCTCTGCCTGCTCTGTTAACGTGGGAGACAAAAAGGTCATCCAGTCTTTTGCTTTCTGCAGAAATAAAAGCTGATAATCCATAGCTTCGTCTTCAGAGTTTCACTGGATTTATCAGATACTGAGCTGCATTCAAAAACCTTACACAATGAAGATTGCTGTGTTATATTTGGGGTCAGATCAAGTCCACAATATTATATTTTAATAAATCCAATTTTGTTCTCATGAAAGCATTAGAATAATTTGTTAATTAGACATTGTTTAAAATATTAAAGACAGAATATTAGCAAGATTGTATTATAAATGTGGAAAATAATAAATAAATTTAAAAACTATAAACAATATAAATCATATTACTATATCTCACCCCTACAATTTATTGCAATTAGATTAACATGTGCAAATGCCAACTGAAGTATTCTATTCCAATAAATGGCCTACTATAATTTTTGAGGATTGCTGCATATTTTAATGCTTCTAAGACCCAGATTCTTTGTGGAGAAATCTTTTTAGCTTCTCCAGTTGTACAAGAAACAGGGAGACCTCCGTTCCTCATACAATTTGTCTGTAGTAGAATCCAAGATTGGTCTTTAAGTGAAGTTTTGTCTGTTGTAACAGCCACAATTTTCAGAGTCTGTTAGTTTCCATAGATTAAATTTTATGCCAATACCCATATTTTCTCATTTTAGACAAAGTAGAAATTGTGTAAATTCCCAAATCAGCTCTGAGGGGCAGCAGCTGGAGTCCTTTTGTCCACCCCAAGATCCTCCTCGGAGGCTGTGATTGGGTTGGTTCTGCTGGTGGTTTCTCTCTGAAGCCCCAAACATCAGATTGATGTAAGAACATGGGGGAAACCTTGGCCTCATATACTTCAATAATTGGGGCTGAGGAAGCTGGAGAGCTATGAGGTTTTCATTTAAGCACCACTTTCACTCATGTCTTTGATCTAACTGAGCTCCTTTGATGATGAGGGAGCCAAGATTCAGTCTCAGAGAAAACAACCCCAGGGAAGGAAAAGTGTCACTTGCTCTATTGGCTGACCATCTATGGCTAGGATGTCATTTCCCAAAGACCATAACTTTTGAACATGATTTACCGGCATGAATTATCAGATAATTATTATGACAAAAGAACCCAAGTCTTCCTCACAGGGTATATAATCCAATGTGTAAGTATGATAATATCGCAGTGTAAATCAGCATGTTCTAATAGGTATTTAGCATGCTAAACATATGTACGCATAACAGAACTTATCACAAAATAAAAGGGTTGGAAAGGATCTTTGAGGTCTTCTAGTCCAACCCCCTGCTCAAGAAGGAGACCCTATACCAGGGGTCCTCAAACTATGTCCCATGGGCTGGATACAGGCCACTGAAGCCATTAATCCAGCCCACGTGGGACCATGAGGCTGCCCTGCCCAAATCACCCTGCCCACTTGCCAGTCCCCACCCACCGGCTGAGTGCACGCCTTACCTTTGCAAGCCCCACGGACTGAAACTGCAAAGTAAGACCAAAGCTTTTGGCCGGCAGAGTGTTTCTATGGGCTGCGGAGGCCAAAAATGGGATGCACGGAGGCCCCAGGAGGGGAAATGGTGCCCTCTGGTTCAGATTCTTAGCTTGGGCTAAGTGGAACGCAAAGCCATGTCAACTGGCACGCGTGGCCTTGCCCGTTGCTCTTCCGAGTTTCTTGTGTGCATGTGAGCACGACGATCAGCTGGCCTTTACATGCACGGCAGTGCCAGGAAGTGGAATAGGAGCTGCCTGATGCGCATGTATGGACCAACATGCACACTGGTCAATTCCTCTTCCAGATTGCACCCCTGACAAGAGCACTTGGTGCCAAAAGGGTTCGCCATCAATGCCCTATTCCAAGGGTGGTTTTATCAAGGCATTATAAAAGGGTACTAATACTTCTCGTGATTTGGATTCTATCCTTCTGTTGATGCAGCCTAGGATTGCAGTGGCTTTTTTTGGCTGCTGCCACACATTGTTGGCTCACATTTGAGAGATTGTCCACTAAGATTTCAAGATCCCTCTCACAGTTACTGCTATTGAGCCAGGTTTCACCTAATCTGTACCTGTACATTTGGTTTTTCTAGCCTCAGTGTAAGACTCAGGGGTTGCCACAAAGAAGAGGGAGTCAAACTATTTTCCAAGGCACCTGAGGGTAGAACAAGAAGCAATGGGTGGAAACTAATCAAGGAGAGAAGCAACTTAGACCTGAGGAAAAATTTCTTGACAGTTAGAACAATTAATCAGTGGAACAGCTTGCCTCCAGAAGTTGTGGAAATCTTTAAGAAGATGTTGGATAGCCATTTGTCTGAAACGGTATAGGGTTTTCTGCCTAGGCAGGGGGTTGGACTAGAAGACCTCCAAGGTCCCTTTCAACTCTGCTATTGTATTACTTTACTTTTCTCTATACTGAATTTCCTTTTGTTAGATAGGCTCAGGATTCAAATCCATCTAGATCCATCTGGATCTTGAGCCTATCTTCTGGGCTGTTGGCTATTCCTGCCAGTTTAGTGTCATCTGTACATTTGATGAGTTCCCCATCTATCCCTCATCCAAACCATTGATGAAGATGTTGAAGAGTAGTGGGCCTAAAATGGAACCTTGGGGTCCCCCACTGCTTGTTTCCCTCCATGTAGATGTAGTTCAATTGAGGACCACAGGCTGAGTCCATCTGGCGGTGATGCTGTCTATCCCACATATTTTTAGCTTACCAAGAAGTAGATGGTGGTTTACTTTGCCAAAGCCTTTCTAAAATCCAAGTACTGGAAACTATGTGCACTGCATTTCACTGGTCCACTAATTTAGTAATTTTTGTCAAAGAAAGAAATAACATTTATTTCTGATGTGTTTTTGGATCCTTCATTAGTTGAAGTAAATTGTCAATAAGAAGAGAGAATAACAAGGGTTCAAATATGCATCCTTCCCATCCTCCTTGGTAAGTATCAATCCTTCTTCTCATTGCTCCATTGAGCCCCAACCTCCCTCTCAAACAAGGACCTGGAGAAAGAGCCTGGATCAGGACTAACAGGTGGAGCTCCATTTTGAGGGCAATCAATTTCCTATATAATATTTCTCTGTTAATTATGACAAATGCACTAACATCTAGAAAATCAGCAAAACCCTGTTTTACTTCGCTGATATAGATTAGATATTTCAAGACAAATTTGTTACCAATATTAGATTATTGACACGCAATATTTCTTATAAAATCTATATAGCTATTCACTACCTAAAACCTTCTGTTTCTTCTACAAGGAATGCATTTTTCTCAAGTTTAACTAAGAGGATCCAGGCATAAATTTCAGCCACAATATCTGCTAGTCTATTTGGCCTATAATTGGTAGAGTCCTTTTTATTCCACTTTTTATGATTAATCTCAACATGAACGTAATGGAGTAAAATATTATCATTTTTGCTAATATGTAGAAAAGTAGCTCTTGAATTCCATGGAGAAGACATGATTGCATCTATTGCTCACCCACCACCACCCTCCCCTCACTTTACCAGAGAGAGAAAAACACACACAAACCTGTGGAACTTTGTAGGTGCCTCCTAATGTTGACATCTGGATGGAGATGTCCCTTTTAGCTCCATCAAGAAGAGCCATAAGGTTCTCCTTCCTTTCACAGCCGTAGTTGGGGACATTGGCTTCTCCAGTGGAGAGAATGTCCAGCAGGGCATCTGAAGTGCGGAAAGTGCTCCAATAGTTGGCATGGATGTTGTAGCCAAGTGTGAGATTTTGCAGGAGCTGGGAATTCTTGTTGACCATTTGAATGACGAAAATGAATGTTAAGGCTTTTAGAAAATCATAAGCATGCCTATTGTAAAAAAAAATGTTATTATAAAAGGCAGCAACAAATACTTTTTCAAAATATATAAGCCTCCAAAAGCCTACTGATCCTTAAGCCAACACTCATCCAAAAGCAATGATCAGTTATACAAATATGGGAATGGGCTGAGGTACAGCAACTACAACTGGTTCCACCACTACTTTAAATAAAATTCATTATTCAAGTGATAAATTAAGGATTGAACTGAGAGAGGAAAATAACCTGCAGCCCTTTCGGCTTTTTTTTCAGGCCTATTTTTCGATTTGAGTTTCTTTCACAAAATCAGACAAAAGAGAGAAGCCATGGAAATCAAAATCATTCAGGAAATTAGACATAATCCCCAATATAGGAATAAATGAAGAATAAAAAATAGAAAAGAAGGAGAGTGTTAGAATGGAGGGAGTGCAACTCTATCACCCTGAATGACTTACCAATCATGGAAAACCAACTGAAGAGAAGGAGCCACATTGAAAAGAAACTTTATATGCAATGTTTCTATTCCAGTGGTGACTATACCGATGAGATGGTCTCCTGGGCTGTAAAAGCTTGGTGGTTGTTTTCCATCCTGGTGCTCCAAACTCAGCGGGCATTTCATTCTCAGCTTCCCAGAGACTGGATGGGACACCAGCAGCATCAGAAGCAGAAGCAGGAGGTCCATCATTCATGGGGTGAATCAATCAATCCCTTTTCTTTTTCTAAAGAAGAATTAGAAGAATTCAAAGGACTCTCACAAGGTGGAATATGATCCAGTTTCTTTCCTGATTGAAACACAGAGAAACACTCAGCTTCATCTGGAAAGGAGAGAGATTGACATTCAAGAGCACAAACCCTGCCTGTCCCAAAACTCCATATTTCTCTGCCCAAAGTCTCCCCTGGAGGACTCGGCCAAAGAGCAGAGCTGAAACTTTTATCATAATTTTCCCTCTCAGGAGGGATCCCTGGATAATTCAACTCATTCTTGGACTCAAAGGTTGTTGGGAAATTCTGTAGAGAGAAATGAAACGGAAATAATCCCCATGTGATTCATAATAACGGGGGCAGATATCGAATTAAAGCCATCATCTAGAATTGAGAGATTTGGGGTCTCCATGCTTGAAACTGAACCCAGAGGGAATACACAGCACCTGTGGCTGAAGAAACAAATAAATCTGAGATTTGTTGGCATAGTGATAAAAGACAAAACTCCAGGGACCAGTTAATGGCAGAGCATATCACAGAACTGAAATCGTTGGCAGCTGAGTTGGAACCAAAATGTACTTTATTTTGAAAGCTAATGCTCAAGGGCACCACACAAAAGGGCTGATGCTATAGTATGGCCTGTCTCCAAGAACAAAATCAACTTTATTGAAAAACTAGTTACCAGAATTTTGCAGAGTTAAAAAAAAATGAGAGAGAGAGAGGGAGGGAGGGAAGGGGTAGAGAGAGAGGTTAGAAAAAACGAAACCAGGGCTGCCTCTCACCCCATGGAATGAACGCAGGAAGGAAGGAAGGAGAGGAGGAGAGGGGGGGAGAAAAGTTTTTAAAAATGAGTGAAAAGATATCAAAATCAAGGCATGAAGTAAGCATGCCTTAGGAGATAAATTCCCCTTTTCTGATGTTATGATATTACTTTTATAGTTTCAACTTGGGTTGTTGAGAAGAGTTGGTTCCTACTGTGCTAATAATGGTTTTAAAATTAATAAATGAAAGTCAACAGTTAGGGTGTTTGGAAAATAACATCATTGCCATAGAAGGCTATTTGATGGTGAGTCAATAGAGTGAATTAACATCTTTCCTTATTTAGGGTAGTTTTCTCCAGAACTGAAAGTTCACTCTTGTTCAATGAAGCGCCTTTAGAGCAGGGGACTCAGTGAATTTGCTGCTTCAATTTTAAAAACCATCCAGCTTCCTTAGCCCAATATATTAAAGTCTGTATTGCCAAGCTCCTATATCAAACTATAGTTAAAATAGTTCATGCTTAGTACAATTCCAGTCCCAGCATCTGAAGAGTATCTTAGAGATGGATAAAATAACTTTAGCTTCTGCCCTCAGAACTAATTTAGGAAGTTGTTCATTTCTCTCTCTCACTAAAATTAGGGAATATTATTATTGATCTAAAATGAAATTAGTGGAAAATGAGAGAACCCCAAAATCTGGTCTGTCAGAACCAACAAAATTTCAATTACAGCCCACTTTCCTTGAACATCTGACAAATCCTATTAGGAGCTGTGGTTTCCCTGTCTCTTGCGTCCTCGGAGAACAGGTTCAAGAGAAGGCTGCACAAAGAATCTGGGATATCCGAGCAGAGAAAGATACACCCAACCTCAGTAAGGTTGGCACATTGAAGTGGATGAGCTGCTACAAACAGACCTCCCAAATTTCCAAGTATTGAGACACAGAAATGCCTTAATATCTCAGGGTCGGGTTTTTTTTTAGCAAGATTTGAAAAGCTAGTCATAATGGTTAATTAAAAAAATATAATCAACTGCTTATAATGAAAAGGATTTTATTTGTGGAGCCCCAGTTAAGAAGATGCCATGCATCTTAATACATCTGTTATTGGAATGTCTACTGTCTAAGAAAGAGAAAGATCTTGGACTGCATTGTTAGACAAATGACCCATTGCTTAAATCAAAACAATTGATTTCCTGGGTGGTCAGAATTCCAAAATTAAATATAATGCAGCCTCTTATTGGAGCAAAACTCTTCCATTGAGAACTGGACATGTGGGTATGACTTTGGCAAATTTTAAGGGTAGTGCATAAATTTGTTTTCCAGTCTTTAGTCATATTCTTTCTCACTTATTTCTTTTATTACTTTCCATTTTTATATATGAATTTATTATGCTCTGTGTTCTACATTATTCATCTTGAAATGGCTTAATGGCTAATTGACAACAAATTCTTCTAATAGGTCCCCGAGAACCAGTTTGGATTTATTAAAATCTAACATTTTGGATTTGATCTAACCCCCAATATAACACGGCATTCTTCATTGCTTTTTTAGATCAGTGATAGAATTGCTTCAGAGACCCTGAGAGATAAAAATCAGTTCCCCCTTTTCCACCAGATGTTCCCCAAAGAAGGATTCCAGTACCCAGCCATTGTCCAACTGCTCCTCCATTTCAGATGGACCCTGATTGGCCTCTTTGCTTCAGACACGGAGAAGGGGGAGAATTTCATGAGGATTATTACTCCTATGCTGGTCAGGAGTGCAATTTGTGTTGTTGTATCACAACGATTCTCCACAGATGGAAATACAGCTCCCCTCTCTAAGTGGAGACAAGTCAATGTCTTTGTTCACTTCCTGGAACGTGTTCCTCTTGCAAACAGAGTTCTTCCTTTCCATTCAGCACTTGCACACTTGCCAGGACCCACTGAAGGGAAAGTTTGGATCTTGTCAATCTTGGGTGAAGCGACAATGAGAAGGCACAGGCTTTTCAAATATGTCCACAGTATTTGGAACTTTGTATATCATGGAAAAAGTCCTAAGGATGATCCCTTTGAAAATAGTTTCTTGGCGGGATCTCAATATCAAGATGAGCATTTTCACTGTTCTGTTTCAAAGTCCATCTTCTCGGTCAAAGAGAGGGGAAGATGCACCCAGAAAGCCCCACTGGAGACCCAGTGGAAATGGAACAGGATCCAGGTCCTAAATAACCCCAATGTGTACAGTATCACCAAGACTCTGGCCCAGGAGGAGAAACAAAGGGGTCGAAGAGAGTTTGGGGCCTCCAAGGCTGCAGCCATGACAGGTAAGGGGTCCCGACAAGGATCCATCAGATTTCCTTACTTTTTAGGAAGCATCCAAAGGAGACGGAGGGGAACCATTAGAGCTCTTTGGGGTACAAAAGGCCAAGAGTTTGGGGCAATTTAATTATTCATGGAAAGGGGTGTTAAACACTGCTAATTTTTAAACCATGCATACATTTTTCAATAAAATACTGTAGGCAGGGGTTTGAAATTAGCACCATAGAATTTTATATTTATACCTTTGAAGGAAACTCTGAGACCATCTAGCTCAACCCCTCCTCCCTGCATGAATTAAAGCTTTTCTGTCTGATGACTGCTTGGTCTTTGCATGAAGATTGTAGGAGCTGAGCAGGTGGGAGTTCAATGCATCATCTTGTTAGAAACATTATATTCCAACAACTCCATGACCCCCACCCCCCATGGATTTTGTTGACTTTGAGATCAACTGCTGTTCTTGGCAACTTGCGCCTGAGAAAGACAAACAGCGAAGGGGAGTCTGAACTCCTCTGCTTCACTGAGTTTCCTCCCTTGTAACTGAGTTCATTTTTCCATGCCTGACACTCTGGGATAACACTAAACAGATCTTAAGCTTCTGTGTGCCATCTTTCCGTCATTGGAAGAGGGCTGCATCCTCCATTCGCCAATTGAGAGATTGTCCTAGAATATCTAGTTAACCGAAGAGAAGGATTAGGAGGGACATAACAGATGTACCTGGGAGGCTGCCCTAAAGAAGAGGGGTTTCATTTCTTCTATAAGGCCCCTGAGGGCAGGGCAAGAAGCAATGGATGGGAGCCTGTTAAAGAGAGATCCAACTGAGAAGGAATGAGAAATTTCCTGACAGCGTGAACTGTTTAATGGGTGGAACAGTTTTCCTCTTGGGCTTGTGGATTCTCCATCACTGGCAGCTTTCAAAAATAGACTGGGTAACCATTTGAGTGGGATGGTATTGAGTAAGGGGTTGGCCTAGAAGACCAAGATCCCTTCCAGCCCTCTGACTCTATGACTGCATGGAAGGATGGTCCCAGGCTCCCTCTGATTTTCAGCTGCCTTATTTCAATAGGGCCCTTTGGCAGCCAAGATGGCAGCAGCTTCCTTTCCCCTTCCTTGCCCTTCCTGAGCCAGATATTCTGCCATGTCTTCCCCAAGGGTGGTGCCTACAAGGCAGTGGTGGGTTTCAAAATATTTTAGAACCTATTCCGTAGGTGTGGCCTATTTTGTGGGCGTGGCTTAGCGGTCATGTGACCGGGTGGGAGTGACCAACTTGCAAATGTGGTGAAACTCATTTAACAATGCTCTTGCTGAGCAATCAAAATTTTGGGCTCAATTGTGATCATAAGTTCTCTTCCTTTTTCTTTCTTTCTTTCTTTTTCTTTCTTCCTTCCTTCCTTCTTCCTTTCTTTTTTGTGTCTCTCTCTCTCCCTCTTTCTTTCCTTCCTTTCTTTCTTTCCTTCCTTCCTTTCTTGTGTCTCTCCCTCTTTCTTTCTTTCCTTCCTTTCTCTTCCTTTCTTCCTTCCTTCTTCTTTCTTTCTTGTGTCTCTCTCCCCCACTTTCTTTCTTCAATCCCTCTTGTGCCTCTCTCTCCCTCTTTCTTTCTTTCCTTCCTTTCTCTTCCTCTTTCTTTCTTTCTTCCTTCCTTCCTTCTTTCTTGTCCCTCTCCCCCACTTATTTCCTCCCTCCCTCCCTTCCTTCCCTCCATCCTTCTTGTGTCTCTCTCTCCAACGTTCTTTCTTTCTCTTTCTATCTTTGTCTCTCTCTCTCCCTTCCTTCCTTTCTCTCTTACTCTTTCTTTCTCACTCCCCCCCCCTCACACACACATACCTTCCAGTTGGCGAAAATGTCTGTTTTGCCAGCTGGGAGGCTGGCAAAGAAGCCTCGTTTTCCCTGCCACCCGTGGCACTTCACTTGCTGCAACTCGGACAATGGGGAGGTGGGAGTAGTGCTGTCCGGGTTTGAGGAACGGATGTTCCTTCTGCTCAGCTCCTGCCAGCTGAAGGAAAAGCCCTGGGGAGACGGGCTCTGCGCACTGCTCTGCCGGACTGCCGATCATCCGCTGACCCCTAAAGAAGAAGGATCGGCTGCGGCAGTCCGGCAGAGCAGCGGGCGGAGCCCGTCTCCCCGGGGCTTTTCCTTCAGCTGGCAGGACGACGAGGAAAGAGAAGCCGCTTATCTTGTGTAAGATAAGACAGGCAGGCGGGTGGGCGCGTGACTCTGCCGGAGAAAACGTAGAAAGCGCGGAATCAGCTCTGCCTGGAGGCAAAAAGCTTGGACCTCCCCCCCGCGCACCCGTCAGCCAAAACCTCCCGGGAGGCTTCGGCTGGTGGGCAAGCAGGGGTGGTGGTGGCTCCGAGCCTTCTCGCCTTCAGACAGAGCTGATTCTGCCTTCAGACAGAGCTGATTCTGCACCTTCTACGTTGTCCTGGGCAGAGTCATGCGCCCACCAGCTTGCCTGTCTTATCTTACACAAGATAAGCAGCTTCTCTCTCCTCCTCGTCCTGCCAGCCGAAGGAAAAACCCCGGGGAGACAGGCTCCGCGCGCTGCTCTGCCGGACTGCCGCAGCCGATCCTTCTTCTTTAGGGGTCAGCGGAGGATCGGCAGTCCGGCAGAGCAGCGCGCAGAGCCCGTCTCCCCGGGGCTTTTCCTGACGGGTGCACGGGGGGGAGGTCCAAGCTTTTTGCCTCCAGGCAGAGCTGATTCCGCGCTTTCTACGTTTTCTCTGGCAGAGTCACGCGCCCACCCGCCTGCCTATCTTATCTTACACAAGATAAGCGGCTTCTCTTTCCTCGTCGTCCGCCAGCCGAACGAAAAGCCCCGGGGAGACAGGCTCCACTCGCTGCTCTGCCGGACTGCCGCAGCCGATCCTTCTTCTTTAGGGGTCAGCGGAGGATCGGCAGTTCGGCAGTCCAGTAAAACTTGTCTTACACAAGTTGGCCAGCTGAAGCCTCCCGCCTTTCCTGAGCAGCTGGCAGCTGCAAGAGACCCGTAGGGGAGGCAGGTGGGCTTTGCAACCCGAAGGCTGGCATTTCGTCTCTGCAGCGTAAACCAGCTTGGGCGGGACTGGAGAAGTTTTCTCAGTGGAGCTGAAGACATTTCTGAGAAGAGAAACTTCTCCGGTCGCGCCTGAGCTGGTGGAGCGCAGGCAAGCGCCGTCCCGTGAAAGGGGCGGGGCAGGAAACTTACTTCCAGGTTCATTCGCCAACTGGATCGCGTGATCCGGTGCGATCCGGTAGAAACCCACCACTGCTACAAGGGGACCTTAAGTTGGGGTTTCCCCAGGCAAGAATATTTGCTCTGCTGTGGCTTCCACTCAATGACTATGTTGAGATCATTTCACCAAATGTTCCTATCCAGTTTGGTATCCATCATCCCTTTTCTCTTGCGTCACATTTTACTTCTAAGTGAAGATCTCTTCACTTCTCTCTCTCTTAAATTCCTTTTGGGGGTTTTTCAGACAATTTTGGTGAACCATCAAGATGTTTTTTTGAATTTTATGCCTGGGTCTAAGTTATAAATAAAGAAATGATTTAAGAAAAGGAGCAAATGAAATCTTAATGAAATGTTCTTATACAAAATAACATAATTTGTTAAGTTCTAAATGCTAAAATTTACATATTTTTGATATGACATCAAAATATATTTAAAAGTTGATATAAATGTTGCATCAGAAAATCATATTTTATCAACTTCCAGCCTGCATTAATGACAATATAGAAAAATAGATGATCAAGGACTAATTGTTATTCATAAATTCCCAGTTTTATGAGGGACATTGAAATTAATGATCTCAATTAATTAGTTATCAGCAAGTAGGTTGTTACTACTTTGCTGAAATCTTTACATCACCAGAATTTCCACAATCTATTAAGGAAGTGTAATGACATGTGCAAATATAATATAATACCAACATCTTCACCAGGCTAGAAAGTTGGAGATCCTGAGTTCAAGTCCTGCCTTAGCCGTGAAAGCCAGCTGGGTGACTTTCGACTAGTCACACTGTCTCAGCCACAACCCTTGTTGTGTGAAAAATAAGAAGAGGAGGGTGTGTTTGATATATTTGCTGACTTGAGTTATTGCTTCGGAGACTCCGTCCAGCCACCTCATTCTCTGTTGTAAATTTTTTTTTAGATCTTTTGTAATTCTCCAGGCTTGAAAAAGGGTTGGTGGGAGATTTGAACTTTCAGACTTGTGAGATTGTCTTGATGTGGCCTTCCAATAAAGTCGAGTCACCTCATGTGGTTGTGTTTCCTACCTGGTGTACCTGGGAGAAGATTAGCCTGGCAACTTTCTTTTTGACAAATCCACATTTTCTGGTAATCCCCCTGTTTTTCCCAAGGAGTTTACAAATAATCTCTTTGTTTGTTTCTTTGTTCAATTTATTTGTAGTCTGTTCTAAAATACCCTCTTTCATAGAGAAATTTGGTCAATGATATTTCGTCAATACAAATGTAGTTTTTCAATATATGATTGACAAATTTTGCTGAACTTTTGTCAGTTTTGAAGACAGGGATAACACTTATTTCCCAATTCACAAAATTTGCAAATTAGACAACTCTAGGAGAAAGATTCACATGTGAAAAAACCATGAGTGGTAAGAAACCAAGCTTCCTGCTTTTCACCTTCATGGGTGTTTCTATTCCAGTTCCATCCATTTCTGGAGACGAGTGAATTTTGCAATCTTTCCAAGAAGAAACTGTACTTGGATCAAAATGGAGATGTAGCTGCAGATTTGAATATCATAAGCTGGGTTACTTTCCATAAGAGGGATGCCATTAAATAGCAGCTGGGGACTTTTCAAAGAGAGAGACTTATTATCAGCCAAGATGCTCTTTTACGGCTCAAGTTGCTCAACAAGGTGGGTGAAATATCGGTATCCTTTCTTTATTTTTGAAAGCCGTTGAACCCATTTCAAGTTGGCTAAATCTGATCATTAAGGGGAAGACCTTCAAAGAGAATGGAATATTGGGAACAGAACACATAAAGTCTTCTTAGACCGCTTGGAGGGCTTCCATACTATTGACCAAGGTATCCTTTACATGCTGTAGCTTGAAACATAATTTAGCCATCCCCAACTTGGGATGCTGCTGACCGTTTAGGATTTCAATCTATCAGAATAGAGCTGGGAGGAAGTCAAGGGAGACTCTGCCCGGAGACCGATGATGCTGAAGAAGGGAGATTTGCCATTGGTCATCCTCCTTTCTGGACCCTCTCAATCCTGAAGTTCCAGGAAGCCTCATTCTGGGCTCTGCAGAGTTTCTGTGATTCCTTCGCTTTGTGGAGAGAGGGAACCAGTGGGGAATTCCACTGCCTGAACCAAAGTGATCCACGGGACCTTGAGACTGGTCATTTTCTGGGGGGGGGGACTCCCGCAGGAGGGGGTAGGGGGGGCACGCTGAGGCAATTCAGCCGGTTGGCTGAACTGCTCATACAATTAACAAGCGGTTTTAGGGAACCCGTGGGAACTGGCTGAATCCCTCCCCTACCTGGTTCCATGTTGGGCCAAGTGATATGTCCCTCCCCCCTGCTTGTGGGCAGACCAGAGGCATCTGGGGGGTCAGAGTGGATTTTAGACTGACCTCGGTCTGATCCATCAAACCTTTTCTACCTGCTTAAAATGGAATTTGCAAAGTGACCCGAGTGGCAATCAGAAGCCATTCTGAAACCTCAGGCTGACTCCTGATCCACCCACAATCTCTGTGGTTGGAAAACAGAAGACTTTCCATGGGTGCCTCTTGCTAGAAACCTGGATATCCCCCCCTTACTCCCCCTCCCCTCCCTTCTTGGACCTGGATGAATAGGCGGCATTGAACTCTCAAGCCACAATCCAAAGAATTTGGTCGACGAAGAGGCTGCCTCTACACAGGATCCTCTCAACCGGGAGAGAGTCTCAAGGGCTTTTTCCTCTGGGCGTCTTCTCCAGCCTTTCATACACACAAGCCCTCTTGGAACAGAAGCAGGGAAAGGCTTTAGGGACAAATGATAGAGTAGGAAATTAAAGGGACAGATTAGATGTTGCTATTTTCATTCTCTGGATGAGGAAGGAAAAAATAGAGTGGGGATTTCTAAAAGGTAGATACTTAAATAATAACAAAGCCAAAGTGAAACCTCAGACAGCTGTTCTGGTCGATGCTTTCTGTGAAAGGGGTTTTATCAGGAAATCAAGAAAGAAGGACATAATAGTGATGGAGAGCAGGTCAATCCCTGCATTCCAGCTCATTCTGCCATTCCAAGACTTCTCATGGAGATTATGCAACAACACAGTTAGAGTAGGGCTCCTACAGCTCTCATCTGACCTCTTATGATCTTTCTCTCTCACACACACACAAACACTTTTAGTTTCTGTCAGTAGGAAGAAGTGCCTCAATTATTTTTCATAAGGTGTCTGGTTCATTGGAAATTGCTGAATATTATATTCCTCTGAATGACTTTCCCAGAGTTCTCTTTAGCAAGATTTATTGGGTTGAATAGGGAGATACAAGAAGTACAGCCATTCAATCATTTTCCATTCTGAAACAAGTAGATTTGATTTTCTTTGGCTCCTGCCTACTATCTAAGTGGAAAGAATATCTCCTTTCAAATAAAAGAAACATTAACAATTCTTCCAATATCATAATGTGTGGGGAGGTGTGGGGGTGTCCTCTGTGCTTTGCCTTCCACGGCTGGTTGCTGGCGGTTTCAGTCAGACAGAATTTAACAGAATAGCAGACTTGGAAGGGACCTTGGAGGTCTTCTAGTCCAACCCCTTGCTTAGGCAGAACCCCATGGATTCCCCACTGTTTAGTGACACTCAACTGTTAACCTTCCCTTCTGAGCTGAAAGGGGGGGGGGATTCCAAGGGAGGGAGGGGTCAAGGGTTGAGTAGAGGGAGAAGTGTTGTTTGACCTCTAGGTTACCTGGATACCTGGATTCTGTTGGAACTCTTTTCTGTTGATGGGTGGGGCCACGCAGGCTATAAAAGCTTGACTGGATGAGAGAGACAGAGAGACAGAGGAGAGACAGAGAGACAGAGGAGAGACAGAGAGACACACAGAGAGAGAGACAGAAGAGAGACAGAAGAGAGACACAGAGAGAAAGAAAAACAGAAAGATAGAGAGAGACTGAGAAGTGAGTAGGACTTGGTTTCTGGTTTCTGGTTTTTTTTTTTTCCTGCTTGGGAGTTTGACCTTGGGATGAATACCTTAGTTGTTGGGGAAGCACCAACCATTGAATCCAGAAATTGACTCTTCTTCCTCCATCCCTTTTCTCTTTCAGAAATGGATCCAAATGAGCAGCTGCGGCCATCCAGCGACAGACCCCAGAACGTCCTTGGGGTCTATGTATTCGTTGGCCTCTGCGTATTTCTCCACCTATGCAAGTAAGTTGCTCCTGTTAAAGGGAGTATCTTCACCACAACCTGGGGATCCCTGGGGCACTGAAAGCCCCCCAAAATATTGGTACAACTAATTGGAGAAAGTATAGAATCCCCCAGGGCTGGAAGGGACCTTGGAGGTCTTCTAGTCCAACCCCCAATCTTGAAAATCTGGAGCCCCCATTAAGAATTATCTTTGTTATCATTGTTAAGAAAACAATGTACCAGTCAATTATATTTTATTCTTTTATTCTTCTTTAATCCCCAGAAAAAGGTGTCTGCAAGTGTCGCCAGAACAACGAAATGAAGATGTGGAGGCCGCCATAATCACGATGGAACCGTACATACCGGAACCCATTTACCCCAACATCCCCATCATTGATGAGCGAAGGATGTCAGACGTTCTGCCTTGCACGACAATGTGATGGTTGGTAAGTGATCTAATTTGGTTTTCTTTATTTTTCTATTTTAAAGGTATTCTGTAGTTATTATTATTGTTGTTATTGTTATTTAATTCTTAATACCTTTTGTTGTTTTGCATTTCTTGCTTTTGGGGTTTTGTGTGGGGGTGGTTGGACTATGGAAACTAATAGGAAAGAAAACTAGGAGCCTTTAATTTGGTTGCTCTGTTTTTTATTGTTTTGTTTCTATTTCATTATTCTTAAAATATTCAATCTGTGTTTCTTTTGCCCCAAGACAAATTGCAGCAACCATCACATTGTTGACAGGGCTAAACGTCTGACATCGTCTTCCATCAATGATGGGGATGTTGGGATCGATGGATTCCGGTATGGAGGTTCCACAGTGATGGAGGCCTCCTCATCTTCAGTGGTTCTGGTGACGCTTGCAACACCTTCAATGCAGAGGCCAAATCATACATGGACCCCAAGGATGACAAAAGTCGTTTTCCAGAGTCTCCGAGGAAGTTCTGAGGACTCTCACTGGATGGCCGCACCAGTTCTGACAGATGGACCTGATGGATGGACCCGTGGCTGGATGAGTAACTAGCACAGAGCTCCACTTCGACTCAGAGGTGACCTCCTCACCTGGCCTAAACCCCATTGAGATCTTGTGGGTCCTCCTTAAAGGGGAGATTTATGGTGAAGGGAAACAGTTCACCTCTCTGAACAGTGCCTAGGAGGCTGTGGTGCCTGCTGCACAAACTGGATCCTCAACAGATCAAGAAACGGACAGACTCCATGAATGGAAGGGTTAGGGTTAGGGTTGGTTAGAATGGTGGCTATATTGGTCACTTATTTCTTTTTGTGAACTTTCAGAAATGTTTATTTGTACATTTTGAGTTGTTTGTTTATTATTCTGTAAATAAATGAGTGTATGGGCAAATTTTCATTTTGTTGTGTAATAATTCTGCAGACTAATAGTTGCCCAATAATTGTGCAGACACAGATATTCTCCTAAGAAAGCCAAAACCTCACTTTTACTTTCTTCAATGTTCAGGTTTGAGGTTTATTAACATTTTGGATTGACAGAGAACACTGGAGTTATTCAATAACACAATTAATCCTCCAAAATGCCTAATAATTGTGCACAGAGTGCAGGTACCACTTTGGTGGGAAATGTGGTCCGTTTCATGGAGATGGTCAGGCCCCCTGCCAGTGCTGGACATGCTTGGATGGGACCCCCAACTGTCAGCAGTGGTGGGATTCAAATAATGTATGTAACAATGGGTTCTGTGCCCTAATGAAGATTTTAAATATTAAAAAATGGATATTAAATCTTATTTTGGGGGATGTCTTACTTTACAGCAGGTGGTGTGGTGGTGGGGGGACTGCACATAATTCAGCACCTGCCACCAAGATGCCCTTGCTTATGTTTCTGTACATTTGACATATCCCATGGACAGTACAAACCTTATTACCTGTTACGATTACAGAGAAGAGCAGACTTAACAGCATCAGAATGAGGATGGTATATATTTTATATGGTTTGTCCTAAGAGCATCAACCAGGCAGGGCAACGGAGTCATCTTGAAAAATGAATTTAAGTAGTAAAAACAGTAAAAATCTGGCTGTTTGAGATCCCTTGTCATCTGGAGCAGTGGTTCTTAACCTGGGTGATATTGCCCCCCAGGGACTAATTTCATTTTTCAAGGGGGCGATGGAACGAAAAGGGGCAATTGTCCCCATGTTGACTTAGCTGGTGCAACTTATTCCACCCCGGCCCAGCTCCCTCGAGACAGCCGAAGCTAGTGGGCAGCATCTCCCCTTGCCCCCTCCTCTCCTGCTGGGTCACCCTTCTTATTGCTGGGGATGCTTTGCTTACAAAGCCTGGCCTCCTTGCATGGAGAGGGAGGGGGCCTCCCTCTGACACCCCCCCCCCCCCCACACTTTGCTTTTTGCTGCCACAGGTCCCTTGAGATCTCTCAAGGCAGAGGTTAGACTCAAGGCTTCCTGCAAACTTTCTCCTCCGCGCTTCAACGTGTAGCAGCCTCGTCCCCTGCCTCCCAAATACCAAAGATGCCTGGGATGGGGAGAAGAACGTCTCATTGGCGAGCTCCTCTCTCTCTCTCTCTCTCCTTCTCTCTCTCTCTCTCTCTCTCTCTCTCACACACACACACACACACACACACAAACACACAAACACACACACACACACACACACATTCCAAACTTGATGCTTTTATCCACTCAGCTCTCAAAGGGCTCCTCCTTTCAGTATTTCCCCCCTCTCATTCGGCCAGAATCTCCTCTCTTGTCCCCGAGTTCATGTTACCAGGACTGACTCTCTGGAGTAACCCTGAAAAGATTCCAAGATTTTGTCTGAGCATCTTTCAGTTACACCACTGATGGCGAACCTTTTTTGGCAAAAGCGGGGGGGGGGAGTGCAAGGGGGTCTTGTGCGGGCGTCGCACACCCATAATGCCCCGCTGCCTCGCTCTCAGGTCGGGCAGGGCCATCCCCGGCAGGCGGTCTCTCTGAGCCGGGGCCTCTTCCCTCCCGGGCCACGTCGGGGCTCCGTCTGCAGAGGCTGCGACCGAGGAGAGTCTCTGGGGGGGGGGGGGCAGACTCTGCAAAGTGGGCAGGCACTGCGGAGGGGGCGGCGGGGAAGCCGGTCTTGGGAGGAGCACATCAGGCACCGCCGGACTCTGGGACACGTTCTCTCCGTCCAAGGGTGCAGCTGTCCGGCGGGGGAGAAACGGCGCCCGGCTCCGCGGAGGGAGGAGGAGAGGCCAAGAGCAGCAGCAGCGGCGGGGGTGGGTGTGGGTGGGTGTAACGTTGGAGGCTCTTGGAAGGGGAGGAGGAGGGAGGGAAGGGAATCTCATCTTTGGGGGGGGGGAGGTTGAAGGTGTCAACATTCACCCTTTTCTTGGCTGCATCCAAATAAGGCTGGAAGAGCCGCCGCATCCCCTGGAGCTTCTCCTCAGCCGCAGATTTGCGCTTTCTCAATTCTGCCCTCCCCCCCCCATGATCTGAAAGGACGACCCGAGTTTCTCCCCCTCCACTTCCCCCCCCCCCCAAATCACTTCCCCGGTCTTTGTCCGACCGGGCACTCCGAGGGCGGCGGTCCTTCTGCCTGCCGAGAAGCCCCTGGAGGGGCAGCCGAGGGGCGCTGCCCCCCCAAGGAGAGAAAAGCCCCCTTCCCCCCTGCTTTTCCCAGCGGCAGTTGCGCTGAGGCCCCTCAGCTCATTCTCCCCCCCCCCGCCGCCCCATCTTCTGTATCCTTGGAAGGGGCAGGTGGGGGGAGTGATAACACAGCCGGCCCTTCTTCACTCCCCCAAGTACCCCCCCCCCGGAGAAGGAGAGGTGTCCCCCCACTTGGGGGGGGGCGCATAAAAATGACAGGACATCACATGGGGGGGGCAAAACTATGCTTTTCTTGGGGTTGAGGTGGAGCCGGTCCCTCCCCCTCCAGACCTTCGCAGCCCCCAAAGACTGTGGAGGCTCCTGAGTGGCCCTGACTGACTGACTGACCGGGGTCCTTTGGGGCTTCTTTTCAATCCCTGCAGGATTAAATCCCCCTCTTTCTTCCCCCAGAGAATAAGAGAGGCCCCCTCCTTTCCTTCCCCCCCCCCCAGGCTGCCAGAATCCCAGCTCCTCCTTTCCCTCCGCTCTGTCCGGCAGCTCCAGAACTCGCCCCCCCAGGACAGCTCCCACTTCTCTTCCCCCCCCCCTCATTTAACCAGAGCGCTGCCTCCTCAGAGGGACTGGTAGGTCTCAAGGGAACAGAGTCCTTTGTAGGGAGCATCGCAAGTCTCCCGGTCTCTTCCCAGCCTTCAAAGAGATGCTGAGCTGGTTCCTCTCCGTCTGGCCTCTCCCAGCCTCCGATCGTCTGAATGGGAGCCCTGGGCTAATAGTGATGCAAGAAATGGTTCTGGGGGGCCTCTCTCAGCTCCTTTTTTATTTCTCTCATACATGTTTTATAAGTGCCTGAAATGATGATGAATGCCCATCTCCCTCTGTTAAATAAAGTCTCTTTTCTGTGTGGTCTCCTGTCCAAAGAGATACTCGAGGTTATCCTAATGATTGAGGAATTTGCCTTAACTCTGTGTCAGCTGAATGCGAAAGGGGGAAGAAGAAGGGAAAGGGAAACAGAGTAAAAAGGAAACAAACAAGAAGGGGAAAGGAAAGGGAAAAGGAAGCAGAAGGGAAATTGGAAGAAGAGAAAGGGGAACAGAAAGGGGAAGAAGAACTGAAATAAACCCCTTCGTCTTTCCTTCCTTTCGGATTATTTTGCAACTACAAATAACTGAAGAAGAATCAGCCTGACCCGCTCACAACTTCAGAGATCAAACCAATCAGATCGCCTCTTCAGAAAAGACCCCCATGCAGCTCTCTTTGCTTCGTTTGTTGGTCTCCTTTCCTCCCCACGCCCTCCCCTTTCCCGACTTTTCCTTCCTCCCGTTTTCCTCCCTCATCAGCTGCCACGGAGTGCCTGGAGGAGCCTATTTGTGACGTCCTCTTATTACGTCACTCTTACACAGCTGAGCAAAACCCACCCAGCCAGTCCAACTCAACCACCAACCCAAAATCCCCGGGAGCCTCGATCAGCCCCGGGAAGACGGAGTTGAAGAGAAAGGGATCCAGCGGGAGGAAGGAAGAGCTTCCTAGGGAGGTGGAGCTGTCTGAATGGCCGTCACGGAGGGCCACCTGCACATTCCCCGAGGGGCCCTTCTGGCTCTCCAGCTCCGCCCGGCTGCTAGGCTTAAATCCGAAGGACGCTGGAACCGGAGCGTCTCGGGGGCTGCGGAGTCCTTGGGGGGAGGCAGCAGAGGAAGCGGCCGCTGGAGCGCTCACGAGTCCCTCGGTGGGGCTGAAACCTTCGGCTAATGGGGAGGAAGGGCGCCCCCTGTGGGAAGGGGGGGAGTTTTGGAACTCTTGGGCAGAGCGAAGGGAAAGGAGGAGATGCGGTTCTGGCAGGTAAGCAAAGGAGGGGGGTGTTAGATATTAACATATATCGGGATAAGTCTTCCCTCTGGTCCGCTCCTACAGCGGGAAACAGGTATTCCTCTGATTGGTCAAGGGGCATGCCCAATCCCTATAAAAGGGGAACCCTTCGACCACAGAGCAAGCTGGATCACTACTATTACTAATAAAGAGCTGTTAAGTCACTTCGTGTCCGCAGTCTGTCTCTCGTTGCCCAGATCTAACGTTGGCGACGAAGGTGGGATCGATCGAGTGACAGATAGGACGAAGAACGCTACTTCAAGAATCTCCGGATTTGATCCAGCCCAGGAATTCGGCAGTAATTCCGGCAGCCATCTCAGATCACCGCAGCGCGGCAAATTCAAACCGAGAAGATGGCGATGCACGCTCCCCCCGCTCCTTTCGACCCAGCAAACGACGAATGGGAAGCCTTCATGATTCGCTTCGAGTGTTTTTCTCGAAGCAAACGAGTACACGGGGATCACCGATGCAAGGAAGAAAAACATCTTCCTCGGCTACTGCGGAAAAGAAGTCTTCAATACGGCCAGAGACCTCACCGCACCTACTCCAATACAAGCAGTTTCATGGGCGACGCTGCAACAGGCTCTGCAAACGCATTACGCGCCAAAACCTTCCCGCCATGTCTGCCGAAAGGAATTCAACATGAGGACTCAGAGGGCGGGAGAATCCATTAATCAATATGTTGCAGCCCTACGAAAAGCAGCAGCCCACTGTGAATACAGGGATTTGGAAGAGCACATCTTAGACCAGCTCATCTGTGGAATAAGAGACATTTCTGTGCAAAAGAAGCTGTTGGCAAACCCGAATTTAACCCTACAATCAGCGTTAAACGAAGCAAGAGCGTCAGAATCAGCGGAGAAATCATCGGTGACCATACAACGAGGGGCCAGCGTAAAGCCAGCCAGCACCGAGACAAACCAGAGTTCACTACGAGGACACAAGCCCCGACTACGAAAATCCCGAGTTCGAGGACAGTCACCTGATGCAGAGCAGTCACTTGAGGCCTGGGGGGAGACCCGGATCCCGTTTGCCGCCCTGCGCAAGCTGCGGAGGGAATCACCCCAGGTCTACTTGCAGGTTCAGGAACGTTGTTTGTTCGCACTGCAACAAACTTGGGCACATCGCACGAGTGTGCCGGAGCGGAGTCCCTGCCTCACGGCAGCCACCCATGTACCGCCAACAGAAGCCCAACCCAGGGGCTTGGCGAAATCAAAAAGGGCGCCCAGAGAGAGGAGAAAATCCACAAGTGTTTACCCAGAGAGAAAATTTCCAAAGAGCTGAACGAGCGTATTCCCAGAGAGATTACTCACAAGGAAGTGAGCGAGCGTATCCCCAGAGAGAATACACACAGAGAGCTGAAAGAGCGTTCTATCAAGACGCTCAACAAGAGTATTTTCAGGATGTTGACGATGAGATAGAGTTGACCCAGAGAGAGGAGTTGCGAACGTATCTCACCACGATACATCAGGTCCGCCCTAAGCGGCCCAAAAGGCTGAAAGTCACAGTCCTCTTGGAGGGCTCACCCTGCGAGCTAGAAGTTGACACAGGATCAACCCTGACGATCATTTCATGGGCATCCATGAAACAGGCTATCCCTAGCCTCAGAAAGAGCCAACTACACGCCCCAGACGTCCTGCTACGAGACTACCAGGGGAACCAAGTCCCCATCGTGGGCCAAGGCACATTCCACATCCGTTTCAAGGACATCGAAGCCCAGCTGCCCGTGACCATCGCCAGCGCGCCACTGCAGAACCTTCTGGGGCTTGATTGGTTTGAAGCCCTGGGGTTAGAAGTCACCGGGATCAACGCCGTAAGAAACAGCAGCGCTGAACAGATTTTTAAGGAATTCGAGGATGTGTTCAGCCCCGGTCTTGGTAAGTATGTGGGTAAACCAATATCATTCAATTTAGACCCTAAAGTGGCGCCAATCCGACTTAAACCGAGACGAGTGCCTTTTGCACTCCGCCCTAAAATAGACAAAGAGATAGATAAGTTAGTGGAGCAAGGAATCCTTGAGCCGGTAGATCACGCGCGCTGGGAAACGCCCATCGTGACCCCAGTCAAGCCAGACGGATCAGTCCGCATCTGCGCGGACTATAAGTGCACAATTAATGTCGCGCTACAACAGAGCGCATATCCTGTGCCAGTAGTACAGCACTTATTGCACTCGTTGGGACCAGGAAAGGTATTTGCAAAGTTAGACATGGCACAAGCTTACCAGCAACTGCCAGTTGATAGCGCCACAGCGGAGGCCCAAACTATAGTGACGCATAGAGGAGCATTCAAATGCAACCGGCTACAATTTGGCGTAAGCATTGCCCCAGGATTGTTCCAGAGCGTCATGGAACGACTGTTGCAAGGGATACCAGGAGTCGTCCCCTATTTTGACGACATCTTGGTGTCCGCTGCAAATGAGGAGCAATTAAACAAAAGAGTCAGAACTGTTTTGGCCAGAATCAGAGAAAAGGGTCTCCGCCTTAAAAAAGAAAAATGCCAAATTAACGCGCCTAGCGTAGAATTCCTGGGTTATAGAATAGATGGTCAGGGAATACACCCCACTTCAAAGAAAATTAAGGCGATCCAGGATGCCCCCACACCACGAAATCAGACCGAGTTGCAGGCCTTCCTCGGATTACTTAATTTCTACAGCGTTTTTCTGAGACAGAAGGCGACCGTTGCTGAGCCACTACACCGTCTACTCCAGAGGAACGCACCATGGAGATGGGGACGAGCCGAAGCTGCAGCTTTCGCCGGGGTAAAGCGCCTGCTCACCGCTGACTCACTGCTGGTTCAATACAGTCAGACCCTACCGCTGGTATTGACCTGCGACGCATCGCCCTTCGGAGTTGGAGCAGTCCTCAGCCACAGGATGCCCGACGGAAAAGAAGCACCCATTGCTTTCTACTCCAGAACTCTTTCATCGGCCGAAAGGAACTACAGCCAAATGGACAGAGAAGCGCTGGCTGCCATAGCTGGTGTAAAACGTTTCCATGAATACCTCTACGGCCGCGACTTTGAACTGATCACAGATCACAAACCGCTGTTGGGACTTTTGGCGGGAAACCGCCCCACTCCAGTCTCCCTTTCTCCACGCATGACCAGGTGGACTGTTTTCCTGGCTGCGTACTCCTACAAGTTAATTCATCGACCGGGCTCCACTTTAGGACACGCAGACGCGCTCAGCCGTTGCCCATTACCAGACATTTTGCCAGACCCCACTCCAGAAGTACCGGTATTGCTCATTGACTGTTTGGATTCAGGACCGGTTTCGTCCTACGATGTTGCAAGGTTCTCCTCTAAAGACAATTTAATAAAGCAAGTGCAAACTTGGGTATGGAGGGGGTGGCCGAAGGGAAATGTGGGCCCGGAATTCAAAATGTTTTGGTCAAAACGGGACGAACTCTCAGTATTACAGGGATGTTTGTTGTGGGGGGATCGAGTTGTTATTCCTTATGTTCTACGAAAAAAAGTATTAGATGCTTTGCATATGGGTCACCCGGGGATCGTGAGAATGAAAGCGTTAGCAAGAAGTTACGTGTGGTGGCCTAACATGGACAAAGAAATAGAGGAGTGGGTGGCCACTTGCGACCCATGCCAGGAGTCGAGACCAGCACCCCCGGAAGCGCCCGCCACAGAATGGGAGAAACCCAAGGCACCCTGGTCACGTATACACATTGATTTTGCAGGGCCATTCCATGGTCAAACATTCCTCATAGTTGTAGATGCTTATTCTAAATGGCTAGATGTGGTCCTAATGACGTCAACCACGGCAGAGGCAGTCATAAAGGTTCTTCGGCGGCTCTTCGCCACCCATGGTCTACCAGATCTTGTAGTATCCGATAACGGGCCCCAATTCACGGCCATGCAGTTTGAAACATTTTTAGCGGGGTTGGGAATCAGGCATGCCCTCATCGCGCCATTCCATCCAGCATCCAACGGTCAGGCAGAGAGAATGGTGCGATTCGCAAAAGAGGCCCTCGCCAGGATGGGTCCAGGTGATTGGCAAACACGCATTGACCATTACCTCCTCATTCAACACATTACCCCGAGCGCAACGACGGGTAGGAGCCCCGCTGAACTACTCATGGGCCGTCGCCTACGGTCTCACCTAGACCGGCTCCACCCGAATTACTCTGCCACGGCTCCCCCAGACTCTACAAGTAAGGTCCGGTCTTTCAGAGTAGGGGATTCAGTATACGCTCTCACAACTACACGGGGGGAACATTATGGATGCCGGCAAAGGTCATTGGCATCACGGGTCCTCGATCGTACTTGCTGGAGCTAGAAGATGGGCGGAATTGGAAAAGGCACATCGATCAACTTCGGGGTCGCCTTGCACACTCCAACATTAGGGATGAAGACGAAAGTTTCCTGTCTACAGAGAGCCAACCGCAGGAAAACTCCATCGCAGGAAACAACGACACCGGCAAGCGAAGCACGGAACAGGACAACACGCACGCAGCTGAGAAACCCCCAGTCAACGCAGCCGAACAAGCTCCGGAATGCCCAAGCAACGAAAGCGAAAGACCTCCAGAACAGGAAATAGGAAAAGCACCCGATCCTGCAACTACTTCGAACCAACACGCACCCAGTCCTGCAAACACTTCAACCCAACCTGAACTACGACGCTCCTCCCGAGCAAGACAAACACCAACCTACCTAAAGGACTATGTCACCTACCGTAACGTCCCATCTAGGAGGGGAGGGGTGTTAGATATTAACATATATCGGGATAAGTCTTCCCTCTGGTCCGCTCCTACAGCGGGAAACAGGTATTCCTCTGATTGGTCAAGGGGCATGCCCAATCCCTATAAAAGGGGAACCCTCCGACCACAGAGCAAGCTGGATCACTACTATTACTAATAAAGAGCTGTTAAGTCACTTCGTGTCTGCAGTCTGTCTCTCGTTGCCCAGATCTAACAGGGGGCTCTCTTCTTCTTCTTCTTTGGGGGAGGAAAGAGGGAGGGAAATACTCACCTGTTGGCTGGCTGGCTCTTCTGCAGCCATCGCCCATCCAGGTGAGACCCTCCGCATCCCTCCT
Organism: Natrix helvetica helvetica; assembly: GCA_029890345.1. Lineage (NCBI taxonomy): Eukaryota > Metazoa > Chordata > Lepidosauria > Squamata > Natricidae > Natrix > Natrix helvetica. The sequence goes on from JAKRSI010000966.1 coordinate 323,419, forward strand.
TTGTCTCATTAAAAGCTTCATAGGTGGGGAGCCAGTTTCAAAGGACTACAAAGCCCCAGATCCTTTGAAGTTCGATGACAAAAGTTTGATTTCTTCAGAGTAGATTAAATTGGGGGGGGGGCACAGATTACCCCCCTTGGGTTAAAATGACTGATCAAGATTGAAGGAGTGTCATTCATTGAGGGAATGTTTCTCTCTGAAAAGAAGACTGCCCTTCTCATACTGGGGGATAATAATGCTTCCACATTATAGAGTGTGAAGTAACATAAATATACTAAATAAATACATATGTTAAATAGGAAAATGAAAGCAGTTGATGGGCTCAAAGTTTTTGTACAGATTTCAAACAGAGAGGAGTGTGTATTTATGACTCTGAGTGTTTGCCAATACAGATCATCCTTGCTTTACCACAGTTGAGAGGGGAAACTCTGTTGCTATGCAACACAATTAAGCAAGCCATCCCATAACTCCCCCTTATAATTTCAGGTCAGCTTCTTATTTGACTGCTTGGTGGAAGTTAGCAGGGAAGCATGGAAATTGAAATCACATGACTGTGGGATGGGGGGGGCACTCTCATAAATTCAAAGACTGTCCGTAATGTTACTTTTTCAGTGCTGTCATAACTGCTAAATAATGGCTAAACAGGGCAGTTGTTAAGTGAGGACTACCTCTATGCTTGGGTCAGTGGTGGGTTCCTCCCGGATCGCACCGGATCGCGCGCGCTCCCTTTCAGCGCTCCACCTGGCTTGCGCGCTCCCTTTCAGCACTCCACCTGGCTTGCGCGCTCCCTTTCAGCGCTCCACCTGGCTTGCGCGCTCCCTTTCAGCGCTCCACCTGGCTTGCGCGCTCCCTTCCGGCGCTGAAACGGGAAGTACAGTCTTGCCCGGCCCTGGCGAAGCAACGACGCCTGCCTGCGCTCCACCAGCTCGTCTGGAACGGAGATGTTTCCTCAGCGGAGCGGAGCGCCTGAAAAGTCTTTTCAGGCGCTCCGCTCCGCTGAGGAAACATCTCCGTTCCCAGCCGAGCTGGTGGAGCGCAGGCAGGCGTCATTGCTTCGCCAGGGGCGGGGCAAGACTGTACTTCCGGTTTCAGCGCCGGAAGGGAGCGCGAGAGCCAGGTGGAGCGCTGAAAGGGAGCGCGCAAGCCAGGTGGAGCGCTGAAAGGGAGCGCGCAAGCCAGGTGGAGCGCTGAAAGGGAGCGCGCAAGCCAGGTGGAGCGCTGAAAGGGAGCGTGCGCGATCCGGTGCGATCCAGCAGGAACCCACCACTGGCTTGGGTCCAAGTCAAATTAGGAAAAATGTCAGAGGCAACTTTAAACAATGACCAGCTGGGGACATCAGCAGAAGGAATCCCTTGTTCTCATTCCACCCCAGAGAAATGGATTGTGTTGTTCTACACCCCAGGAAAGCAATCCAGCACAACCTGTGTGCCCAGGAAGGCTGTGAAAGCAACTGGAAATGATGAATCTCCTTGCGTGGTATCTGACATGTACACTTCTGTTGAAGCTATACAATGACTGTCTTAAATACACACATTTAAAAAGCCTAATGTGTGTCATCCTTACATGAATGAAAGAAAAGGTCTTCCCTGAATGTTTACAGATGAAGAGGGAGTGTAAGTTGCTACTGAGTTTTCACTCTTGTAAATGGATTCCTTCCTTCCTTCCTTCCTTCCTTCCTTCCTTCCTTCCTTCCTGCCTGCCTGCCTGCCTGCCTGCCTGCCTGCCTTCCTTCCTTCCTTCCTTCCTTCCTTCCTTCCTTCCTTCCTTCCTTCCTTCCTTCCTTCCTTCCTTCCTTCCATGGGGTGAGAGGCAGACTTGATTTCACCATCTCTTTTCACTTGTTTTTTTTTTTTCCTCACTTCTCTCTGTGTTTTCTGTCTCTGTTTTTTTTTAACTCTGCAAAGTTCTGGTAACTAGTTTTTCATTAAAGTTGATATTGTTCAACAGACTGGCTGCACTATTGCATCAGCCCTTTTCCAGTGATGCCCTTGAGCATTAGCTTTCAAAATAAAATATTTTTTCTTCCAACTCAGCCGGCAGCTATTTTTCAGATCTGTGACATGCTCAGGCATTAATGAGACTCAAAAAGGTTTAATGGTGGACAGGACCACCTGGAGCTGAAGGGGGGAGATCTTTGTTGTGTAGAATAGACTGGCCCAGGCCTTAATGGCTAATTGCCAAAAGTGGGGGGATGAGTTTCTTCCTCCCTTTTAGAGGGAAATATTCTGCCCTTTAATATTTCCCAAAATATTTCATTTTCTAGGAGAAAGGTGGGTGCTAACTTCCTACAGGAGAAACTGCTGGTTGTTATAACAGAAAAACAGCAAAATTGGATTTCTATACACATAGACACACACACACAACTACATGAAGTTATATTTAATATTTGTAATTTAAGAAAGTGTTCCAAGTTTTTTTAAAAAAAAATGGAGTCTAATTGCTTTCTCTTCTCCATAACTGACAGGAACACAACAGAAAAATCTCCAACTAATTACAGAGAAGGAAGAGTTCTGCATAGATTTGGAAGAGAGACTGATAACTTTTAGATAGCAACCCCAGCTTTTCTTCCAGAATTTCATATTAAATTCTCGACAGCTTCCTTCCATAAACAAATATTCTCTAATGTTGAATTGTTGAACTGTGTTGTCTGGAACAAAATTGGGGAAAATAAGAGGTGACTCTTTTCAACTTCTTCAAAACATAGGAAAACTACATTAATGAAAATGTAAGGCTATGTATAAAAAACAAACTATTGTTTAATTAGGTTTTATTTTAAACAAGCCTGATCATTCAAGTAAAAACCTAAGGGGAGGTTTTTATTCTGGTCTGGAGATTTTAGAGAAGAAATATTTCAAATGAAGCTTTGCAGATAGAAAATCTTAGAAGGGAGAACAATTGTCTCCTTTGCTTGGGTCTAAAGCAAGATGGGAGAAGGCAGAACTCCCAAAAGAAAACAAGGATCTGAAAGATGAACAGGTGAGAAATATTTAGACAGCAATCCTGACTTTCAAATTTCTTTATTAGAGCCCTGAGTCTAAATATAAACAAGCAACTGAATTCAAGATGTGTTACAGTGTTTTATATATACTGTATGTACTGCATACGTGTATAAAGAAAACACAATAAGCATAATGTAAGTTTAATCATCTTTGGGATCTCTGTGATGGTTGGCCTCTGTATTTTTCTGCACCAGGGAAGGGAAGTTGCTCCTAAACAAGGTTTAGTTACAGAGATAGTTACATAGATAGTTACACAGATAAACAGATAGTTGTATAGATAGGTATATAGGTAGATACAGAGAGACACAGGGAGAAAATCCATTCTGTAGATAAGCAGAACTTGGTTTTTAGTCTCAGGTATTTTTCTTTCTTTCTTGGGAGTTTGGCCTTGGGATGGAGAGTCTTGGACGGAACCACCAACCATCAAAACCAGAAATTGACTCTTCTTCCTCCATCCCTTTTCTCTTTCAGAAGTGGATCAAAATGAGCTGATGTGGCCCTCCAGTGAGAGACCCCAGAACTTCCTTGGAGACCCCTGGAAAATAACATTGTTTGTCTTTGGGGTCTATTTATTCATTGGCCTCTGCGTTTTTCTTCACCAGTTCAAGTAAGGTGGCCCTGATCAAGGGAGTGGTGTCATCACAACCTGGGAGCTCTAAGAGACTGAAAGCTCCCCAGAAGGGGGAAGAAAGAAGGGGGAAGAAAAATAAGGGGGGAAGAAGAATAGAAAAAAAAAAAGAATTGGCTTCTGACTTCCTGTGTTGCAATAAAATAAAGCATTAAAATCAAACCTCAACTTTTTACTTTTCCATAATAATTTAAAGGGTTTCTTAAAAGAAAGCAGATTTCGCATTCAAATCCTGAAGTTCTCAGGGAAAACAAAAATCCCGCGCCTCTTTCTCTCTAGTGGCTGCCTCTATTCCTGGCCCACACCCTTTGTCATGACAACCCTGTAGCCAATCACATGGGGGGAAGAGACGGTTGCCTGGGAGCTTCCCTGCCCTCAGCCTGATGGAGAAGAGGCTGAAGAAGCCAAGCCAAAGGGGAGGGGATGAGGAAGAGACAAAACCTCCCAGAATTGCAGAGGGGGGAGGGCTTAAGCCTCCTACCCAGAAAAGGCTGCAATGAAGAGGGTCTCCTCAGCTGGGGGCTCTGAGAGCCTGGAGGGACCACAGGAGAACCCCATCTTCCTCAGAGTCACAGAGGGTCCCCCTCTTTTCCTCCAGGGCAACCCCAGATCCCCCTTGGAAGACCCAGCCCTACATGGCTTCTCTCCCACAGGAGCCTCTCCTGGAAAGACATGCAGCCCAAGCAAGGCTGGAGGAACCCCGGGGCTACATCCCCCCAACATTCAACCCTGGGACCCATAAACCCATCCTCTTCCCAGGAATGCCCCAGACCCCCCCCTCCTACTTCCTGGCCATCCTGGGCCTTTTCTGTGGGTCTGGGGTTTGCTTTCCCCTGGATGCTCCATGGATGGAAAGAGGTGGCTGAACAACATGGGATATCGTCTCCCCCCTTCCCAGGACTCAGGAGATGGAACCTGGAGGGGGATTTTGCAGATCTGCTTCCATTCCCCAACATGAGGCTCTCCAGCTTGCTTCTCCCAAGAGGGGCTCACCACAGCTAGGCAGACTCCTCTCTGGCATCCCTGCAAGAGCCCCCTTGGCTGGCCTCTGCATGGAAAAGGGTGGCAGGGGAACATGGGTTATGGGCTTCTGCATTCCCAGTCTCTGAAGATGGAAATTGGATTGTGTAGGTCAGCTTTTTCATCTGCAACACGAGGATCCTGAGCTTCCCTTCCCTCCCTCCCTCTCCTTCCTTCCTTCCTTCCTTCCTTCCTTCCTTCCTTCCTTCCTTCCTTCCTTCCATCCATCCATCCATCCATCCATCCATCCATCCATCCATGAGAGGCAGACTTGATTTCACCATCTCTTTTCACTTGTTTTTTTTTTTCTAACTTCTCTCTGTGTTTCTGTCTCTGTGTATTTTTTTTTAACTCTGCAAAGTTCTGGTAACTAGTTTTTCACTAAAGTTGATTTTGTTTAACAGACCGGCTGCACTATTGCATCAGACCTTTTCCGGTGATGCCCTTGAGCATTAGCTTTCAAATTAAATAATTTTTGGTTCCAACTCAGCAGGAAGCTATTTCAGATCTGTGACATACTCTGGTATTAACTGGCATCTGAGATTGTTCTCTTTAATCACAATGCCAACAAATGTCACATTTCTTTTTTTTTCTTCAGCCACAAGTGCCGTGTATTCACTCTGGGGCCAGTTTCAAGCCTGGAGACCCCAAACCTCTCAATTCTAGATGATGGCTTTAATTTGATATCTGCCCCTGTTATTATGAACCACATGGGGATTATTTCCCTTTCATTTCCCTCCAGAGAATTTCCCAATAATCTTTGAGTCCAAGAACTGGTTGAATTATCCAGGGATCCCTCCTGAGACGGAGAGTTATGATAAAAGTGTCAGCTTTGGGCAGAGAAATATGGTGTTTTGGGACAGGCAGGGTCTGTGCTCTTGAATGTACGTCTCTCTCCATTCCAGGTGAAGCTGAGTGTTTCTCTGTGTTTCAATCAGGAAAGCAACTGAATCATTTTCCACCTTGTGAGAGTCCTTTGAATTCTTCTATTTCTTCTTTAGAAACAGGAAAGGGATTGATTGATTCACCCCATGAATTATGGACCTCCTGCTTCTGCTTCTGACGCTGCTTTTGTCTCATATAGTCTCTGGGAAGCTGAGAATGAAATGACCGCAGAGTTTGGAGCACCAGGATGGAAAACGACCACAGAGCTTTTATAGGCCAGGAGACCATCTCATCAGTATAGTCCTCAGTGGAAATGAAAAATTGCATACAAAGTTGCTTTTCAATGTGGCTCCTTCTCTTCAGTTGGTTTTCCGTGATTGGTAAGTCATTCAGGGTGATGGAGTTGCACTCCCTCCATTCTAACACTCTCCTTCTTTTCTGTTTTTTATTCTTCATTTATTCCTATATTGGGGAATATGACTAATTTCCTGAATGATTTTGATTTCCATAGCTTCTCTTTTGTCTGATTTTGTGAAAGAGATTCAAAAAGGGGTCTGAAAAAAAGCTGAAAAGACTCAAGATTATTTTCCTCTCTCAGTTCAATCCTTGATTTATCACCTGAATAATGAATTTTATTTAAAGTAGTGGTTGAACCAGTTGTAGTTGCCATATCTCAGCCAATTTGCATATTTGTATAATTGATCATTGGTTTTGGATCAATGTTGGTTTAAGGCTCAGTAGGCTTCTGGAGGATTTATATATTTTTTTAAAAGTATTTGTTGTTGCTGTTCATTATAATAACACTTTTTTTTTTTACCATAGGGAAATTTATGATTTTCAAAATGGCATATTATTTTTTTTCAACATTCAAATGGTCAACAAGAATTCCCAGCTCCTGCATAATCTCACACTTGGCTACAACATCCATGCCAACTATTGGAGCACTTTCCGCACTTCAGATGCCTTGTTGGACATTCTCTCCACTGGAGAAGCCAATGTCCCTAACTACGGCTGTGGAAGGAAGGAGAACCTTCTGGTTTTTCTTGATGTAGCTGCCAGGGACATCTCCGTCCAGGTGTCAACGTTAGGAGGCACCTACAAAGTCCCACAGGTTTGTGTGTGTGTTTTTCTCCATCTGGAAAAGTGAGTGGTGGGTGGTGGTGGTGGGTGGTCCTTAATGGAACTATGTCTACATGGAGGGAAACAAGTACTGGGGGACCCCAAGGTTCCATTTTAGGCCCAGTACTCTTCAACATCTTCATCAATGGTTTGGATGAAGGATAGATGGGGAAATCATCAAATTTACAGATGACACTAAACTGGCAGGAATAGCCAACAGCCCAGAAGATAGGCTCAAGATCCAGATGGATCTAGATAGACTTGAACCCTGGGCCTATCTAACAAAATGAAATTCAGTGTAGAGAAAAGTAAAGTCTTACACTGAGGCTAGAAAAACCAAATGTACAGGTACAGATTAGGTGAAACCTGACTCAATAGCAGGAACTGTGAGAGGGATCGTGGAATCTTAGTGGACAATCTCTCAAATGTGAGCCAACAATGTGTGGCAGCAGCCAAAAAAAGCCATTGCAATCCTAGGCTGCATCAACAGAAGGATAGAATCCAAATCACGTGAAGTATTGGTACCACTTTATAATGCCTTGGTAAACCCACCCTTGGAATAGGGCATTGATGGTGAACCTTTACATCACCAAGTGCTTTTGTCAGGGACACGATCTGGAAGAGGAGTTGCCCAGTGTGTATGCCACTGCGCATATGTGCACCAGGCAGCTCCTCTTCCAGTTGCTGGCACTGCCGTGCACACAAAAGCCAGCTGATCATCACATGCACATGCGCACCAGAAACCCAGAATATCAACAGACAAGGCCACGCGTGCCAAGCGACATGGCTCTGTGTTCCACTTAGCCTGAGCTAAGAAGTTGAGTCAGAGGGCAGCATTTTCTCCTCCTGGGGCCTCCGTGCATCCTCTTTTTGTCCTCCCTGGCCCCCAGAAGCACTCTGCCAGCCAAAAGCTTTGGTCTTACTTTGTAGTTTCAGTCCATGGGGTTTGCGAAGGGAAGACCTGCACTCAGCCGGTGGGTGAGGGCCAGTGGATGGGCAGAGTGATTTGGGTGGGCAGCTTCCTGGTCCCACGTGGGCTGGATTAATGGCTTTGGTGGGCTGTATCTGGCCCCATGGGCTGGGTTTGAGGACCCCTGGTATAAGGTCTCCTGCTAGAGCAGGGGGTTGGACTAGAAGACCTCAAAGGTCCTTTCCAATACTTTTATTTTGTTATAAGTTCTGTTGTAGTTACATATGCTTAACATGCTAAATACCAATTGGAACATGTGGATTTATACTGTAAAATCAGAAAATGTGGATATTGGCATTTAATCTATGGAAACTGACAGACTCTGAAAATTGTGGTGGCTGTTAGAACAGACAAAACTTCAATTAAACACCAACCTTGGATTGTACTACTGACAAATTGTATTAGGAACTGAGGTCTCCCCGTTTCTTGTACAACTAGAGAAGAAGTTAAAAAGATTCCTCCACAAAGAATCTGGGCTATTGAAGCATAAAAATATGCAGCAGGGCTGGGTTTCAGCCAGTACTGACCAGTACGGGCATACCGGTTGGTGATATTTAGCATGCCTTCTCGTACCCGGTCTTCCGGAGGCCCAATACCGGAATCCTCTCCTCTTGTTCCTTCTTCAGCTGTTGGACAAGCCCACGTGGCATGCGCTGTCCTCTTCTCTTTGACAGATGCCTGTTTAAAAAGCCATTCCCACTTAAAAGTACCTGGCAGCGGCATTTTTCCTTGGGGGACTCCGCAGAACATCCCAAGATTGACGCCACCACATCTGTCATCTTTGGGAACAGGCCCTCTTTGGCAGGTCCTCTTCAGAAGGATAAGGCTCCCCTGGTTCCCCTCTCATTCCTCATCTTCCTGCTCCCGCAGATGGGCTACGGAGTCATCGCCGGCAGTGCAGAGCCTCGACAGCTCCCTGCCATTGGTCCTGCAGTTCTGGCCAGTGGCTTTGTTCATACTCTTTCCCCTTCTGGTTCCTCTTTTTATGCGCTTCCTGAAAGGTAGCCACTAGTGGCGCAAAAGACAGCCACGGTGCCCCATGCCATGGAAAACATAGGTGCGTGCACACAGCCACACAATTATAGCCCCAGAGAGTCTTGGAGGGAAGCCTCTGTACAAGCCCGGGGAAGTGAGAACAAGTTTTTGCCGTTACGAAGGCTCCGGGATGAGGCTCCAGAGGCAGCGGGGCAGCCAGGTCCCTCACCCTCAGAGGGAGGAAGGGCCAGTTGGGAGAGAGGGGGATTTGGCCCTGCTGCCTTTGGCGGATAGGGCTTTACTGTCCCACAGCGAAGATTCCGTCCCTCATCCCGGAGCCTTCGTAACAGTGGGAACTTGTTCTCACTCACCCAGGCTTGTGCAGAGGCTTCCCTCCGAGAGACTCTGGGTTTGTAATTGTGCGGGGTGTGCATGCGCCTATGTTTTCCACAGTGTCTTTTGGGCCACTAGCAGCTACCTTTCAGGAATCACATAAAAAGAGGAACCAGGCGGGGAGAGAGTGGGAACAAAGTCACTGAGCTGAACTGCAGGACCGATGGCAAGGAAGGAACTGGCAAGATTCTGTGCGGCTGGCGATAACTCCGGAGCCAATCCATGAGGGCAAGAAGATGAAGAACAGGAGGGGGACCAGGGGGGCCTCGTCCTTCTGAAGAGGACCTGCCGAAGAGAGCTTCTCCCTGAAGAGGGCAGATGTGGTGGCATCAGTCTTGGGATGTTCTGCAGAGCCTCCCAGGGAAAAATGCAGCTGCCAGGTACTTTTAACCATATATGCTGCAAAAAACCATAAATGCAGGCCAATTGTTAAGTGTTTCATATGTGATAGGAACACTCAACAAGGTGACCACAGTATGTGTTTTGTGTGTGTGTAGTAATTTCTTCTTTTGTCTTCTTATCATCTGGATTAAGTATAAGGCCCTGCTCTTTCTTTTTTATCTCCTCTTCTAATTCCCTTCGTTTTTTTTCCCCCTGTCTGCGTCTATATAGGTTATTCAAGTTTATCAAAACACCTCTCACATATGCTTTACTTGCATCCCAAACCATTTCCATAGACGTTCCCTTATGCATGTTAAAAGCAAAATATTCTTTCAATAGTTTTTTGCATTCTATAACATTTCTCTCGTATCTAAATAGATTTTCATTTAGCCTCCAAGACCTTCTATATCCCTCTCATATTCCAGTTCCATCCAAACTGGACTATGGTCTGTTAGAGTTCTCAGGCATATCTTCGTCTTTTTCACCCTAGAAAGGAAATCATTTGTAATTATTATGAAATCAATTCTAGAAAAGGATTGATGCCTATCGGGAAAAAATATAAAGTCCCGTTCTTTAACATTCCGTTCCCGCCAAATGTCTCTCAATTCCATATCATCCATCATGTCAAAGAAAGATTTAGGCAATCTTGCTTGTGTTTGAATATTTTGCAAAAGCCCCTTCTTGTCCTTCATGGTGTCCAATACTCCATTCCAATCACCCAATAATATACACGATCTATAATCCCATTGTATTAATTTGGTATGAAGCAACTTGTAAACATTTTCTTGTTGTTGATTGGGAGCATATACTCCTGTTAAAAGTATTTTCTTTCTTTCTATTAATAGTTCAATTGCAATATATCTTCCTTGAGGATCTGCTTCAATTAATTCAGCCTTTAAATCTTTTCTTAAGTATATAACTATACCATTTTTCTTCTCCGGAGCAGATGCCACAAAATGTAGTCCCAATCTTGCATTCATCAAATATTTCTGATCCTGTGTTCTAATATGTGTTTCTTGCAGACAAATTACGTAGCTTTTAAATTGTTTCAGAGAGTGAATTTTTTTTCCTTTTTTTGCGGTGAGTTTAAACCATTAACATTCCAGGTTAAAAATTTAATTGTCATCTTCAGCCCCCTGAAGCTTTTTAAGAGCAACCTGGAAATCTTGCTGGGATTTCTTCTTCGATCTTGCTCCCCCCACAGCTTCTGTATTTGTATTTGTAATTTCTTGGATTATTGTCTGGGCTTGTTGCATCTTTAATTCTTGCTCTTTACGTTTAGTAGCCGCTCGGGTTTGTCTTTGTTCCATAATTTCTTCTGTCTCCTCAAATAAGTCCAGAGCTTGAACAGCACCCGCTTGTGCCTGGATATCTTCCTGTCTGGTCTCCCCTGCTTCTTTTCTTCCTCTAGATCCTGGAGATGGAGGGTGTCCAGCCTTTATTACATTGCTGTAAAAATCTCTTGCCTTCCAAACTGAGTTAAGACAATATCTTTCTCCTAGGTCAGTGGTCGGCAAGCCGCGGCTCGCAAGCCACAAGCGGCTCTTTGCACATTTTAATGCGGCTCTTCTGTGTGCCGGATTATTATCCTCCCTAATCATTGTGGATCGAAAAGAAAAAAGGGAAAGGGGCGCTTGTTTTGAAGCGCCCCCGCTCCCCTCCCTCCTCTCGGGCACTTCAAAACAAGCGCCCCTTTCCCTTTTTTCTTTTCGACCCACAATGATTAGGGAGGATCCTGAAGTCGGGCGGGGACGAGAAGCGAGGAGGCAGAAAAAGAGACGCAGGCTAAGGAGCTTCCCCCCCGTCCCCTCCCAGCAGCAAAAATCTAACCGGGGAGCCGGGCAGTAGCAAATTAGCCAATCATGCGAGGAAAGCGAGGTCTGACCGGGTGGGCAGCGAAACTCCAGGGCTCTCTGTTCTAATTCCCCGTGAAAACTGTTGCCTCTGAGTTCAAACAGTAGAGCAAACGCTTCAGAGGCAACAGTTTTCACGGGGAATTAGAACAGAGAGCCCTGGAGTTTCGCTGCCCACCCGGTCAGACCTCGCTTTCCTCGCATGATTGGCTAATTTGCTACTGCCCGGCTCCCCGGTTAGATTTTTGCTGGGAGGGGGGGGGGGGGGAAGCTCCTTAGCCTCCGTCTGTTTTTCTGCCTCGTCGCTTCTTGGGGCTCCACCAATGGGGGAGCAAGGCCCAGCACCAGGCTTTGGGCTAACACAGGGGTCTGCAAAGTTGGCTGTTTTAAGACTGGTGGACTTCAATTCTCAGAATTCTGGGAATTGAAGTCCACCAGTCTTAAGAGCCAATTTTGCAGATCCCTGGGCTAATATGATTGATGCCCTTGGTGGACTTCAATTCTCAGAATTCTGGGAGTTGAGGTCCACAAGTCTTCAAGCTGTCAGGTTTGAAGACCCCTGGGTTTTTTTTTTCTAAAGGGTTAGGGGTGCAAGGATCTTGTAACTTGACAGCTTTAAGACTTGCGTGCTTCAAATGCCAGAGTTTATTGAAACTAAAAACAGTGTACCATCCTATGTATTTTCGGTTTTAAAAAATGTGGCTCTCAAAATAAATTTCAATCGTGGTTTTGGCGAGATTTGGCTCAATTGAAAAAAAAGGTTGCCCACCACTGTCCTAGGTAATTCACCACCAATTCGGCTGGGGCCTCCCATCTGTAGTGTATCTGGCGATTTCTGAGTCCATCCACTCGAAATGCATAATTCTTTCTCGATCTCAACATTTTGGGGGGAATTTCCTTCAGTACTGCCACCTCCTGACCTGCCACTTTTAGCTTGTTTTTATAAGTTGCTTGTAATATTCCATTCCTAGTTTTCCTGGTGACAAAATAGATTACAATATCTCTTGGTAGTTGTCTCTGTCTGGCAATCCATGAATTAACATGGTAAATTTTGCCCATCTGCCAATCACATTCTGCCTTTGGTTCGCCAGTTAATTGAGCAAAAGCTTCTGCAAAAATCTCTCTCAAATTTTCTTGGTTATGTTCTTTCAGGCCTCTTATTCTCAAAGCAAATTCCATCGCTTTATGTTGTATCATTGTAACCTCTGACTTATCAATCATACTTTGTGCCTCCTCAACTTTATTCTCCAACTTGACATTAGACAGATTAATTTCTTCCACCCTATCCTCCAGAGATGTTACATAACCAAATAAGCCCTTAAATGCATACACTATATCCTCTCTCATCTGTTGGTTATGAGTTTGGATTAATTCTTAATTTCAGACATTTCATCAGACACACATCTTTAAAAACATTTGCGATCTTTCCTTCCAAAACAACGGCTTGTTCCTTTAGGGTATTTTGGAGAGCTTCAAGTGTCAGAGTTTGTGTGTCCGCTGGAGGTAATAAAGATTGCAATTTCTGTGTCTGGGCTGGGGAACTTCCAGCACTCTTAGAAATGCTTAGTTTTGTTTGTTTTGAGGCCATTTCCAAGTATTCAAATCAAACTTTTCAACGGCCAAATTATTAAGTCCAGAAAGTCCACCTATTCCCCAGATTTGTTAGATCTTATAGCCTGTTAGTAAACTAATGCTGTTTTCTTTAGTCTTGAGCTCTTAAATCTTTTAACAACGTTAACAGGCACTTAACAAATACTATCCTTTTTAAGTTTCACTTTCACCACACCCTTTGTTATTCAGATGCCATCTTCGTTTTAGTTCCCTTAATCTTCACAGAAGAAAGTATAATTACATCAGAGTTAAGGTTTGCACTTGCGATTGTAATCACTCCTGGTTTTGCTCTGCCTGCTTCTTATTCAAATGTAAATTAAAACATAGACTGCAGGGGGATGGTCATGACGTTTTGTTTCTGTGAGTGCAGAAGCGTCCCGGACGAGGAGCTCTGTTGGGCTTCTGGGGAGCTCTCACCCTTCGAGCCCCAGATTTGCTCCTGGGGATCTAGGGAAGCTCTACCATTGCCCAGCTGCTCACCTCCCCCTCTTTTCCTGAGGGGGGAGTTTTCAAGCCGCTAGACAGCTGATTTACGCTGTTCTAGCAGCTTGTACTCAATCACGGGGCTGGCGTTCCCTAGGGAGCATCCTTCAACGCCAACAGTGCCACCGGAAGCCTCTGGGAAGATTTATTCTGAATGCCTCCAAATCTTGAGGCTTGAGTGAGGAAGTAATTATTATTTCTTTAAAGGTTGGTGGGAAAAGGAAAGTCTGCACTTCATTGAAAGCAAAGATAAGTTAGCAAACCTTGGCAGAGACGAATGTGAATATGGTATGCTGTGTTGGTGGAATAATAATTCACCTTACAAAGCATTCCTGTTTTCTTGGGTAAAACAATACACCTTAGCTCTGGAAAGGGCAAGTCCTCTCCTCAGAAGAAAACGTTTCCTGTAAAGAGAATAACATAAAAGTTATCATAACAAAATTAACCACCTCTTCCTCCCCCAGGCCTATTGGGAAACTTCTCATGGAATTGCTTTACTAACTTCTCCACTTTTTGGTTCCCTTTGTTCACCCAAGTAGCTTCAGACCAAGGGTAACCCTTCCAACGCACTAAGTACTGTAAGCGACCCCTATTCAGCCTGGAATCTACAATTTTTTCCACCTCAGATTGTGTTTCCCCTTCTATCACTACAGGAGGAGATTGCGCTTGGGTGGATGCTCTTCTGTTAGACCCAATTACTGGTTTCAACAAGCTACAATGAAATTCTTGGTCAATTTTCCCTAGACCTCTGGGTAGACTGAGTTGAACTGTAACTGGGTTTAACTATCTTCACTATTGGGAATGGACCTAGAAATTTTGGACCCAATTCCTTACTAGGCATTCCTAATCTTATGTACTTGGTAGACACAAAAACTTTGTCCCCCACATGGTAGGGGTTTTGGAGCAAGCAATGTTTCTCAGCTTGCTTCTTGTAGGCTTCTGCCGCAACTGCCAGAGCCTTCTTCATATTCTCCCATCCTTTCTTTAGCATGTCCATCCATTCACTCAAAGACATGAAGGAAGGAGATTCTCTAGGCAACTCAGGCATGGCAACAAATTCCATGCCACTGGTAATCTGGAAAGGAGTTAATTCCGTGCTGCTGTGGACCGCATCGTTGTATGCCACTTCGGCTAAGGGTAGCAAGTCCGACCAGTTGTCTTGCTGATAGTCCACAAAACACTGGATGTATTGTTCCACCACCGCATTGGCTCTCTCTGCTGCGCAGTTCATGCTGGGATGAACCTCTGAGCTCAGTTCTTATGTGGACCCAATAGATCTCAGGACCTCTATCCAGAACTTGGCTGTGAACTGGACTCCGCAGTCTGAAATGATCCTCTTGGGTACTCCGTGCAGGCGATAAATGTGTTTCACAAGCATTTTCGCTAATTCGTTTGCGGATGGCAATCCTGAACAAGCAATAAAGTGTGCCTGCTTAGAAACCAAATCATTAACAGTCCAAATTACTCTATTCCCACTGCTATCTGGGAGTCCACGATGAAGTCCATTCTGACCTCTTCCCATTGTCGGTTAGGGCTCTCTGCTGCAGGTGCTGTAGGCCCTTTTCCTCCTCCGAGGCCTCCCCCTTGGTAGGACTCTTCGTCACCTGAAGTTGGGGATCCTCTTCCAGAGGTTGTTTGGGCATTTCCCCCTCCGAGGCCTCCCCCTTGGTAGGACTCTTCATCACCTTTAGTTGGGGATCCTCCTTCGGAGATTGTTTGCTCTTTTCCTCCTCCGAGGCCTCCTCCTTGTTAGGACACTTTGTCACCTTAAGTTGGGGATCCTCTTCCAGAGGTTGTTGGGCCAGACTTTTCTGTGGTGGCATCTGGGGCCCTCTCTTTGCCACTGTGGCGATTGGTACACACGTTTCTTCTTCGGCAATTCCCTCCTCTGAGGCCTCTCCCTTGGTAGGACTCTTCGTCACCTTAAGTTGGGGATCCTCTTCCAGAGGTCGTTTGGGCTTTTCCCCCTCTGAGGCCTCCCCCTTAGTTGGACTCTTTGTCACCTTAAGTTGGGGATCCTCCTCCGGAGTTTGTTTGCCCTTTTCCTCCTCCGAGGCCTCCCCCTTGGTAGAACACTTCACCACCTTAAGTTGGGGATCCTCTTCCAGAGGTTTGGTGGCCCAGATGACTTTCTGTGGTGACATCTGGGGCCCCTCTCTTTATCGCCGTGGTGGTTGGTGAGCATGGTTGTGGCATTGGGGCTGGAGCCAAGCACTCTGACGCTCTGTGGCCAAGTTGACAGCAATGGTGGCATATCTTATTGGCCCCCACGAGGAATGGAACCTAGTTACATCTCTAAACTTCGGAACCTCCTCATCACATTGGACTGCTCTCCATCTTGCAGCTTCCCCCTTGGTAAACCCTTCTTCCCTTGTGGAGAATGTTTCTCTGTAGGAAGGTGGGGTAAGAACCTTTGGGGGCATTGTAGGTGCACATTTTTTCCCGCCATCCATCCCGCAGGCCTCCCTTTGGGTAATACCTTCTTCCATGGAGATTTCTTCTCTGTAAGAAGGTGGGGTAAGTAAACCTTTTGGGGCCTTGCAGGGGAGACTGGAACCGGTGGGAAGGTCAATCCCTTGGTTGGCCACTGCCCAGTTTTCTGCCATGGTGCCATCTGCTGAGGGAGGGCAGGTGCCCACTGGCATTCTTCCCATCCATGACCTGGGGTTAAGACCCATCCTGGGGTTGCCTGCTTCACAGGTTGCAGCTCAACCAATGATGGCTGGCTAGTGGGGGGTTATGTGCCAAGGACCCTCCTGCTGGCTTGGAGGAGTTATGGGCCACGTAGGTGCTCTCTGCTGGCTTGGAGGATTTTCCCATGCTGATGGCAAAGGAGGGTGGCCAGTGGCATCTCATCCATCCATACTCTGGGAAGAAAACCCCAATCTGGTTTTGCTTCATTTACTGGTTGCAGCCCAATTTGTGGCTGGCAAATGAAAGATGCTGGCCAAATCCCTTCTTGCTGCCTGGGTTGAAATTCCCATTTTGAAAGGGAATCTGTCTCCCACTCTGTTGCTGGGTAATAAGTCATTTCATTTATTGCTGTCTGGAAGGAGTCAAAACCTCGGTTCCAGGTTTTTTCCCCAAGCCTTGCTCCCAAGCTGGGGGGAAGGAGGAGGAGCATGCACTCACGTTTAGTTGTCCGAAATGGTCCGGGAAAGCCCATCAGAGATGACTGCATGGGGATGCCTGGAATCTCCATTCCTTTCATCTTCTGGTCATTCTCTAATCCGGGTGTAGAAAAAAAGTCTTTTCCAGCCCCCTCCATCCTCTTGCCAGATGCAATAAATTTTGAAGCAGCATTCCATTGCCTTTGAAGTTCGGCTCTCACCTTCTTATCACCAAAAGCTTTCTCATTATTTCTTCGCTGATATTTTACGCTGTCCCAGTCAGCGTTGGGAATTCAGCACCCCCCCCCATCACCAGCCCCTCTCCCTTGCGAGGGGGGAGGGTGCTGGTGCTTTTATTTTAAAGTTAGAGTTGGAATAATGTCAGGCGTTCTAAATACCATGCAGAATTAAATTATTGTCCAAGGCAAAGTTATCCTTAAAGGTCCAATTTATTCATGCAGGCAAGTTAGCACGTCTATGGAATTCCAACTCTAATGTTCTTCCTGGAATTCCACCCAGTTGAAAGTTCATGATCTATCCCCACACCCACAAATCCATCACATGTTCCAATCATCATCTTCCACGCTGGCATCTACACCACTCTGCTTCCGGTCAGGTGTCGAGGTGCGTAGACAAAAGATGACCTTGAGCTTCTATAAAAGAATGACAACAATACATTCCACAATCCTACTCCTTTCTATTCCCCCCCTCCCAACTACTACACTAATGAAACACATAGGAAATTAATAAAAAAGTGTGGCAAGCCAAAGATCCTAAACAGAACATAACTGCAGGCCTGACTAACAGCACTTACTACATTCGCTAGAGGGCCTAGAAATTTTTTTGCGAAATTGACATGGCGCAGGCATACCAACAGTTGCTGTAGATGGCGCTACAGCGGAGGCCCAAACTATTGTAACACACAGAGGTGCATTCAAATGTCACCGCCTGCAATTCGGTGTTCACCCCTGGACTGTTCCAAAGCGTCATGGAACGGCTTTTGCAGGGGATTCCAGGAGTCGTCCCCTATTTTGATGACATCTTGGTATCGTCTGCAAATGAGGCGCAACTTTTAAAAAACGATGTGCGAACTGTTCTGGCTAGAATTAGGGAAAAAGGGCCTCCATTTTAAAAAGGAAAAATGCCAAATTAATGTGCCAAGAGTTGAATTCCTTGGGTACATGATCGATGGCTCTGGGGTTCACCCGACCACAAAAAAAAATTAAAGCCATTCAGGATGCCCCCACACATCACAATGAAACCGAGCTGCAGGTGTTCCTCAGGCTCCTTAATTTCTACAGCGTCTTTCTTAAACAGAAAGCCACCGTTGCTGAGCCCCTACATTGGCTGCTGGCCAAGAATGCGACATGGTCCTGGGGAAAAGCCGAGGCTGTCGCACTTGCAACGCGGTCAAATGACTCCTGAAAGCAGGACTTCCTCCTAGTCCAGTACAGCTAAAACCCTGCCATTAGTTTTAACCTGCGACGCGTTCTCCCTTCGGCGTCAGCACCGTCCTCAGCCACCGCATGCCTAACAGGTTGGAAGCCCCAATTGCCTTTTATTCTAGGACCTTGCCCGCTGCTTGAGCGGAACTACAGCCCAGTTGGACTTGAGGCTTTTGGCTGCAGTGGCCGGAGTAAAGAGGTTCCACAAATACCTTTATGGCCAGGACTTTGAACTAGTGACTGACCACAAGCCATTGTTGGGCTTGCTGGCTGGGGACCGACCTACCCGGTGTCATTATCACCTCGCATGACCAGGTGGACTATTTTCTTGGCTGCCTACTCCTACCACCTCATTCACCGACCCGGCTCCACTTTAGGACATGCAGATGCATTGAGCCACTGCCCACTACCTGAACTTCTGGCCGACCCTACCCCCGAGACGCCGGTCCTCCTAATTGACTGCATGGAGACCGGGCCCATCTCGTCCAGTGACGTTGCCCATCATTCTGCTAAGGACTCTACCATCAAGCAGATTTTGAACTGGGTGTGGAGGGGGTGGCCCAAGGGGCCTGTTGAGGCTGAATTCAAAATGTACTATTATAAAAGAGATGAATTGTCTGTTATTAGTGGCTGCTTACTGTGGGGGGACCAGGTGGTTGTTCCAAACAAACTGCGCATTGCAGTACTAAAAGCTTTACACGTGCGGCATCCTGGTATTATCAGGATGACAAACTTTGGCTAGGAGTTACGTTTGTGTGGTGGCCTAACATGGACCGGGGGAGGATAGAAGAATGGGTGGCCACCTGCACACAGTATCAGGAGTCCAGACCAGCTCCCCCAGAGGTGCCAGCTAAGGAGTGGGAGCGACCTCAAGCACCCTGGTCTAGGGTGCACATTGATTTTGCTGGCCCAGTCCATGGCCAGACATTGCTTGTAGTTGTGGACGCTTACTTGAAGTGGTTAGAGATAGTCCTGATGACCTCCACCACGGCAGAAGCGGTCATCAAGGTGCTATGGAGACTTTTCTCCACACACGGCCTGCCCGATGTCTTGGTCTCTGACAACGTGCCCCAATTCATGGCCATACAATTTGAGACCTTCTTAGCAAGTCAGGGAATCAGGCATGCCCTGGTTGTGCCATTCCATCCAGCCTCCAATGGTCAGAGCAGAGAGAATGGTGCGATCTGCAAAAGAGGCCCTCTCTAGGATGGGCCTGGGTGATGGGGCAAAAAACTATTTGTTAATCCAACACATCACGCCAAGTGTCCACTACTGGGAGAAGCCCTCCGAGCTTCTCATGGGTCACCGGCTAAGGTCCCACTTAGACCGGCTACACCCAAACTATTCTGCCCTTTCACCCCTGAGGGGATTCAGTTTAGCCCACAACTACACTGGGGGGACTCTGTGGGTTCTTGCCATGGTGATAGGCATCATCGGGCCTCGCTCTTATCTGTTAGAGCTCGAGGATGGTAGAAATTGGAGAAGGCACATTGACCAACTCCGTGGCTGCCTCTCCAACTCCCACACTTAGATCACCAGAGGTAACTCCTGCATGGTGTTAGCCAAAGCACTACCCAAACGGAACAAATGCGCACTCTGTCCACAGCCAGCTGAAACCCGAGGGTACTGGGGGACTTATCTGATTTTGTTGAAGGCCCACAGCGAGCTCCAAACAAGCGAACAGTTGTCCCAGAAACTCCCAGCCCAACGGCCTGTGGAAAAGTTCCAGGTGCTTCCAACCAAGCGAGAGCTGCAGAGCAGACAGATACCATCCGACCTGTCCAAAGAAACTCTTCCAAATTTTATTATTTATGTATTTATTTATTTAATTTAGTTATTGTTATTTATTTATTTATTTATTTATATTTTTTATTATTTAGTTATTATTTATTTATTTATTTTTTTATTTATTTATTTTTTATTTATTTATTTTATTTATTTATTTAGTGGATTTATTTAGTTTATGTTATGTATTTATTTATTTATTTATTTTATTTTTTGTATGTTTTTTTATTTATTTTATATTTATTTATTTAGGTAGTTATATTTATTTATTTATTTATTTGATTTTGTTAGCCGTCTTCCTCTCAACAAGGGACTCGGGGCGGCGTACAATAAACTAAAAGCACATATGTATATATTACACGGAGGATTTCTGGTAACAAACCATTACAATACATAAAATAATAATAATGAGATTAGGAATTAAAATACCCCAGTTTAAAATCACTGATTTAAAAAGACTGTCAGGAGGAATACGATGGAATTATGGTTGAGCCAGGCCAGATAATTGAAAAAGGTGGGTCTTGAGTTTTGAACGGGAAGGAGCGGAGGTCGGTGGTAATCCTAATGTCGAGGGGTTTGAGGTCATTCAAAAGGGCTGGGCCCGAATCACAGAGAAGGCCCTACTCCTGGGTGTCGTCCTCTGGCATTGTTTAGTGGACGGCACCCGGAGAAGTCCCTCTCTGTGAGAGCGCATGAACTGCGCAGGTCAGCAGAATAGAACAAAAAAGCCCGCCTACCTGCGTGACTACGTGACCAGTAGGATTGTTTTCCCATCTAAGAGGGGAGGGGTGTTATGTTATTCACCCTGCTTACTAGTGGTTTCCACCAAAATCCTCTGTTCGGCGGGAACAGAGATTTAATCCTATTGGTTGAGAGGTCTGACAGCTCCACCTATAAAAAGGGCTGGCTGTCACGCACCAAACAGTTGCTGGATTGGTCATCACTTGTCTCTTGTTAATAAAGAAGATGTATGTGTTGCACTATAAGCCTCGCGTTCTGCCTTCTCCAAAAACCCCTATCTAAACAGTGTCAGTAAGCTAGCACAAAAGAGAAATTATCCGTTCAGACTGCCTTTTTCCTGTAGGATTGTGGGTATGAATTTATTTTCTCTTTAAGCAACTGTGACAGGAACCTCGGATTCATCATTATTAAGTATGTCGAAATCTGATGGAACATTCAAGTTTATTATGGAAATTAAGTAGAAACTCTTTTATACTAGTCAGGATTATGGAAAGGAATTGCAGGAAAATATTAGATAAGACAGAAAACAAGGTAAAATATGAGGGTGGTGGTTGATATCATCTTCTTGTTTATTGCCCATGTTTTTGTTTGTTACCAAACTACTGTCATTAACTGCTTGCCTGTTTTTTTTGAGCAATATTGATTACCATTTGAATATGTATATAAAATCATTTAAAGCATGTGATATTGGTTCCAGGAACACTAGCTATTCTATAATTTGAATGGACCTGAAAGTGTCGTTAACATTCAAGGACAGCTACTAAAGCTGCAATCTAGGGAAAGGCAGGTATCGAGGACCTCTATAGTACTTGGAATATAGAACCCACCTGTGAACCATCTGTAAATCCACCCTGATTTGCCTTATAGTAAGATAAGTGTGTGTAATAGGCCTGTATTTTAATTCATTTGGTGGAGATTTAAAAAGTATTGGAAAAGTTGAGGGAGGAACTTTGGAACAATCTGCTTCATTGGACCAGATTCTGGGTCGGAGTGATCAGAGCCCTGTGAAATAAAACTTGCCTAGCTTTTAGTACTGAAATGCTTAGGACTGAAAAAAAAAAAAAAAATAGGTAATTTGGATTTTGTTTTCCAAAACAAATGTACTGAAGTGAATCCAATGGCTGTAAATATAGTACCAACCACCAAACTCTTTAAAGTAGATATTTCATGAACCAAGGAAAAAGGTGCGATGCTTTAAAAAAGTGCCAAAG
>JAKRSI010000967.1:0-261486 GCA_029890345.1 Natrix helvetica helvetica
TGATCGGCGCGCACCAAAGCAGGGACATGCACGTCAGTCGCATTGGTCCAGGTCCCCCCATCTGACCCCTCATCCTTCCAGTCGACAAAGTTCTGAAAACTTCCCTTCAGCCATCTCGAGTCTCGGATCCGGGCCACTTTGTGCGGTAGCCGCGTCTCCACCTCATGCGATGATGGCTGGGGGGAGAGGGTTGCCGGAGAGGACAAGCCGACCGCTCAGGGATCAGGAGCGAGCGATGGAACACCGGGTGCACTCACATCGAGCGTGGGAGGGTTAGGCGATAGGCCACCGGGTTGATGACGGTCTCCACGGGGAATGGCCCAAGATACCGGTGGTCCAACTTCTTAGTCGGGCGGTGGGATGGAAGATGCCGCGTGGACAGCCACATGCGATCTCCCACAGCCAACTCCAGCACCGCATGTCGAGACTTATCCGCCACCCTTTTGTAGTCCTCCTTTGCCTGATTCAGATAGCAGCGCACCACTTGGTGGACCGCCTGGAGCTCAGAGAGGAAGTCCTGTGCTGCGGGGACCGGAAAGTCCACTGGGGTGAGAGGGAAAATGCGAGGGTGGTACCCGAAGTTAGCCATGAAGGGCGTCGTCTGTGTGGAGGTATGCTGCGAGTTGTTAAATGCGAACTCCGCCACAGCTAGGTACTCCGCCCAGTTGTTCTGCTGCTGGTTCACGAAGCAGCGAAGGTACTGTTCCAGAATCCCAATCACCTTCTCCGTCCCCCCCATCGGTTTTGGGATGGTGCGCCAAGGACAAACAAACCTGGACCTCCAGAGCCGCCATCAGCCCTTTCCAGAACTGGGCCGTGAATTGTGTCCCACGATCTGATATGACCCGGTCAGGTAGGCCGTGCAGCCAGAACACGTGCTGGATGAACATGTGGGCGGTGGCGCAGGCTGTCAGCAATCTCCGACAGGGGATGAAATGCGCCATCTTGGTGAGCATGTCCACTACCACGAGGACCGTGGTGAAACCTGAAGACGGAGGCTGTTCCGTCAAGAAGTCCATGGACACCGCACCCCAGGGTCTGTCCGGGGTCGGCAATGGCTGCAACAAGCCTGGAGGAGCTCCCGTTGCTGACTTGGCCTGTCAACACTGCACACACGATGTGACGTACATCTGCATGTCGTGTCGCAAGCGCGGCCACCAGAAAGTACGGGAGACCAGGTGCAATGTCTTGAAAAGGCCAAAATGTCCCGCTGCTGGAGTGTCATGACGCTGGGAGAGAACCAGTCCACGGAGGGGCCCTTCGGGCACATAGAGCCGGTCCCGATACCTCAAAAGGTCATCGTCAAAGGTCCATGGGGAAGCCGGCCCTACCTCTGCCCTTGTTGTTCCACCCACTCATCGTCCTGCTGCGCATCCCGTATCAGAGACCGTAAGTCCACGGGTTCATGAACTGCAGCGAAGGAGTCGACGGGTAGAACAGTCAGGGGTGGAAGTGAGTCTGCAGGGTCAAAGTACTCCGGTTTCCTAGACAGGGCATCCGCCCTTTGATTCAGCACACTAGGGATGTACGTCACTTTAAAATTGAACCGGGCAAAGAACAGAGACCACCGGATCTGGCGTTGGTTCAGCTTATGCGCCGTGGTCAAAAACTGTAAATTCCGATGGTCCGTCCGGACCTCGACCTGATGCCTGGCCCCCTCCAGGTGATGCCTCCAGGGCTCGAACGCCACCTTGATAGCCAACAACTCCTTCTCCCAGATGGTGTAATTGCGCTCAGAAGGTTTGAGTTTCCGAGAGTAGTAAGCGCAAGGGAAAAGGGTACCATCAGGGGCGTGAGCCTGCAGTAATACCGCCCCCACTGCGATGTCAGACGCGTCCGCCTCCACTACAAGGGGTGCTTCAGCATTGGCTCCCTCGTAAAAGCACGCTTCAGGGCCACGAACGCCTGTTGCTCTGTGGGCCCCCAGCGAAACGGCACTTTCTTTTGTTGGAGCCGAGTGAGGGGCGCGGTCAAGAAAGCAAAGCTGGGGATGAAGGTCCGGTAGTAGTTGGCAAACCTGAGGAGTCTCTGAACATCCTTCATACGTCAAGGAGGTTGCCAACTGTGCAACGCCTCCACCTTGCCCGGCTCCATCACAATTCCCTCAGGGGAGAAACGGTGCCCCAGGAACTCGATGGTAGTCTGCCAGAACTGACACTTCTCCAGCTTTGCAAACAAACGATGTTCTCAGAGTCGCTGCAAGACCAGACGCAAGTGATGTTGATGATCCTTCCGGGATGTCAAGTAGATCAAAATGTTGTCCAGGTAAATGACGACAAACTGATCCAAAGGTCCCGGAAGATATCATTCATGAAGTGTTGGAAGACTGCAGGAGCATTGGTCAACCCGAACGGCATGACCGTGTACTCGAAATGTCCGTACCGGGTGCCAAAGGCCATCTTCCATTCATCTCCTGGCCTGACATGGACCAGGTTGTAAGCCCCCCGTATGTCCAATTTCGTGAACACTGTTGCCTCCCGGAGCCACTCCAACAACTCAGGAATCAGGGGCAGCGGATAACGGTTACGTACCATGATGGCATTCAGGCGCCATCTTCTTTTTCACAAACAAAACCAGGGCAGACAAGGGCGAGGATGAAGGCCGGATAAACCCCCAGGCGAGGTTCTTGTCAAGAAAGTATCGCAATGCGGCCAACTCCGGCTCGGACATGGAGTACAGACGAACTGTAGGGAGCTTCACATCAGGTACCAGGTCGATGGGACAGTCATAAGGCCGGTGCGGCGGCAGTTGATCCGCCTCCTGTTCGCTGAAGACATCTGCGAACTCCGCTAAACCCGGCGGCACGGCCACCTTGAGCGAGCTGGGTACCTGGGCCGCACAGACCTGCCGGGTGTGGTCAACGCATTGCAGGGACGGGAACGTGATCAGGTTCTGCGACCAGTAGATCTGAGGGTCGTGCGCCCGCAGCCAAGCCAAGCCCAAAACCACAGGGAAATACAGGCCCGAAGCCACGTAAAATTGGATGGCCTCCTCATGCTCCCCGAGGATCAGGCGCAAAGGCTGCATGGCGACCTTGATAGGCCCAGACAGAAGCACCCAGCCATCAATGGTCTCGACACGCATCGGTGGGTCCACCGGACACAGAGGGACATCGTACTTTGTAGCATACGCCGCATCCATAAAGTTCGTGTTAGCCCCGGAATCGACCAAGGCATGAGTCGGAATTCCCTGCGGACTACCCGACAAGAGGATGTGTGCTGCTAAGATCATGTGCCGTGGCGGCCCGTCCACCTCTGTTTCGGCCTGCGCCCGACCTAAAATCTCCCTCAGATCGGGCTCTGACCGTTTCTCGACGCGTTGTTCTGGAATTGAGGGGGAGGCCGCAGGCCGCGCAGCCCCCCTA
Source organism: Natrix helvetica helvetica (assembly GCA_029890345.1). Classification (NCBI taxonomy): domain Eukaryota; kingdom Metazoa; phylum Chordata; class Lepidosauria; order Squamata; family Natricidae; genus Natrix; species Natrix helvetica. Next base: position 3,365 of record JAKRSI010000967.1, read on the forward strand.
CCCTTCTTGGGGCAAACCAAAGCCAGGTGTCCAGAATCCCCACAGTAGAAACACAACCCCCCTGCACGCCGTCTGTCCATCTCCGTGCGCGACAAGCGGGGTTTGGCGGCACCCAACTCCATGGGCTCCTCCCGTGCCACTATAGTCTCCTGAGGGACCGGCATCCTAGTGGTCTCCTGGGACACTCGGCGAGGCCTCCGCCTCTGCAGCCGGGTGTCTATCCGCTTCGAACGTCGGAGGCCTGTCCACCCTCACCAGCTCATCCTGCAGGTCATCTGATAGCCCGTCCTGAAAAGTGTCCATGAGGGCTGGCTCATTCCAAGCTGAGTCCTGACTAAGCAGCTGGAATTCGCTGACATAATCCTGCAAGGAGCCACGGCCCTGCTGCAGCGACTTGAGTAGTCTAGTGGCTGTTTCCCCCTTAATGGGATCATCATACATCAGACTGAGATGGTTACAAAAGCCCTGGAAATCATCCAGGAAAGGGCTAGGCTGAGATAGCAACGGAGTAGCCCAACGAGCTGCTGTGCCTGAGAGCAAGCTGATAATAAATCCCACCTTTGTCTGGTCGGTGGGAAAGTCCTCCGCTCTCAAGCTGATAAACAGCTGGCATTGTCCCAAGAACGCTGCAAACATAGCTTGTTTGCCATCAAACATATCTGGTGTAGCCACTGGGCATTTCCTCCTTGGCTGGGGGGTGCGGGGGTTAGCAGGTCCCGAAAGCTGAGAGACCTGTCCAGCCAGCAAAGCAATCTGTTGAGCCAACTGGGCATTCTCAGCCTGTAGTTGCTCCATTGCAGCTTGTAAATGCGTAGCTGTTCTCTACGTCTATCAGCTCTCTGTTGCCGGGCATCCAGAAACCAATCCCTTGTCTCCTCCCCACTGCTCCAAAGCATGACGTCAGGAGCACACTTCCTTTGGCTTTCACCACTGCTCCATGCCTCAGGCGCCTCCTGGTGGCCAACCAGCCTCTCTGATCCCTGCTTGGAGTCGGAACCCTGTCCAGGGTCCTCCACATCCTCCAGAGCCAACTCATAGGGACTCTTGCCCTTGGAGTCTGGTTGCAGCTCCAACGGCCCCTGCTGGGCCCCAACAGATAAATAGTGTCAACTTGTAAAGCGTTGCCATGACTATTATCAGGTTGGCACTGGAGGGAGGATTCCATGCATACCTTCGATCTCATTTTTCTACAATCTAGTTGGCGAATATAATTTATGACGCAGGACAGAAGGGGGGGAGTTAGGAGGGTAAAGTTCAAACGCAATTAAGCGGAAGCCAGTTTAGGCTCCACAGAAATAATGCTAAGATGTTGATCCTAATAAATGAATGGGTTTTTTAAATATATATATATTTTATTTTTATTTTTAACACAAACAAAACACAAACAAAACAGTACATACATTAAAAAAAAGCATCATCAATTTCGTCAAGCATGTCGTTTGGTTACAGGTTTTTGTGCATCAATTTTTACAATTAGAAATAACAGCACTGGTTATCCATCAAGCATGACTAAGTACATCACTATCATTGAGCATCCTGTGTTCAGATTACCATTACTCATCCTTCATTTCAAACAAACCTTATTTCCTTAAATCCTTAATTATCTATTAAGCAACAATAAATCTTTATAAAGTTATAAGCTCAGGTCTTACAAAAAAAATAGTACTACTAATAAAAAGAGAGAGAGAGAGAAAGGATTTCCCATCGACTCGTATTGTAGATCATTACTTTCAATTAACCACAATGTCACCAATCAACCCTAAGATATAGAATACTTATAGTATAACATATTCAAGTCCAGTAATAATTTTCCATTGTTAATCCAAGATGTTATTAAATATTTCAATTCATGTATGTATCAATTATTCATTACATCATCATTAGTCCATTTGACATACAGGAATTTTTCCAGTATAACATGATCACTGCTTACAATTATACATAACATTCAAGTCAACCCACTCTTATACCTTAGATTCATTACTGTCCTTTATATATCATATGATCAAGCACTCTATTTCATAGCAAAAAAAAAGAGAAAAAGAAAAAGCTTTCATAGCAATAACTATGATTTTCTAGTAATACATAAGTAAACAATTTCATTTCCAAGTTTTTTTATCTAACCATTGGTAAAACAAATCCCATATCTTATAAAATTGCTCGTCCTCTTGCTCTCTAATTACAAATGTAAGCTTACTCATTTCAGCCCATTCCATTATTTTCCGAATAGTTTCCTTCTCTTTTGGTACTTTCTCATTTTTCCAGTTTTTTGCAAATACAATTCTAGCAGCTGTTAAGACATTTACAATCAAATATTTCAAGTCCTTGTTGTAAGTTTCCAGTATGATTCCCAATAAAAAGAGTTCTGGTTTTAAGTCTATGTGTTCCAAGGTCCAAGGTCCCTTCCAACCTCCAAGGTCCCTTCCAACTCTACTATTGTATTGTATTGTTTATGTATCATTTTCTCCAACCACATGTGGATTTTAGTCCAATATCTTTTAGCTTCAGTACAAGTCCAACACATGTGGAATGTCTGATGACATTTCCAACATTTTTTGGATTTGTTCTTAGACATTCTTGCTATTCTCGTTGGGGAAAGGTGCCACCTGTAAAACATCTTATACAAGTTCTTTTAATATGCAGTTGACATTGTTATTTTATAGTTTTGAGACCACAGTTTTTGCCACTTTTCTAGGTCAATCCCATGCCCAAAGTTTTCCCCCCAGGCTAACATGGTTTCTTTAACTTGTTCTTCTTGTAGTTTTACCTCTAAGAGGTAGCCATACAGTTTTTTAATTACTTTTTCATCAGTACCTGTTAAGATTTTATCTAATTCAGTCATTTTATCATAAAACCCTCCATTTTTCGATCTTCATTGTATCTAGAATGTATTTGCACATATGAATACCAATTAATTTCAATTCCTTCCTGTTTCAAGTCTTGGATGGATTTAAGTTCACCCTCTGTATTTAACAGTTCAGCATATCTAACTGTTTGTTCCTTTTTGTATATTATTGAATATGAAAAGGCTTCAATAGTTGATATCCAGACTGGAGTTTTTAAATAGTGTAACCTCTTAACCTTCTCCCAGTTTAGTAACAAAGCCTCTCTTATATAATGTCTTCTAAAGTAACCATGTGCTTTGGTTCCCTTATACCATAAAAATGCATGCCATCCCAACAGCAAGTCGTGACCCTCTAAATTCAAAAGCCTAATATTTCTTAATATTATCCATTCCTTAATCCACATCAGACTTGTTGCCTGATAATATAGCTCCCAGTCGGGTAAGCCCAGCCCTCCTCTTATTTTAGCATCTTGCAACACTTTAAGTTTTATTCTTGCTTTTTTTCCCTGCCATATAAATTTCAATAACATTTTATTTAAATCTTCAAAATAGTCTTTCCCCAACCTAATTGGGATTGTCTGAAACAAGTATAATATTCTAGGTAAAATGTTCATTTTAATTGTTGAGATTCTCCCAATCATTGATAATTGTAAATTTTCCATTTCGTCAAGTCCATTGCAATTTGTTGCTTTAATCTAAGATAGTTATCCTCTTTGAGAGTACTGCATCTGGCTGTTAAGAAAATCCCCAAATATTTAACTTTGTTCGTAACTTGCATCTCCAAGATTTCCACCAATTCTTCTTTTTGTTTTGATGGTATGTTTTTTGTCAAAATCTTTGTTTTATCTTTGTTTATTTTCAAGCCTGCTACTTTTCCATACTCCTCAATTTTTTCTATCAATTTAGATGCAGATTCAAGTGGCTCCTCAAGGATGAAAACTAAATCATCCGCAAACGCTTGTAACTTATATTCTTCTTTTTTAATTGTCATTCCCTTTATTTCTTTCTCTTCTCTGATCCTTCCATTTAAAACTTCTAACATTAAGACAAAAAGTTATGATGATAATGGACAGCCTTGTCTCATACCTCTCTTTATTTCAATAGGGTCTGTCAATTCTCCATTTATCATTATCTTAGCTGTTTGTTTGTGATATACCGTTTGTATAGCTTGAATAATATTCTTACCAAAGTTCATTTGTTCCATTTGTTGTATCATGAATCGCCAGTTCACATTTATCAAAAGCCTTCTGCGCATCAAGAAACATCAAGGCCATTTGCTTTTCAGGGTGAGCCTCATAGTATTCCAAGGCGTCCAAAATTATTCTTATGTTGTCCTTAATTTGTCTCTTTGGTAGAAAACCATTTTGATCTGGGTGGATAAATCCATTTAAATATTTTTTAAGTCTCTCTGCCAGTATAGATGCAAATAACTTATAACAAATAACAGGGAGATTGGTCTATAATTCTTAATTTGTGTAAGGTCTGCCTCCTCTTTGGGTAGCAATGTGATATATGCTTCTAACCATGAGTTAGGTGTTGTGACCCAGCAGGATCCTTTGCAGCTGCTGAGCGACTCAGATAGCGATGAACCCTGGGAGTCGGCTATGGAGGAGGTGGAGGACCCTGGGCAGGATTCAGAAGCAGAGCAGGGACCAGAGAGGCTGGTTGGCCACCAGGAGGCGCCTGAGGCATGGAGCAGTGGGGAGGATCAGAGGGAGTTGGTCTCTGATGCCCGGCAGAGGAGGGCGGAGAAATGAAGGCAACAGCTGCTCAGGAAACAAGCTCATAAAAGATAATGAAGCTCAGGTGGTTGGGGCGTGGCCCCTCCCAAGAGCTTATATAAACAGAGATGTTGGGAGGATAATTCTTGCAGGACACAACCGTTGAAAGCAATCTGCAGTATGTCTAGTCTGAACTATTTTGGATTCCTGTTTGTAACGCTGGAGAAGCTATTATCTGTATCCGTCGGAGTCTGTGTTGCTGCCAAGGTTCTTATCTGTTAGTTTCGTGTTTGGGCTTTCAGCCACCAAGATTTATAGTCCTGCTAATAAAGTGTTGTGGCATTCCAGATAAGCTTGTGTCGGCATCCGTTACTGGATGGGGGGGGGGGGTCAGAACAGTTAGGTATTTTACTTTCAACCATTACTTCATTCATAACTTCTAAAAGGGGAAGAGACAAGGATTCCTCTAGTATTTGATAAAATTCCACTGGTAGTCCATCCGGTCCTGGGGCCTTCCCATTATTTTGTCTTTTAAGAGCTTCAGTTAACTCCATCATTGTTATTTTGCCTTCTAGCTACCTGCGGGATCGCATCCTCCCACACACATCCCTGCGGCCAATTCGCTCTCACAGGGAGGGGCTTCTCCTGGTGCCGTCCACTAGGCAATGCCAACGGGCGACACCAAGGAGTAGGGCCTTCTCTGTGATGGGCCCAACCCTCTGGAATGACCTCCCCCCCGACATTAGAACCACCACTGACTTCCGCTCCTTCCGACAGAAATTGAAGACACACCTGTTCCGACTGGCTGGCCTGGGATAATTTTAACGTCTACCTCCTGGCATACATATTTCTTACTGGTTTTTTAGGGGGATTGTTCTTTTAAACTTAATTTTATAGGATATTGGGGTTTTAAATTCTGTACATTTTAAATTATTTACTTAGCAGTACAGTTCTGTATATCTTTTTATCCTCCTCTTATTTATGTATCTATCCACTTAATAATTTTAATTGTTTAAATTTTATAGTCATTTATGATGTATTTTGATATGGACTGTACACCGCCCCGAGTCCCTTTCGGGAGAGGGGGTGGTCTATAAGCGCTAAGAAATAATAATAATAATAATAATAATAATAATAATAATAATAATAATAATAATAATAATAATAATAATAATAATAATAATAATAATAGTATAGTTCTAATGTCGTTAGGTATCCGGGGGAGATTTGCATCCTGTAAGTATTGCTTCACTTCTCCCTCTTCTATATTCTCTTGTTCATACAACTTGGCATAATAATCTTGTATGTTTTTCTTCTTTTCAGCATTTCCAAAGTGCATTTGTCCTTGTTCATCTTTTAGTTGTTGTATTTCCTTTGCCTCTCTCTCCTTTCTCAACTTATATGCCAACCACCTGCCTGGCTTATTTGCATTTTCAAAATAGTTCTGTTTAGTGCCTCTAATTTTTTGTGCTAATTCCTCCTTTTCCAGTAGATCTATTTTGTGTTTAATTGTATCCATTTTTATTTTAATCTTTCTTTTGTGGAGATTTCTGTAGCTCTTTTTCCAGTGTCATATAGTCTTTTTCTAAGTCTTTACATGTTTGTCTTTTCTTTACATTTCTCATTCTTGTATAGTCTATTATCAGACCTCTAGAGAATGCCTTCATTGTGTCCCAAAGATTCTGCATGGATGTGTCTTCTTTTTTATTTTCTTTTTTAAAAAAGCCAATTCTTTTTCCATTTTCTGTACAAAATCTTTCTCTTTCAATATCGTATTGTTTAATGTCCATCTAGATCTTGTTTTTTGACCTCTCCATTTAATTGTAATTGGGTTATGGTCCACCCAAGTACTTGTTTCAATTTCTATTTCTTGTACATTACCAAATAAATCCTTTGAGGCCCAAATCATATCGATTCTAGAGAATGATAAGTGTCTATTAGAATAGAAAGTATATTGTTTTTTTTATAGGATTTCTTTCTCTCCAGACATCTTTTAAGTTTATTTCATCCATCATCTTAAAGAAGGATTTCAGGAGTATTTTTCTATTTGGTTTTGTTTTATGTGATTTATAATCCATGTTCTGATTTACAATGCCATTAAAATCTCCCATCATACAAATATCAACATAGTCTAAGTCACAGATTTTCTTGTGGAGTTTTTTTATAAAATTCATCTTGTTTTTCATTAGGTGCATAAATTGCAATTAAGAGTATTTTCCTAGTATTATCCATAATTTCCACCATCAAAATTCTTCCATCTTCATCTGTATATATTTGTTTCGCTGGAATTTTGTCTTTAATATAAAAGATCACTCCTCTTTTCTTTTCTTTTTTTTTTCAATTTTTCAATTATATTAACAAACATGTAAAATACACACACACACAAAACTTAGACGTACAACACATTTACACAATGCAATACAAACAGGAGCTTCCTGTTCTTTCTAGTAGCAATTATCAATTGATACCGCTCACCTTATATTATTTCCCATTCAATTGTATTTCATTTGGGTTTCACTATTCTTAACTTTCTTATTTTACTCATAACTATTATTTTTGAATTTTGTTATATTCCTTCATTGATTCTTGTTTCTTTCCTCCAACCACCTATACCATTTATCCCATATCTGGTAGAATTCTGATTCTTCTTTTCCCTGAATTTCTTTAGTTAGTTTGTCCATTTCAGCACAATCCATAACCTTTCTTATTATTTCATCTTCACTTGGAGTTAGTTTGTTTTTCCATTTCTGGGCAAAGGCAATCCTTGCCGCCATAATTATATGTAGTATTAAATACTGGATTTCTTTTTTGTATTTCGCAGACATTATTCCTAATTAAAAAAAATTCAGGTTTCCATTCTATTTTAACCTCCGTTATTGCCTCCAGCCAATTTTTGATCTTTTTCCAAATTTTTTTAGCCTCCTCACTGGTCCACCATATATGGTAATATGTTCCGTGTATTGATTCGCATTTCCAACATTTTGGGGAGGTATTTGTTGAGATTTTAGCTAACCTTGTTGGTGCCAGGTGCCATCTATAAAACATTTTATACTGGTTTTCTTTGTATGCAACTGATAGTGTCATTGTTAAATTTGTTCCCCCAAATTTTTCCTATTTGTCTAATTCAATATTATAGCCAAAGTTCTGCGCCCATTTTATCATTTGTTCTTTCACAATTTCCTCTTCCATTTTATACTTCAGGAGAAATGTATATATTCCCCCTATCATCTTTCTATCTGAGCATTGAATAATTTTATCCAATTTGTGTGGTTCTGTTTCGATGTCATATAATTTGGTATCTTTATTGTATTTAGTTTCGATTTGAAGATAAGTTAGCCAGTCAACTTTCATGTTCTGTTCTGCCAATTCTTCAATTGTTTTTAAGATTCCCTGTCTATCAATTAAGTCTCTATATCTTAGCATTTTGTTCAAATCTATAAAATTTGGATGGGTCGTCCTTTCTGTTGGTGATAGCGAATTCGGAATTTTCAGATAGTAGGTTTTTTTTTTATTTTGAGCCATTTTTGCAATAACGCACTTCTAATTAAATGATTTTGAAAGTATTTGTGCGTTTTATTTTTGCAACAGGAATAGGATCCTTGGTAAAATATTCATTTTAATTGTCGCTATACGTCCCATGAGTGATAGTTGAATATTTTTCCAATTTTCTAAATCTTTCTTTATTTCTATCACTAATTTATTATAATTATCGTCTTTAATTGTGGAACATTTTGCCGACACCCAGATCCCCAAGTATTTCACTTTCTTAGTTATTTGCATTCTGGTTGTTACTTCCAGTTCCTCTTCTTGCTTTTTGGTCATGTTCTTGGTTATCATTTTTTTTATTTTTTTATTGAGCTTTAGTCCTGCCACTTCGCCATATTCTTCTAATTTTTGAATTAATTTCAGGCTGGATTCTAATGGGTCCTCTAGAACAAATACTAAGTCATCGGCATAGGCTTGGGCCTTATATTCTTCATTTTTGAGTCTTAAACCTTTTATTCCCTGGTCCTTCCGAATTTCATTTAATAAAATTTCCAAAGTCAATATAAACAGCAAAGGAGAGAGGGGGCATCTTTGTCTGACTCCTTTTTTATTTCAATCTTCTCTGTTAATTTTCCATTCATCAGAACTTTGGCTGTCTGATTGTTATAAAATCCTTCTATCATTTTTATAAATTTTTCTCTGAATTTCATCTCACCCAATAGTGTTATTATAAATTTCCAGATTACGTTCATTTAAAACCTGTTTAATTCTTCCTGCCATAATTGCTGCAAATATTTTTTATAATCGGAGTTTAGTAATGAAATTGGCCTGTAGTTTTGAATTTCTTGTAGGCTGGTTTCTTCTTTTGGGATTAGCGATATTATTGCTTCTGTCCATGATTCAGGTATCTTGGCTTTTCCTAAAACTTCATTAAACATTTCCACTCCTAGCTCTTCCAATATTATTTTATTATATTTGTATAGCTCCACCGGTATTCCATCTGGTCCTGGGGTTTTATTATTTTTCTGGTTTTTCAAGACTAATTCCACTTCGGCTAATGTTATTGGCCTGTTTATCGCCTCCCTTTGCTCTTTTGAGATTGGTTTTATCTTTTCTGTGTTTAAATAATGTTTTATTTTGTTTTCCTCCATACTATCTTGTGCGTATAGTTTTGTGAAGTATTTATGAATAATATGCTTCTTTTCTTCCGCTTTGTATTGAATTCTTCCCTCATCATCTTTTAATTGATATATCGTCCTTTTTTATCTTTCATTCTTCAGTCTGTATGCCAGCCATCGTCCAGGTTTGTTGGCTTGTTCAAAGTAATTTTGTCTGGCTGCTTTAATTTTCTGTGCTAATTCCTTTTGAGTTATTAAGTTGATCTTATGTTTAATTATCTCTCTTTTTTCTTTTTAATTTTATTCTTTGGGTCTTTCTGGAGTTCATCTTCGGCTTCCATAAGTTCCTTTTGCGTACATTCTTGTTGCTCTTTTGTTTTTGTTTTTTTTCCACATGTTTTTTTATTTTTAAACATAAAAGACAACATTAAATTTTTTTCATTCATTACATACAGCATGTCGTTTGGTTACAAGTGTTTTTGCATCCGCATTTTCGATTACATATACAATCACAGTTTTTCCATCCAATACAACCAAAAACCTCACTTTCATTGTACAGCATATGTTCAATTACGATTAATATTTCTTTCTTTTCAATAAGCTTAATTCTCTTACATTCTTGAATGTCTGCTTAACAACAACATACCTTTATGCAATCATTGTCTCATTTTAAATATTTTTACAGTATAAAAGAATTTACCAAGTGTTTATGTTTATATATCTTTCACTACTTTCAACAGGATATCTTTATGGTATGCACTTAGAGGTATATATTATATTACCAATCTTCTGTCAAATGTACATTAGTTCATTTATTATCTTTATCCTTCATTTTATAACAAAAAATTCTAAATTATTCATATATATGTCAGTGTTTCGTTGTATTATTGTTAGTCTAACAAGATTATTGTTTTTACTTTTCTCCTTCAATTAAAACATTGTATCGTTATTAGTCTATTTTACAACATTATTGTATTCTCACTTTTCTCCTTCAATTGAAGCATAAATAAAACATTTTTCATGTCCAGGTTCTTTTTTCCAGCCACTGATAAAACAAATCCCATATCTTATAAAATTGCTCGTCTTCTTGTTCTCTAATTTCAAATGTCAATTTGCTCATTTCAGCGCACTCCATTATCTTTCGAATAACTTCTTCCTGTTTTGGTATCATTTCGATTTTCCAGTTTTTTGCAAATACGATTCTAGCTGCTGTTAAAACGTTTAGAATCAAATATTTTAAGTCTTTGTTGTAAATTTCTGGTATGATTCCCAGTAAAAATATCTCTGGTTTGAGGTCTATGTGTTTATGTATCATTTTCTCCAACCACATGTGGATTTTAGTCCAGTATCTTTTAGCTTCAATACAAGTCCACCACATGTGGTAGTATGAACCCGGTATCTGATGACATTTCCAACACTTTTCCGATTTATTCTTGGACATTCTTGCAATTCTTGTTGGGGATAGATGCCACCTGTAAAACATCTTATACAAATTTTCTCTATATGCAGTTGACATTGTCATTTTATAATTTTGAGACCACAGTTTCTGCCATTTTTCTAAATCTATCCCATACCCAAAGTTTTTCACCCAAGCTATCATAGTTTCTTTAACTTGTTCCTCTTGTAATTTAGTATCTAATAAATATCCATATAGTTTTTTAATTACTTTTTCATCAGTACCAATTAAAATTTTATCTAACTCAGTCATTTCATTGTAAAGACCTAATTGTAAAGATGTAATGAAGATTTTCTATCTTCATTATATCTAGATTGTATCTGTAAGTATGAATACCAATTCATTTCTATTCCTTCTTGTTTCAACTCTTTTTTTTAATAAATTTTATTTTTCTTTAAAAAAGACAAAACAACACATACAGAACAAGAGCAAGGAGAAAAAAAACAAAATTTCATCAAGCATGTCGTCTGGTTACAAGTTTTTGTGCAACGGTTTTTTTACAATTAAGAATAAAGTCACTGATTATCCATTAAACATAGTTAAATATTTCATTGAGCATTGTGTGTTCAAGTTACCATTAATATTCTTTCATTTGTGACAACCCTTGTTTCCTTACATCCATAATTATCTACTAGGTAACAATAAGTCTTTATAAAATTATATCACCAATCTCTAAGAAATAAGAATAAAGATTAAGTCAAAAAATTCCCATTAATTCATATTACACATTTCTACTTTCCGTTAACCATAGAGTTTCCAGTCATCCACAACTCCAAATATAATTTTCCATTATTAATTGTCAATCCATGTGGTCATTAAGTATTTCAATCTATATTTATATCCATTATTCATTACATCATCGTTATTTCATTTTATATTATAAAATAGTCACCAGCTACAATCATACCTAACAATTTAAATCATCTCACTCTTATACATTAAGTACATTATTATTCTTATATCGTATAAGTAAGTAGTCTGTTTCATAGTAAAAACATATATAAAAAGAGAGAGAAAAGAAAAAAAGATTTTTTCAAAACATTAAGTATAGCTTTCTATTATTATTACATATAAGATAAGATAAAGGAAAAAAAATTCATTTCCAGGTTTTTTTATCCAGCCATTGATAAAACAAATCCCATACTTTATAGAATTGCTCATCCTCTAGTTCTCTAATTTCAAATGTAAGTTTACTCATTTCAGCACAGTCCATTATTTTCCGAACAATTTCTTCCTCTGTTGGTAATTTCTCATTTTTCCAGTTTTTAGCAAATACAATTCTAGCAGCTGTTAACACATTTATGATCAAATATTTCAAGTCCTTATTGCATATTTCTGGTATTATTCCCAATAAAAAAAAGTTCTGGTTTCAAGTCTATATGTTTATGTATCATTTTCTCCAACCACATGTGTATTTTAGTCCAGTATCTTTTAGCTTCAGAACAAGTCCACCACATGTGGTAGAATGTGCCCGGCGTATGTTGACATTTCCAGCATTTTTCAGACTTATTCTTAGACATTCTTGCTATTCTCGATGGGGATAGGTGCCACCTATAAAACATCTTATACAAATTCTCTTTATATGCAGTTGACATTGTCATTTTATAATTTTTGAGTCCACAGTTTTTGCCATTTTTCTAAGTCAATCCCATGTCCAAAGTTTTTTCCCCAAGCTAACATAGTTCCTTTAACTTGTTCTTCATATAATTTCACCTCTAATAGGCGTAAAATTTTTGAATTACTTTTCCATCATTACCTGTTAAGATTTTATCTAATTCAGTCATTTTATCATAAAAGCCCTCATTTTTTCGATCTTCATTATATCTAGAATGTATTTGCACATATGAATACCAATTGAGTTCAATACCTTCCTGTTTCAATTCTTGTATGGATTTGAGTTCACCCTCTGTATTCAATAATTCAGCATATCTAACTGTTTCTTCCCTTTTATATACTATTGGATATGAAAAAGCTTCAATAGTTGATATCCAGACTGGAATTTTCAAGTAGTGCAACCTCTTAACCTTCTCCCAATTTGATAACAGAGCCTCTCTTATAAAATGCCTTCTGAAATAACCATGCCTTTTAGTTCCCTTATACCATAAATATGCATGCCATCCCAACAACAGGTCATGACCCTCTAGATTCAAAAGCCTAGCATTTCTTAGCATTATCCATTCCTTGATCCACATCAGGCTAGCTGCCTGGTAATATAACTCCCAATCGGGTAGGCCCCACCCTCCTCTTGATTTAGCATCTTGTAACAATTTACGTTTTATTCTTACTTTTTTCCCTTGCCATATGAATTTCAACACCATTTTATTTAATTCTTCAAAATAGCCTTTCCTCAGCTTAATTGGAATAGTCTGGAACAAATATAGCATTCTAGGTAGGATATTCATTTTGATTGTTGCGATTCTACCAATCATTGATAATTGAAGATTCTCCCATTTCGCCAAATCTATTGCAATTTGTTGCTTCAATCTAAGATAATTATCTTCTTTAAGAGTGCTGCATCTGGCTGTTAGGTGAATCCCCAAATATTTAACTTTATTTGTAATTTGCATTTCCAAAATTTCCGCCAATTCTTCTTTTTGTTTTAAGGGTATGTTTTTTGTCAAGATCTTTGTTTTGTCTTTATTTATTTTCAAACCTGCAACTTCTCCATACGCCTCAATTTCTCCTATCAATTTAGGTGCAGATTGAAGTGGCTCCTCAAGAATGAAGACTAGATCGCCTGCAAATGCTTGCAGCTTATATTCTTCCTTTTTAATAGTCATTCCCTTTATTTCTTCCTCTTCTCTAATCTTTCTATTTAGTACTTCTAATGTTAAAACAAAAAGTAGTGGTGATAGTGGACAGCCTTGTCTCGTGCCTCTTTTAATTTCAATTGGATCCGTCAGTTCTCCGTTTATCATTATCTTAGCTGTTTGCTTGTGGTATATCGTTTGTATGGCTTGAATAAAGTTCTTACCAAAGTTCATTTGTTCCATTTGTTGTATCATAAACATCCAATTCACATTATCAAAGGCTTTCTGCGCATCCAGAAACATCAAAGCCATTTGCTTCCCAGAGTGGACCTGATAATATTCCAAGGTATCCAAAATTGTCCTTATATTGTCTCTAATTTGCCTCTTTGGTAAAAAGCCATTTTGGTCCGGGTGAATAAACCCATTTAAGTATTTTTTCAGTCTCTCGGCCAATATAGAAGCAAATAACTTATAGTCTGAATTCAACAAAGAGATAGGTCTGTAATTCTTAATTTGCGTATGGTCTGCCTCCTCTTTGGGTAGCAATGTAATATATGCCTCCAGCCATGAGTTAGGTATTTTGCTTTCAGTCATTACTTCATTCATAACTTCTAGTAGTGGAATGGCCAAGGATTTCTCTAGTGTTCTATAGAATTCCACAGGAAGGCCATCCGGTCCCGGGGCCTTCCCATTATTTTGTCTTTTAAGGGCCTCGGTTAGTTCCATCATTGCTATTTTATCTTCTAATATAATTCTAGTATCACTTGGTATTTGGGGGAGTTTGGCATTTTGTAGATATTGTTTCACTTCTTCCTCTTTTATGTTCTCTTGTTCATACAACTTAGCATAGTAATCTTGTATAATTTTCTTCTTTTCCATATTTCCATAGTGCAATTGTCCTTGTTCATCTCTTAGTTGTAGTATTTTCTTGGTCTCTCTTTCTTTTCTCAGTTTATATGCCAGCCATCTGCCTGGTTTATTTGCATTTTCAAAATAGTTCTGTTTTGCACCTCTGATTTTGTTAGATCTGGGCAACGAGAGAACAGACTGCGGACACGAAGTGACTTAACAGCTCTTTATTAGTAGTAGTAGTGATCCAGCTTGCTCTGTGGCCAGAGGGTTCCCCTTTTATAGGAATCGGGTACGCCTCTCGACCAATCAGAACGATACCTGTTTCCCGCGGTAGCAGCGGACCAGAGAGGAGACTTGCCACGATATATGTTAATATCTAACACCCCTCCCCTCTTAGACGGCACATTGCGGTTTGTTATATAGTCTCTAAGGTACGTTGGTGTTTGCCTTACGCGAGTGGAACGTCGCAGTTCGGGTTGATCGGAAGTAGTTGCAGGATCGGTTTCCTTCTGTATTTCGCGTTCGGGAGTCTGTAGGCTTTCGTTGCTTTGGCGCTCGGGGATCTGCTGGCTTTCGTTGCCTTGGCGTTGTTCCATTTCGCGTTCGACCTCTTGTTCTGTCCTGGGCTCGCAGGTGTCGTAGTTCTCTGTGTTTGGGCTCTCGAGTGGTTGACTCTGTATTGGCAGGTAGCTCTCGTTCTCGGTTCGTAGGTCTGAGTGAGCCAGGCGACCCCGTAGTTGGTCGATGTGCCTTTTCCAGTTCCGCCCGTCTTCCAGTTCTAGCAGATACGATCGTGGACCCGTGATGCCAATGACCGTTGCCGGCATCCACAATGTTCCCCCTGCATAGTTGTGGGCGTATACCGAATCCCCTATGCTAAAACTCCGAATTTTGCTTGTGGAGTCTGGGGGTGCTGTGGCAGAGTAATTTGGGTGAAGACGGTCCAGGTGAGACCGTAGACGGCGGCCCATGAGTAGTTCAGCGGGGCTCCTACCCGTTGTGGCGCTGGGGGTAATGTGTTGGATTAATAGGTAATGGTCAATGCGTGTTTGCCAATCACCTGGACCCATCCTAGCGAGGGCCTCTTTTGCAGATTGCACCATTCTTTCCGCCTGTCCGTTTGATGCCGGATGGAATGGCGCGACGAGGGCATGCCGAATTCCCTGACCTGCTAAATACGTTTCGAATTGCATGGCCGTGAACTGGGGCCCGTTATCGGAGACCAGGAGGTCGGGTAGGCCATGAGTGGCGAAAAGTCGCCGTAGAACCTTAATGACTGCCTCTGCCGTGGTTGAAGTCATTAGGACTACTTCTAGCCATTTGGAGTATGCATCCACAACTATAAGGAAAGTCTGACCTTGAACTGGCCCTGCGAAGTCGATGTGTATTCTCGACCAGGGTGCTTTCGGCTTCTCCCATTCTGTGGCGGGCGCTTCCGGGGGTGCTGGTCTCGATTCTTGGCATGGATCGCAAGTGGCCACCCATTCCTCTATCTCTTTGTCCATGTTTGGCCACCAAACGTAACTTCTTGCTAACGCCTTCATCCTAACAATCCCCGGATGACCAACATGTAATGCATTTAACACATTTCTACGTAATGCATAAGGAATAACAACTTGATCCCCCCACAATAAACAACCTTGTAACACTGAGAGTTCATCCCGTTTTGACCAAAACACTTTGAATTCCGGGCCCACGTTTCCCTTCGGCCACCCCCTCCAAACCCAAGTTTGAACTTGCTTTATTATATTGTCTTTAGAGGAGAACCTTGCAACGTCGCAGGAAGAAACTGGTCCTGAGTCCAAACAGTCAATGAGCAGCACCGGTACTTCGGGAGTGGGGTCTGGCAAAAGGTCCAGTAGAGGGCAACGGCTGAGTGCGTCTGCGTGTCCTAGAGTGGAGCCCGGTCGATGAATTAACTTGTATGAGTACGCAGCCAGGAAAACAGTCCACCTGGTCATGCGTGGAGAAAGGGAGACGGGAGTGGGGCGGTTTCCCGCCAAAAGTCCCAACAATGGTTTGTGATCTGTAATTAGTTCAAAATCGCGGCCATAGAGGTATTCGTGGAAACGTTTTACTCCAGCTACGGCAGCTAACGCTTCCCTGTCCATCTGGCTGTAATTCCTTTCGGCCGATGAAAGAGTCCTGGAGTAGAAAGCGATGGGTGCTTCGTTCCCGTTTGGCATCCTGTGGCTGAGGACTGCGCCAACTCCAAAAGGTGATGCGTCGCAGGTCAATACCAGCGGTAGCGTCTGGCTGTACTGGACTAACAGCGAGTCAGTGGTGAGCAGGCGCTTTACTGCGGCAAAAGCTGCTGCTTCGGATCGTCCCCATCTCCATGTTGCGTTCCTCTGGAGTAGTCGATGTAATGGCTCAGCAACGGTCGCCTTCTGTCTCAGAAAAACGCTGTAGAAGTTAAGTAGTCCGAGGAAGGCCTTCAACTCGGTCTGATTTCGTGGTGTGGGGGCGTCCTGGATCGCCTTAATTTTCTTTGAAGTGGGGTGTATTCCCTGACCATCGATTCTATATCCCAGGAATTCTACGCTAGGCACGTTAATTTGGCATTTCTCCTTTTTGAGGCGGAGACCCTTTTCTCTGATTCTGGCCAAAACAGTTCTGACTCTTTTTAATAGTTGCTCCTCGTTTGCAGCGGATACCAAGATGTCGTCAAAATAGGGGACGACTCCCTGTATCCCTTGCAAAAGCCGTTCCATGACGCTCTGGAACAGACCTGGAGCAATACTCACACCGAATTGTAGCCCGTTGCATTTGAATGCTCCTCTATGCGTCACTATAGTTTGGGCCTCCGCTGTGGCGCTATCCACGGGCAACTGCTGGTAAGCTTGTGCCATGTCTAACTTAGCAAATATCTTTCCTGGCCCCAACGAATGCAATAGGTGTTGTACTACTGGCACAGGATATGCGCTTTGTTGTAGCGCGACATTAATTGTGCATTTATAGTCCGCGCAGATGCAGACTGATCCGTCTGGCTTGACTGGGGTCACAATGGGAGTTTCCCAGCGCGCGTGATCCACCGGCTCAAGGATTCCTTGCTCCACTAACTTATCTATCTCCTTATCTATTTTTGGGCGGAGTGCAAAAGGCACTCGTCTCGGTTTAAGTTGGATTGGCGCCACTTTGGGGTCTAAATTGAATGAGATTGGTTTACTGTTCTGACCCCCTCCTCTTGTATACCAAGACACTCCGACACAAAGTCTCTTCAAAGATGTTTATTGACATACAGGTTCCACCTTGGCAGCAATCCAGACTGCCAAGGTCAAGATAGCACTCTGGGCAGCAATCCAGCTACAGCGACACCCCTTGGCAGCAATCCAGCTACCAAGCTCCAGATAATCACCGTAGCAGCCAAGGTCCAGGGAACAGATTGACAGTAATCCAGGTAAAATCTTTAGCAGCAATCCAGCCTGCCAAAGTACGACACAGATCTGAGCTTCTCCAACTCCAATGATCAGTTGATTCCTGCAAAGGGTGTGTGTGTCCACAAGCAGTCCCTTTATAGTCTGGAGAGGAGTCTAATGATCAGCAGCTGAGAGCCATTATCTCCGGTAATTGCTCAATTGCTCTTACGCCGGGGTAGCACGTCGGTAACGAGCATCTAATAGCTCACTGCTGTCTGACTCACTGTCCTGTGACTCCTCTCCACTGCTCCAAGGCATGACATCAGGAGCCCCCTTCCTTTGGCTTTCACCACTGCTCCATGCCTCAGGCGCCCCCCCTGGTGGCCAACCAGCCTCTCTGCGCCCTGCTCAGCGTCGGAACCCTGTCCAGGGTCCCCCACCTCCTCTTGAGCCGACTCAGAGGACACCTCGCTGTCGGAGTCTGGTGGCAGCGGCACCGGCACCGGCTGGGCCACAACACTATCCCTCACCGCAGGGCCCTTCCCCCGGGCCTGACGCTCGGGATGCGGTCGGGAGGGAAAACGTCCATGATAGGCCCGCACCAAAGCTGGAGCATGCACAGCCGTCGCATCGGTCCAGGTCCCACCGTCCGAGTCCTCGTCCGCCCAGTCGACCAAATACTGGAACCGACCCTTGAGCCATCTCGAGTCACGGATCCGGGTCACTCTGTGCGATGGCCGTGCGTGCACGTCAGGCGACGACGGCAGGGGCGAAGAGGGACGTCGGAGAGGACAAAACCGACCGCTCAGGGATCAGGAGAGCGAGCGATGGAAACACCGGGTGTACTCGCATCGAGCGCGGGAGGGTGAGGGTCAGGCGATAGGCCACCGGATTGATAACGGCCTCCACAGGGAACGGCCCCAGATACCGGTGGTCCAACTTCCTCGTAGGCCGGTGGGACGGAAGATGCCGCGTGGACAACCACACGCGATCACCCACGGCCAATTCCGGCACAGCACGGCAAGACCTGTCCGCCACCCGCTTGTAATCCTCCTTCGCCTGATTCACGTAGCGGCGCACCATCTGGTGAACCGCCTGAAGCTCAGAGAGGAAATCCTGCGCTGCGGGGACCGGAGAGTCCACGGGGGGTGAGAGGGAAAAAACGAGGGTGGTACCCGACGTTCGCCATGAAAGGCGTCGTCCGTGTGGAGGAGTGCTGCGAGTTTGTTGAACGCAAACTCCGCCACGGCGAGGTACTCCGCCCAATTGTTCTGCTGCTGGTTCACGAAGCAGCGCAGATATTGTTCCAGAATCCCAATCACCTTCTCCGTCCCTCCATCGGTTTCGGGATGGTGCGCCGAGGACAGACAAACTTGAACGTCAAGAGCGGCCATCAGCCCTTTCCAGAACTGGGCCGTGAATTGTGTACCACGATCGGAGACGACCCGGTCAGGTAGGTAGGCCGTGCAGCCGGAACACGTGCTGGATGAACATGCGGGCGGTGGCGCGGGCTGTCGGCAATCTCCGGCAGGGGATGAAATGCGCCATCTTGGTGAGCATGTCCACCACCACTAGGACCGTAGTGAAACCGGACGACGGAGGCAGTTCCGTCAAGAAGTCCATGGACACGGCTCCCCAGGGTCTGTCCGGGGTCGGCAAATGGCTGTAGCAAGCAAGCCTGGAGGAGCTCCCGTCGCTGATTTGGCCTGTCGACACTGCACACATGATGTGACGTACGTCTGCACGTCGTGTCGCAGGCGAGGCCACCAAAACGTACGGGAAACCAGGTGCAAAGTTTTGAACAGGCCAAAGTGTCCCGCTGCCGGAGTGTCATGACATTGGGAGAGAACCAATCCACGGAGCGGTCCTGCAGGCACGTAGAGCCGATCCCGATACCTCAAAAGGTCCTCGTCAAAGGTCCACGGGGATGTCGGCCCTACCTCTGCCCGCCGTTGTTCCACCCACTCGTCGTTTCGCTGCGCATTCCGTATCAACGACCGTAAATCCACGGGTTCCTGGATTGCAGCGAAGGACTCGACGGGTAGGACCGTCCGGGGGGGCAGGGAGTCAGCAGGGTCTGAGTACTCCGGCTTTCTAGATAGGGCATCCGCCCGCTGGTTCAAGGCACTGGGGATATACGTGACCTTGAAGTGGAACCGGGCAAAAAAACAGAGACCACCGGATCTGGCGCTGATTGAGCTTCCGGGCTGTTGTCAAAAACTCCAGATTCCGATGGTCTGTCCGGACTTCGACCTGATGCCTGGCCCCCTCCAGGTGATGTCGCCAGGCTTCGAACGCCGCCTTGATAGCCAGCAACTCCTTCTCCCAGATGGTATAATTGCGCTCGGAACGATTGAGTTTCCGAGAGTAATAGGCGCAAGGGAAAAGGGTGCCATCAGGGGCGTGAGCCTGCAATAACACCGCCCCCACCGCGATGTCGGACGCATCCGCCTCGACTACAAAGGGGCGATGGGGATCAGGGTGTTTCAAGATCGGCTCCTTTGTAAAAGCACGCTTCAAGGCCACGAACGCTTGTTGTTCCGTGGACCCCCAGTGAAACGGCACTTTCTTTTGCAGGAGCCGAGTGAGGGGCGCGGTCAAGAAAGCAAAGCCGGGGATGAAGGACCGGTAGTAGTTGTTGGCAAACCCGAGGAGTCTCTGAACGTCTTTCATCCGTCGAGGAGATTGCCAACTTCGTAATGCCTCCACCTTGCCTGGCTCCATCGCAATTCCTTCAGGGGAAATACAGTGCCCCAGGAACTCGATGGTGGTCTGCCAGAACTGACACTTCTCCAGCTTGGCAAACAAGCGATGCTTTCGAAGGCGCTGCAAGACCTGACGCAAGTGCTGTTGATGATCCTTCCGGGACGTAGAGTAGATCAAGATGTCGTCCAGGTAGATGACGACAAACTGATCCAAAAGGTCCCGAAAGATATCGTTCATAAAATGTTGGAAGACAGCTGGGGCATTGGTCAACCCGAACGGCATGACCGTATACTCAAAATGTCCGTATCGGGTGCCAAAGGCTGTCTTCCATTCGTCCCCCCGCCCTGACTCGAACCAGATTGTAAGCTCCACGTAAGTCCAGTTTGGTAAACACCACGGCCTCCCGGAGCTGCTCCAACAACTCGGGAATCAGAGGCAACGGGTAGCGATTACGGATCGTGATGGCGTTCAAGCGCCGGTAATCGCAACAAAGTCTTAGATCCCCGGTCTTCTTTTTGACGAACAAAACCGGGGCAGACAAGGGCGAAGACGAAGGCCGGATAAAACCCCGGGCAAGGTTCTTGTCAAGGAAGTCCCGCAATGCGGCCAACTCCGGTTCAGACATGGAGTATAGGCGGCCCGTCGGGAGTTTCGCATCAGGTACCAGGTCAATGGGACAGTCGTAAGGCCGGTGCGGTGGCAGTTGATCCGCCTCCTGCTCGAGACTAAACACGTCCGCGAACTCCGCTAAATCCGGCGGCACTGTCACCTCGGCCGAACTGGGCACCTGAGCCGCGCAAACATGACGGGTATGGTCCACGCATTGCAAGGACGGGAACGAGATGCGGTTCTGCGACCAGTAGATCTGGGGATCGTGCGCCCGCAGCCAAGCCAAGCCCAACACCACGGGGAAATGCAGACCCGAAGCCACGTAAAATTGAATGGCCTCCTCATGCTCCCCGAGGATCAGGCACAAAGGCTGCGTTGCGTTCTTGATGGGCCCAGACAGAAGCACCCGGCCGTCAATGGTCTCCACTCGCATCGAGGGTTTCTACCGGGCACAGAGGGACGTGATATTTAGTGACAAACGCTGCATCCATAAAATTCGTGGTAGCCCCGGAATCGACCAAGGCATGGGCTGGTATTCCCTGCGGACTACCCGACAAGAGAATGTGCGCTGCAAGAATCAGATGTCGTGGAGGCCCCCCTCCGCCTCTGTTCCGGCCTGTGCCCGACCCGAAGTCTCCCTCAGATTGGGCCCCGCCCGTTTCCCGACACGTTGCTGAGGGGAGGCCGCAGTCCGCACAGCCCCCCTACCCTTTTTGGGGCAAACCAAAGCCAAGTGTCCAAAATCCCCACAGTAGAAACACAACCCCCCTGCACGCCGTCTGTCCATCTCCGTGCGCAACAAGCGGGGTTTGGCGGCACCCAACTCCATGGGCTCCTCCCGTGCAACTGCAGTCTCGTGAGGGACCGGCACCCTACTGGTCTCCTGGGACACGTGGCGAGGCCTCCGCCTCTGCAGCCGGGCGTCTATCCGGAGGCACAAATGAACCAACGCGTCGAACGTTGGAGGCCTGTCCACTCTCACAAGCTCGTCCTGCAGGCCATCTGATAGGCCGTCCTGGAAAGTGTCCATAAGGGCTGGCTCATTCCAAGCAGAGTCCTGACTAAGCAGCCGGAATTCGCTGACATAATCCTGCAAAGAACCACGCCCCTGGTGCAACTCTTTCAGGAGTCTGGTGGCTGTTTCCCCCTTAATGGGATCTTCAAACATCAGCCGGAGATGGTTACAAAAACCCTGAAAATCGTCCAGCAGGGGGCTCGGTTGGGAGAGAGCAATGGAGTGGCCCACCTCGCTGCTGTGCCTGAGAGCAAGCTGATGATAAATCCCACCTTCGTCCGGTCAGTGGGAAAGTCCTCCGCTCTCAAGCTGATAAACAGCTGGCATTGGCCCAGGAACGCTGCAAACATTGCTTGTTTGCCATCAAACTTGTCTGGTGTAGCCACTGGACATTTCCTCCTTGGCTGGAGGGGGTTTGCAAGCCCCTGGAGCTGAGAGACCTGACCAGCCAGCAAAGCAATCAGTTGAGCCAACTGGGTCATCTCAGCTTGTAGTTGCTCCATTGCAACTTAATGGAGTTTTGTTTGGGGCAGGAATCAATCTGTTCTGACCCCCTCCTCTTGTATACCAAGACACTCCGACACAAAGTCTCTTCAAAGATGTTTATTGACATACAGGTTCCACCTTGGCAGCAATCCAGACTGCCAAGGTCAAGATAGCACTCTGGGCAGCAATCCAGCTACAGCGACACCCCCTTGGCAGCAATCCAGCTACCAAGCTCCAGATAATCACCGTAGCAGCCAAGGTCCAGGGAACAGATTGACAGTAATCCAGGTAAAATCTTTAGCAGCAATCCAGCCTGCCAAAGTACGACACAGATCTGAGCTTCTCTCCAACTCCAATGATCAGTTGATTCCTGCAAAGGGTGTGTCCACAAGCAGTCCCTTTATAGTCTGGAGAGGAGTCTAATGATCAGCAGCTGAGAGCCATTATCTCCGGTAATTGCTCAATTGCTCCTTACGCCGGGTAGCACGTCGGTAACGAGCATCTAATAGCTCACTGCTGTCTGACTCACTGTCCTGTGACTCCTCTCCACTGCTCCAAGGCATGACATCAGGAGCCCCCTTCCTTTGGCTTTCACCACTGCTCCATGCCTCAGGCGCCCCCTGGTGGCCAACCAGCCTCTCTGCGCCCTGCTCAGCGTCGGAACCCTGTCCAGGGTCCCCCACCTCCTCTTGAGCCGACTCAGAGGACACCTCGCTGTCGGAGTCTGGTGGCAGCGGCACCGGCACCGGCTGGGCCACAACAGTTTACCTACATACTTACCAAGACTGGGGCTGAACACATCCTCGAACTCCTTAAAAATCTGCTCAGCGCTGCTGTTCTCCACGGCGTTGATTCCGGTGACTTCTAGCCCCAAGGATTCAAACCAATCCAGTCCTAGGAGGTTTTGTAACGGTGCGCTGGCGATGGTCACGGGCAGCTGGGCTACGATGTCCTTGAAACGGATCTGGAACGTGCCTTGGCCCACGATGGGGACTCGGTTCCCCTGGTAGTCTCGTAGCAGGATGTCTGGAGCGCGTAGTTGGCTCTTTTTGAGGCTAGGGATAGCCTGTTTCATGGATGCCCATGAAATGATCGTCAGGGACGATCCTGTGTCAACTTCCAGCTCGCAAGGTGAGCCCTCCAAGAGGACTGTGACTTTCAGCTTTTTAGGCCGCTTGGTGCGGACCTGACTTATTGTTGTGAGATACGTTCGCAACTCCTCTCTCTGGGTCAACTCTATCTCAGCATCTGTATCCTGAAAATACTCTCGTTCGTGAGCGTCTTGATAGAACGCTCTCTCAGCTCTTGGTGTGTAATCTCTCTGGGAATACGTTCGCTCAGCTCTTTGGGGATTTTCTCTCTGGGGGTAAACACTTGTGGATTTCTCTCTGGGCGCGCCCTTTTTGGTTTCGCCAAGCCCCTGGGTTGGGCTTCTGTTGGCGGTATGTAGGTGGCTGCCGTGAGGCAGGGACTCCGCTCCGGCACACTCGTGCGATGTGCCCAAGTTTGTTGCAGAGTGAACAAACAACGTTCCTGAACCGACAGGTAGACCGGGGGTGATTCCCTCCGCAGCTTGCGCAGGGCGGCAAATGGAATCCGGGTCTCCCCCCAGGCCTCATGTGACTGCTCCGCATCAGGTGACTGTTCTCGAACTCGGGATCCTCGTAGTCGGGGTTGGTGTCCTCGTAGTGGACTCTGGTTTGTCTGGGTGCTGGTTGGCTTGTGTTGAACCCGCGTTGTATGCTTTCCGATGATCTTTCTGCTGACTCGGATGCCCTTGCTTCGTTTAGTGCTATTTGTAGGGTTAAATTTGGATTTGCCAATAGCCTTTTTTGTAGCGAAATGTCTCTTAACCCACAAACAAATTGTGCCAGGATATGCTCGTCCAGATCCCTGAACTCGCAGTTAGTTGATGCCTTACGTAGGGCTGCAACGTATTGATTGATTGATTCTCCCGCCTTCTGGTTCCTCGTGTTGAATTCCTGGCGGCAAACGTGGCGGGAAGGTTTTGGCGCGTAATGAGTCTGTAGAGTCTGTTGCAACGCCGCCCATGATACCGCTTGTATCGGAGTAGGTGCGGTGAGGTCTCTGGCCGTATTGAAGACTTCTTTTCCACAGTATCCGAGGAAGATATTTTTCTTTCGTGCGTCGGTTATCCCCGTGTATTCGTTCGCTTCGAGAAAACACTCGAACCGAATCATGAATGCCTCCCATTCGTCATTCGCTGGGTCGAATGGAGCGGGGGGAGTGTGCATCGCCATTTTCCTCGTTTGAATTTGCCGCGATGCGGTGTCCTGAGATGGCTGCCGGAATTTCTGCCGAATTCCTGGGCTGGATCAAATCCGGAGATTCTGAAGTAGCGATCTTCGTCCTATCTGTCTCTCGATCCCACCATCGTCGCCAATGTTAGATCTGGGCAACGAGAGAACAGACTGCGGACACGAAGTGACTTAACAGCTCTTTATTAGTAGTAGTAGTGATCCAGCTTGCTCTGTGGCCAGATGGTTCCCCTTTTATAGGAATCGGGTACGCCTCTCGACCAATCAGAACGATACCTGTTTCCCGCGGTAGCAGCGGACCAGAGAGGAGACTTGCCACGATATATGTTAATATCTAACAGATTTTTTGAGCCAAGTCCTCCTTTTCCAGTAAGTCCATTTTCTGTTTTATTGTGTCCATCTTTATTTTAATCTCTTTCTTTTGTGGAAATTTCTGCAGTTCTTTTTCCAATGTGCTGTAGTCTTGTTTCAACTCTTGAATAGATTTGAGTTCACCCTCTGTATTCAATATTTCAACATATCTGACTGTTTGTTCCTTTTTATATATTATTGGATATGAAAATGCTTCAATAGTTGATATCCAGGCTGGAGTTTTTAAATAGTGTAATCTTTTAACCTTTTCCCAGTTTAATAACAAGGCCTCCCTTATATAATGTCTTCTAAAATAAC
The DNA here is from genome assembly GCA_029890345.1 of Natrix helvetica helvetica. Lineage (NCBI taxonomy): Eukaryota > Metazoa > Chordata > Lepidosauria > Squamata > Natricidae > Natrix > Natrix helvetica. The sequence continues at coordinate 28,716 of JAKRSI010000967.1, forward strand.
CATGTGCTTTAGTTCCCTTATACCATAAAAAAGCATGCCATCCCAACAGTAAATCATGACCCTCTACATTCAATAATCTGGAATTTTTTAGTGTTATCCACTCCTTAATCCACACCAGGTTTGCTGCTTGATAATATAACTCCCAGTCAGGTAGGCCCAATCCTCCTCTTATTCTAGCATCTTGTAGCAATTTAAGTTTTATTCTTGCTTTTTTCCCTTGCCAAATAAACTTCAAGACTATTTTATTTAGTTCTTCAAAAAAGTCCTTGCCTAATCTAATTGGAATTGTCTGGAACAGATATAAAATTCTGGGTAAAATGTTCATTTTAATTGTAGAGATTCTTCCTAACATTGATAGTTGCAGATTTTGCCATTTCATCAAATCAGTCGCTGATAGTTGTTGTTTTAATCTAATATAATTATCCTCCTTAAGAGTGCTACATCTAGTTGATAAATATATCCCCAAATATTTAACCTTACTTGTAATTTGAATCTGCAAAGTTTCTTCCAACTCTTTCTTTCGTCTTAATGGTATGTTCTTTGTCAAAATCTTTGTTTTGCCTTTATTTATTTTCAAGCCTGCTACTTTTCCATACTCCTCTATTCTTTCCAACAATTTGGGTGCTGTCTCAAATGGGTCTTCAAGAATAAATACCAAATCATCTGCAAATGGTTGTAGCTTGTATTCTTCTTTTTAAATTTTCATTCCTTTTATTTCTTCTTCTTCTCCTCTAATCTTTTTATTTAAGACTTCTAATGTTAAGACAAAAAGTAACGGTGATAATGGGCAACCTTGTCTCATACCTTTCTTTATTTCAATAGAATCTGTCAATTCTCCATTTACCATTATCTTTGCGGTTTGTTTGTGATATACCATTTGTATAGTTTGGATAAATTTCTTACCAAAATTCATCTGTTCCAATTGTGAAAACATGAATTGCCAATTCACATTGTCAAAAGCCTTCTGTGCGTCAAGAAACATCAAAGCCGTTTGTTTTTCAGGATGGGCCTCGTAGTATTCCAAAGTGTTCAAAATCATTCTCATATTATCTTTAATTTGTCTCTTTGGTAAAAACCCATTTTGATCAGAGTGGATAAAGCTATTTAGATACTTCTTGAGTCTGTCTGCTAATATAGATGCAAATAACTTGTAATCTGAATTTAATAAAGATATTGGTCTATAATTCTTGGTTTGCGTTAGATCTGTCTCCTCTTTGGGTAGCAATACAATATATGCTTCTGACCATGATTTAGGTATTCTGCTCTCTAATATCACTTCATTCATGACTTCTAAAAGGAGGAGAGACAAGATTTCTTCAAATGTTTTGTAGAATTCTGTTGCAGTAGTATCTGGTCCACCATTAAGGGCTAAACAAAGAACATGTGCTCAGAAGAACTATCTCTGGTAATTTTCAACTACGTGCAGGCCTCTGGAAGGAGGCTGAACCACTTTAGGAGGAAAACAAAGGAGACAAAAGGATCTCATCAACACAATGCCAGGATGAGCAGCCAATGTAATCATGACCAAATATGGTAGTGATAAACCTATGTATGTACCCTTTACCCCGCCCTTCATTGTTTACCAATAAAAGAGGTCCCCAGAGGCAACTCTGGGCGCGGCTTCATCCCGAGGAACCCTGTGTGGTATTTTCACTCTCCATCTCATGAAATCAGCCCCCGGAGAAGGCCTCTGGCCCAACCGGGAAGATTGAGCCCCGGTTTTCCACAACTGGTGACCCCGACGTGATTCCGCGGAATACGTCTCGGACTGCCCATGCTTACCCGCCTGGAAGAGGCCTACGCATTCGACCTGTCTGAAACACGACGTGGTTACTCCGTGAGTATGGGCAGAAAATTCCCTCAGCCGCAAATTGATCATTTGCGTGAGCTAAGGGAATTAACCGAATCTTCTATAAAAATAGCTATTCTAGGGGGTAAAACTCTTCCCCAATTAAAAAAGAAGGAATTAAAAATTCTTTCTCCAAAATTATCTTCAATTGGTCTCATGGAGAGGTTAATTTTTCTTCTCCTCCACAGTTAGAGGAACAATTAGCAAAAGAGGAGGGGAATAAACATATGTTTTCTGTCTCTCCACCTAAATTGATTCCACAAGATCATGAAGTAATTAGTTTAAAGGATTGCTTTTTTTCTATCCTTCCTTACCCTGCTTTGCAAGTCCATTTTCTGTGTGTCTGCGTCTTATCTCTTCTCCCACCTCCCCCTCTCCAGGATGATGTTGAATGGTTATTTGTCTGAAACGGTATAGGGTTTCCTGCCTAGGCAGGGGGTTGGACTGGAGGACCTCCAGAGTCCCTTCCAACTCTGCTATTGTATTGTATTGTATTGTATTGTATGAATTGCAGATTGTTCCAGTAAAAATAACTGCATGAAATGTTACAATCTTTTTTGCTCCAAATTTTTTGTTTAAATGAACACGGAGGTATTTTGCTAATTAATTTATGGCAGCTATCGGGGAACCTTTGTTTGGGTTCTTCCGTCTGCGTCTGCTGGTTTACTTAAAGTTTTTTATTTGATTTATTTTTTTTCTTTTTTCTGCCCTTGCCACAGTTGAAAAGATTAATGAGATTTTGAGCATTCCATTTGTGGTTTGCGTAACTTGTCAGCTAATTCTTTTGATGTTTTTTAAGATAAAAGACTCCGTTTTAAAATGTCTTGCCATTATTTTTTTTAGGCAGTTGTTGAATTAATAACCTTGGGTTTGTTGTAGAAATTGGACTGACTTAATTAATATTATTTTTCCTATTCCAAAATTTACTTTTCAAATTTTATTTTCAGAAAAACTTATCTTTCTTCAGTGTGCTTTAACTGACTATGTGGTCTGTATTTCATATCATTTGCCTAAAGATCTTTGGCTTGCGTCTTTAATGCTTTTCTTTTCCTACCTTGCAATACTGTTGTTCTTGCAACACTAAAAATTGTCTGTTGCTACTTTAACTTTTCACATCTTTTTTAACAAACTTTTAAAAGCTCCTTCCGTATTAAGCTTAAGACCCACCTATTCCAAGCAGCTGGCCTGGCTCAACTTTGATCTAACCATATCGCTCCTGACGGGTTTTTAACTGGGTATTTTAATTATATTTAATTTCTAGGGGTTTTATATACTGTATTTTAATTGTTTTTATCAATCGACCTCCTCCTTGTGTATGTTTCAGTGTATGTCTTTGCTATATGTTTGTTTTGTTTACATATTTATTTCGTATGTTTCGTTGTACGCCGCCCCGAGTCCTTCGGGAGAGGATGCGGCTAAGAAATAAATATATTATTATTATTATTATTATTATTATTATTATTATTATTATTATTATTATTATTATTATTTAACTACATTTCTGACTTTCATTATGTGTGTCAACTTATTTTTCATTTTCTAGGTATTTTTTTAACTACGTTTTTTCTTCAGATTTATTTTTTTTTTTTTTTGATAATTTTTTCATCAAAATGCCTGGGGACTGGCACAATTTTGCCATATGCCACTCAACCAGGTCAAGCAAATTGTTTCATCTTGCCCCCAGTGTTCTGGGGCATCCCCATTTGGGGACACGGAAGTTAATCCCCATGATTTGGCCTCTAATCACTATGGCAAATGGATGTCACCTATGTTTCCTTTTTTTGGCTCCTTAGAAGTAAATTCATTTATCTATTTTTTTTTGCCACCTTTTAATGAGAAGAAACAGCTAATCATGTCTTTTTCTCACCTTTTTTCAGCCTTTACTGCCTTGGGCAAACTTTTCTTTTTAAAGACTGATAATGGCCTGGCCTATTTTTCATTGGCCTTTTTTGTAATCTTGTACTAATTGGAACATTGTTTTAATTTTGGGGGGTTTTTTTCCTTACAATTCCACAGGTCAAGCCATCGTGGAACGTGTTAAATGGTCCTTTAAGGACTGTTTTCTCAAACAAATAAAAAAGGAGGGATTTTGGGTACCTAACAATTTGGTGTACCCCAATTTGGCTAATTTGGCATAGGTAACATCATAGATTAAAAAAAGTTTGTTTGCCTCCCCCGCAAGGGGGACGAGGACATGCTGTGCTTGCTTCTACAGATCTTTGTGGATTCTAGCATGTGATGCTTGTCCAGCCAAAAATATTGTCGTACCAGTTCCCAAATCCAGTTCCAGAGATGACCAAGATGACTTTACAGACAGCACAGTGGCCAATATGATCTTGCCAAAACAGCTGTCCAGTGATGTGAGAAACCAAAAACCACCAAAGCAGTGCTGAAACAACGACATGTGGAACTAATGCGCTGCCATTTTTGCCAATTCCCTAGTCATCATTTGTTTATGTTTACTTGTTCTGTCATCTCACCCAAAAACTCATTTGAACAGTGACTGAAGTAAAAATCTATGGGTGCAACTAACATCACACACACTGATTTGAACTGTACATGAAACATTTGCTTTCTACATGTTTGGATCCTGTTTGAATCTTGCCTGCAGTAATTCAACACTTCATTGGTTTGAACTATAAGACTATCTTTTATTGGGGATTAATTGCTTATGATCCTCGCCCTGATGGCAATCTGGACTGCAGAACACAATCAACATGTGACGGCCGCCGTGATCAACCAGCCACCACCTCCACTGATGTTGATGCCGCGGATTGCCACCGCTCCAGTTAATGGGACCACATCTTTCACCTGCATCCTTACCATGAATGACCCTGGACCAATGATTTTAACGTGGGCCTGGAAAGGCGAGGAGGAACATCAGCTGTCCAGCTCTTCTACCATCACAATTACCTCTCGTGTCAACCCTACCTCATCCACGCTGACCTTTCATCACGCCCGACTCTCAGACTCTGGTGTTTATCGGTGCCAGCTTCTTCGTACCTGCCTTCCCACTCGCCAAGTCATTTCTTCACTTGACGCTTTTCTTAAAGTTTCTCACCTGCCAAGACGAAAGCGAGCAACCACCCTCTCTCAGGATTGTGCGGAATGCATCCAGACCACAAAATCAGGCACTCGCACTCATCAGACATTAATCTATCACACACTGAAGCCAGACTGTACAAAAGACCTAGACTCTTGCACCCGAAACAACACTGTGTATGCCCGCGGCACCACTTCGTCAGGAACTCAGTGTTATCACCCGCACGCCCTGGGCCCTGTTTATGCTTCTATTCACATATACGGGTATAAAGGGGGTAGTTGGCATCCGAATGCCAAATTTCAAATACCCTCAACTCTCTTTTCGCTTGCCCAACAACGATCAGGGTATGTTGCTCACAATACCTCCCGGAATCGCCCCTCAAATAACCAAAAGGGCTCAGTTTCTGTTTGCTTTGACGCTTGCACAGCCATAACTAAGGGGCAGGGTGATGGGGCTATGGGGGTCACCTGTGGCTCCTTTTCATGGGAGCAATCATACTTAACTGTACAAAAATATCTTTTTACTCTTCGCAAGGTGCAATCCACTGGGCACGCTAGTCTTCAAGAGGCTTATAACTATTGGTACACAGGCCCGATTGGAACCATCCAATCTGGCCCTGAGGGTTTTAACTTTACCTTAGGCCCGGCTGCCACCACGTGTTCCACCGGCCACTGTAACACTGTTTGTTTATCAGCCCCTACTACGCACTCCCCTTCAACCCATTATTATGGATTTGGTCTTGGTATTGATGTCACTGGAAAGATAATGATTGGCCCCCCGAGCGCATTATCAATTATTATGACCCTGCTACATGGGCCCAAGATGGCACTTGGGGCTATCACACACCCATTTATATGCTTAATCACATCATAAGACTCCAAGCAGTGGTAGAAATCATTACCAACAAAACAGCTCTTGCCTTAAAACAACTCGCCAAAGAAAGTGCTCTTTCCCGCACATACATTATGCAAAATCATCTTGCCTTAGACTATTTATTAGCCAAAGAAGGGGGAGTATGTGGAAAGTTTAATCTATCCAATTGTTGTATCCAGATAGACAACAGTGGAAAAGTAATTGAACAAATAACATCGGATATGGTAAAAATCGCCCATGTTCCCGTCCAGACATGGTCTGGGTTAGATTTCAGAGATATGTTTGGTTCATGGTTCCCCAAATTGCCTGGCCTTCAGGCCATTGTTGTGCTCATTGGTATGATTTCTTTAGGATGTATTGTATTGCCTTGTGTCTTACCAATTTTTGTAAAAACTTTCCAATAGTCTATCACTGATTGCTGAAAAGCGTGCTGTCGCTCAGGTAAATGCATTATGGCACAACAAGGGATATTCCTTGATACCTCAGGATGAATCTATCCAAAGCGAGCTCCCGGATGCCTTTAAAGGCAGCGAGGAAGAAATAGACAATGATATCATCACCATTAACTATGATAAAAAACCTCCCATCACCTTCAGTAGTGATGAGGAAACCATTTCAACATCTCCCACTTTTTAGCAACAAGTCTAAATATTCTGCCTTTTAAAACAAAAAACAGAGGAGATGTTGCAGTAGTATCTGGTCCACCATTAAGGGCTAAACAAAGAACATGTGCTCAGAAGAACTATCTCTGGTAATTTTCCACTGCGTGCAGGCCTCTGGAAGGAGGCTGAACCACTTTAGGAGGAAAACAAAGGAGAGAAAAGGATCTCATCAACACAATGCCAGGATGAGCAGCCAATGTAATCATGACCAAATATGGTAGTGATAAACCTATGTATGTACCCTTTACCCCGCCCTTCATTGTTTACCAATAAAAGAGGTCCCCAGAGGCAATTCTGGGCGCGGCTTCATCCCGAGGAACCCTGTGTGGTATTTTCACTCTCCATCTCATGAAATCGGCCCCCGGAGAAGGCCTCTGGCCCAACCGGGAAGATTGAGCCCCGGTTTTCCACAGAATTACACCGGAAATCCATCTGGACCTGGGGCTTTTCCATTATTTTGTTTTTTGAGTGCTTCCGTTAGCTCCATCATTGTTATTTTACTTTCCAGCATTATTCTAATTTCATCTGGTATCTGGGGAAGATTAGCATCCTGTAAATATTTTTTAACTCCCCCCTCTTCCATTTTCTCCTGTTGATACAGCTTAGCATAGTAGTCTTGTATAATTTTCTTTTTCTCAGCATTTCCATAATGAATTTGTCCTTGCTCGTCTCTTAATTGGAATATTTTCTTTGCCTCTCTCTCTTTTTTCAATTTATATGCCAACCATCTGCCTGGTTTATTTGCATTTTCAAAGTAATTCTGTTTAGTGCCTCTGATTTTTTGTGCCAGTTCTTCCTTTTCCAGTAGATCTATTTTATGTTTGATTGTATCCATTTTTATTTTAACATCTTTTTTTTGTGGCAATCTCTGTAACTCTTTTTCAAGATTTTTATAGTCATTGTCTAGAGCTTTATGCGTTTGTCTTTTCTTTAGGTTTCTCTTCCTTGTATAGTCTATTATCAGGCCTCTAATAACAGCCTTCATTGTGTCCCAAAGATTCTGCATTGATGTATCTTCTTTTCTATTTTCTTTAAAGAAAAAAGCCAATTCTTTTTCCATTTTCTGTGTAAAATCTTTTTCTTTCAGTATAATATTATTTAATGTCCATCTAGATCTTATCCTTTGGCCTTTCCATTTAATTGTGATTGGATTATGATCCGCCCATGTGCTTGCTTCAATCTCAATTTCTTGTACATTACAAATCAATTCTGTTGAGGCCCATATCATATCAATTCTGGAAAATGATGAATGTCTATTTGAATAAAAAGTATATTGTTCTTTTGTAGTATTTCTTTCTCTCCGTATGTCTTTTAAGTTTATTTCATCCATCATCCTAAAGAAGGATTTCGGAAGCTGTTTTCTATTTAACTTTGTTGTTTTGTGTGTTTTATAGTCCATGTTCTGGTTTACAATGCCATTAAAGTCTCCCATCATGCAAATATCAACATAGTCCAAGTCCAAAAAAATTTTGTGCAGTTTTTTATAAAATTCATCTTGCTTTTCATTAGGAATGTAAATTCCAATTAAAAGTATTTTTTTTAATATTATAGATTCCACTTCCGGTTTCTGTGGACGACGGACATGCTGTCCGCCGTTCGCCGTCCTGGTGGGCTCCCCCTGACTTAGGGAGGGGCACAGGGTGCCTTGTAGGGGCGTCCTGCCAAAGGGGCGGCTTGCTGGAGCCCCCTGGAGCGGCGGCAGCCGCAGGGGGGCTGCCAGCTTTGCCCTAGGCACCGGGAGGCATTAGGGGGTGCGCATGCCACGCGCGCCTTCGTCCTGAGGAGATCAGAAGAAAACGCTCTACGTGAAGGCAACAGCCGAAATGCGGTGAGGGGGGAATTCCCCCGGGTGTTTTTCTTGCTTCTTTGAACAACTAAGTAAATAAGGATTAGCAGTTTTCCTAAGACTCTTTGATCTCGGTAAAGTGTTAAGATTGGAGAGGGTTTTTTTTCTCCCCCCCCCCTCTCAGAAAAGCGGCTTTACACGATCTCACTCTCGGAGGGGAGAGAGAGAATTGAAAAAAAACTCTTTTGATATTCACTTCTTTCAAGCAGTGGGATAATGACTCCTTTGAACAATTGCTAAAGAAAGAATATGAACTGACCTTATAAACTATGAATGGAAACTTTTTGAATGGTTGCTCTCCGATCCCTTGAGAGGGCTGAGCCAAAATGGTGTTTCTTCCCCCTGTTTTACTGCTGTCACAAATGAACTGTCGTTTTTGAAAAACCTTCTGGGCTGAAACTATTAAACCTCAGTGAACTCTAGAGACATCTCTTCGTATAATCTTCCTTGGATTGGGAAAAATTGATTCTAACTGGCGGGGAGCTGTATTGAAAGACTAATATCCCACACTGGACTTTGCCTTCCTGCAGATCTCGCCTGACGGTGCGCTCCTATAGACACCATCTTTTCTGTCTAGACTTATAACTCTCTCTGAGTTTCGCAATGCCTGCGAAGAAAGCCCCCCTTCCTAAACCAGCCTCGGCTCCATCTTCCTCTGTTTCAAGCCCTGTTCCCCAACAAACGCAATTATCTTCTTTTTTACAACCTAAAGCCTCCGAGGGGGAACAGCAGTCTCAAGAAATGTTCCATCAAATGTTCCAGACACTCTTAAAGGGACAGGACGAAATTAAAAAGCAGTTGGCGGACTTAAAGGAACAACTCAGAGAGAATCAACAACAGACTTTACAAAATAGTCAGAAAATAGATGCCCTGGAGGAGTGTGCTGTGGGGGTGGGAGAAGACGTGAAGGCACTACAAAAAAAATGCTGGAATTGAGAAGTACATGGAAAAAATGGAATTTGAAAGGATGTCTTTCTTTCTTAGATTTCAAAATGTACCTGAAATGGAGGGTGAAGATTTAAGGGAGACTATGATAACAATCCTAGTAGATTATATTAAAAGAGATAAACAACAGCTAGGGTGGGATATCGATCTGATATATAGAATTAACTCAGCATATGCTAGAACACACAATGTTCCAAGGGAAGTTCATGTTAAATTTTTCAGAAAGACTACAAGAGATGAGATTCTAGGGGTTCAAAGGGGGGATCCTTTAATTTCAATTCAATTTAATTCAATTTATTTGATTTGTTAGCCGCTCCCTCTCCACAAAGGACTCGGGGCGGCGTACAATAAAAGCACATATATACATTATACACATACACATACACGAAGGAGGTAATAGTCATTAAATACATAATAATAATAATAAAATTAGCAATTAAAACCCCAGTTTAAAATTACGAATTTAAAAAGACTGTCAGGAGGAATAGGATGGAACTATGGTTGAGCCAGGCCAGATAATTGAAAAAGGTGGGTCTTTTTTTTTTTTTTTTTTTATTAAAAGAGTTTTGTACAAACAAATTTTCCCCCTTTTCACCCCCCCCTCCACACAATATAAATCTCATACAAATGCTATACCCCCCCAACCCCCCCGCAAAAATTCACATTCAAATATTATACCAAACACTTTACCCCCTCTCCCTCCCCTCCCCCCATCTTAAAATAGATTACTCATAACCCCTCTCCTCCCAACAAAAACTATATAAATTACTCTTAAATTAATAATAACACATTGATCATTTTCTAAGCTAATTTAACATCTATAACTCTTAATATAAATTTCTCCTAGCCTAACAATGTTTCATTAGTCCCATCTTCTAATTTATTCATACATATATATTGCCCCCACCCTCCACCCTAACCCTCCCCCACCTCCCACACGAACCCACCCCCCTGACTTCCGCTGTATACCACTCTAACAATTCCAAACATCCCATATACTATTTACTCTGATCATCTATCGGTCTAAACATTCTTACCTAAAGGCTAGATAAATAACTCCTAGTCTGGTATTTATTCTGTATATAATCAATCCATTTTGCCCATTCCTGTGTGTAATCCTCCTGTTTCTGAGCTTTTAAGAAAGCTGAAATTTTTGCCATTTCAGCGAACCCCGCCACCTTCTGAATCCATTGATCAATTGTCGGCAAAAAATCTTTTTTCCAATGTTGCGCAATCAACAACCTAGCTGCTGCAACCATATACAAGGCCAATTTTGTTTCCCCTTTGGTAAAATCCTTAACTATACCCAATAAAAACATTTTTGGAGTGAATTGTATTCTTTTCTTAAATACATTCTGCATAACCCACCATATTTTTATCCAAAAAGCTTTAACCTTGTTACAAGTCCACCATACATGAAAAAAGGTAGCATCTAGACACCCGCATCTCCAACATTTTGGTTGAACATTTGGGTACATGCATGATAATTTTTTAGGATCTAAATACCATCTGTAAAACATTTTATAAAAATTCTCCCTTAAATTCTGTGACTGTGTAAATTTAACATTCTGAACCCATATTTTTTCCCATGTTTCCAACATAACCACTTCACCAAAATTCTGAGCCCATTTAATCATACAATCCTTAACCAATTCACTTTCTGAGTCTCTTTCTAACAGTACATTATATATTCTTTTAACTTGTTTTGGACCAGTCTCTTTTATCTGCTTAATCAGTTCCACTTCTTTATCCATAAAGCCGACCCTGCAATCTTCTTCCCATCTCTTCTGAAGCTGTATGTAATGTAACCAATTTAAAGTAATTCCTTCTTCCAACAGCTGTTCCAAAGTTTTTAACTTCCATTCGCCCCCATCAGCAATAAGCACATCTTTATATAAACAACCCCCGAGTGACTTAATATTCATAATCCCCATGGTGTCTGCAAGATCCAACCAAAGCGGTATTTTATAATCCCAATTGGGCCGGTGCTTCTTCCATATTCTCATCAAGGCACTACGGAGAACATGGTTGTTGAACACTTTATCCACCCTGTCTTCATAAAAAAGATATGCATGCCATCCCAGAACAAGATCATGGCCTTCTATACTGAGCAATTCCATTTTTGTTTTCCCGAACCAATCTGCTACATGCGTTAATACCGCAGCTTCATAATACAATCGAAGGTTTGGGAGTCTGAGGCCGCCTCTTTCACGTGTATCTTGCATAATCTTCATCTTTACTCTCGGTTTTTTCTCCTTCCAAACAAATTTATTTAATGTTGTTTGCCAATTTAACAAGGTTTTATCTGACTTGAGCACCGGAATCATCTGGAATAGAAAGATAAATCTAGGTAGAATGTTCATTTTAATTGCTGAGATCCTTCCAAGCAAAGACAATTGTAACTTTTTCCACGCTTCAAGATCTTTCTGTATCTTTTGCCACAACACTTCATAGTTATTTGAGAAAAGTTTTGTGTTTGATTCTGAAATTTGTATTCCTAAATATTTAACTTTAGAAACTATTTCAAAACCTGCTAAACTTACAAGTCTCTTTCTTTGAGTCTCTATCATGTTTTTAACCATCATTTTCGTTTTGTTTTGATTTAGTCTAAACCCAGACACCATGCCAATTTCTATTATGATATTTTTCATCTGGATTATTGATTTCAAAGGATGTGAAAGGGTAACAACCAGATCATCGGCGAATGCTCTAGTTCTGTATTCCTTTTGCCTGATAGCTATGCCATCTAAGGATTTTGAGTCCCGAATTGCGTTCAACAAGACTTCCAAAGTTAAAATAAATAACAATGGGGATAATGGGCAACCTTGTCTTGTGCCTTTTTGTATCTCGAAAGTTGTTGACAAATTTCCATTAATAATAAGTTGTGCATTTTGTTGCTGATAAATTGCTCCAATCGCCTGCCGCAATCGTGGTCCCATATCCATCTTTTCCAAAGTCTTGGTTAGAAAGTTCCAATTCACTCGATCGAAGGCCTTCTCTGCATCCAAGAAAACCAGCACTGCAGAGATCTGCTTATTCTTATCAAGATAGTCAATTAAGTCTATGAGTTGCCTTACATTCTCCTTCATATGTCTGCCTTCAATAAATCCTGCTTGATCATGATGAATAATCTCTTGAATAACCGGCATCAATCTGTTGGCTAATACTTTAGCAAATATTTTATAATCTGTGTTCAGAAGAGATATCGGCCTGTAATCCTCTGGTTTCTTAGGGCCCTCTTTATCTTTAGGTATCAATGAGATAAAAGCCGCTTTCCATGAGGGAGGTATTTTACCTCCTTGTTGTATATTACAAAATAGTTGTGTAAGATATTCAATCATTTCCAGTTGTAAAGTTTTATAATACATTGCAGTCAAACCATCAGTCCCTGGAGCCTTAGCTAATTTAAGTTGATTTATAACTAAAGTGATCTCATCAGCGGTTATAAGACGTTCCAAATTTGCCTTTTGAAGCACAGAAATTTTTGCAACCCTTTTTCCTTCCAGAAAATCATCTATTAACTTGTTCTGTATATTATCCTGTACATATAGCTTAGTATAATAGTCCACAAATGATTTTTTAATCAACTCTTGTTGATATACCATCTTCCCTCGAAACTCAATTTTATCAATAATTCTGTCATTCATATTCCTTCTCAAAGTATATGCTAACCATCTACCAGGTTTATTAGCGTTGGCAAAGGTGTTATGTTTAGCAAATTGCAAATTGGTTGCTGTTTGTTCTGCTATAAGCATCTGAAATTGATCTTTCAACAGCTTTAGCGCCATCTGGAGCGCCTGGTCATTCGGGTTTATTATAAGCAGCTGTTCTTTGCGTTTTATTTCATCTTTCAATTCCATTCTCCTTTTCTGTCTAATTTGTTGTGTTTAAAGTTCATATGTATCAGGACCCCACGCATATAAGCTTTACTTGCATCCCAAACTATTTCAATGGGAGTGCCCTTATTCATATTAAAACTGAAAAATTCCTTCATGTGTTTTTTAAGTTCATCAACATTTTTTTCATATCTAAATAAATTTTCATTTACTCTCCAAGACCTTCTTGGCCTCATCCCTAATTCAATTTGTAACCACACCGGACTATGATCGCTAAGTGACCTGGCGAAAATCTTGGATTTCTTGGCTTTAGGAAGTAGATCCGGTGTTAACAAAAAGAAATCAATCCTTGAAAAGGATTTATGTCTATCTGAATAGAAAGAAAAATCCATCTCATTTAGATGTTGCGTCCTCCAGACATCTTTTAATTTCAAATCGTCTTGTAAATCAAAAAAAGCCTTTGGTAATTTGGTAGTGGATTTCGTCTTTGTACTCTTGTCTATCTTTGGAGAAATCACTCCATTCCAATCTCCCATTATTAGAATACTCTTAAAGTTCCAGTCTAAAATTTTTAAATGGAGCATCTTATAAAAACTTTCTTGGCATTGGTTAGGAGCATATATTCCTAGCACCAAAATGGAACCGAAGTCTGTATCAAATTGAATTGATATATATCTACCAGCGTCATCTGCCTCTATAACTTTAGTTGAAAATCTTTTATTTATATATATCACCACACCATTTTTCTTTACCAAATCAGAGGCAGCATAAAATGTTCCCAGTTTTGAATTCACTAAGTACTTCTGGTCTTGCAGCCTAATATGAATCTCTTGAAGGCAAACAACATCATTATTAAATTGCTTCAAATAATAAAATATTTTTTTCCTTTTTTGTGGGGAGTTCATTCCATTCACGTTCCAAGATAATAGCTTAAGCATCTTTAGATCTGGTCTGGAGCGCTGAAAGCATTTGCTGGAGATCTCTCTCCACAAGACCAATCTTCGGCCCTGCTCCTCCCATGGCTCCGGTTTGCTTCTTAGCTTCTTTCTTAGCACATTGTGTTTGAGGGTCGACGCGCTTGTGAGATTCTAACATTTGTCTAGTCGTGGATCTGGTAATACGTTGTTCGACAGGTTAAAATATCGGCATTTCAGTGAGAGACTTAGAAGGTCCTTCTTCCAAGAAGGAACACAACAGAGATCCAGAGGGGTCGACTCCACCTACAGCACCCTGCCCCTCCTTCTCTTTTTGTGTCTGCATTCTTTGCTCTTCTGTCTCTTTCTCAAACATCCTCTGCTCTAAGACATCCAAATCTACTGGTGTTGGTGTAGATGTACGTGGGGGGTTGCATTTTTCTTGAGTATTCCATGATAAAAGTCTCTGGCTTTATCTATTGTATTCAGACGGTACCTCACCCCTTCGTAACTAAATATAACACCAATTGGAACATCCCATCTATACTGTATCTCTCTCTTCTTCAATTCCACTACCAAAAATCCAAAATCCCTTCTAAGCTTTAGCATCGCTGGGGGTAATTCTTTAAAGACTCCGATCGTTTTTCCATCTATTTGCAAAGATGAATAATAAGAATTTTGCAGAATATCATTTCTAAGATTTCTCTCAGTAAAGTATATCACAACATCCCTTGGTAGTTGCCTTTGTGATGCAATACGTGAATTAACTCTGTAAATTTTGTCAATCCTTGCAAAAATCTCAGAAGAATCCTGGATCTTCAAAAGGTGGGTCTTGAGCTTCACACGGAAGGAGCGGAGATCGGAGGTAATCCTAATGTCGAGGGGGAGGTCATTCCAAAGGGCTGGGCCCATCACAGAGAAGGCCCTACTCCTGGGTGTCACCCTCTGACACTGTTTAGTGGACGGCACCCGGAGAAGTCCCTCTCTGTGCGAGCGGATTGGTCGTAGGGATGTATGGGGCAGGATGCGATCCCGCAGGTAGCTAGGTCCTGTGCCATGGAGCGCTTTGAAGATCGTAATCAAAACCTTGAAACGCACCCGATAAACCACA
Organism: Natrix helvetica helvetica; assembly: GCA_029890345.1. Taxonomy (NCBI): domain Eukaryota; kingdom Metazoa; phylum Chordata; class Lepidosauria; order Squamata; family Natricidae; genus Natrix; species Natrix helvetica. Next base: position 43,795 of record JAKRSI010000967.1, read on the forward strand.
GGAAGCCAGTGCAGCTCGCGCAGGAGAGGTGTTACATGGGAGTATCTAGTACTCCCCATAATCACCCGCGCAGCCGCATTCTGGACCAACTGTAGTCTTCGAGTGCATCTCAAGGGAAGCCCCATGTAGAGAGCATTGCAGTAGTCCAGGCGAGACATCACCAGCGCATGGGTGACTGTGCGTAAGGCATCCCGGTCCAATAGGGGGTGCAATTGGCGCACCAGGCGGACCTGATGGAACGCCCCCCTTGCCACGGCTGTTACATGGTCATCCATGGACAGCCGGGCATCCAGGAGGATGCCCAAATTGCGCGCCCGCTCCATGGGGGCCAGTTGCTCGCCCCCGATGGCCAGAGATGGAAGCAACTGGTTGAACCGGGGGGGCGGAAGCCACAGCCACTCCGTCTTGGAGGGGTTGAGTTTGAGTCGGTTGTCACCCATCCAGACCCGTACGGCTTCCAAACACCGGGACATCATTTCGACGGCCTCGTTGGGGTGGTTCGGGGTGGAAATGTACAGCTGAGTATCATCAGCGTACAGATGATATCCCACCCCAAAACCACGAATGATCTCGCCCAGCGGCTTCATATATGTGTTGAACAGGAGAGGCGAGAAGACCGACCCCTGTGGCACCCCACAAGTGAGGGGGCTCAGGGTCGACCTCTGCTCCCCTGCCAACACACGTTGCGTCCGGCCGGAGAGGTAGGAGCCGAACCACCGTAAAACGGTACCCCTGACCCCCAACCCCTCCAGCCGGTGCAACAGGATACCATGGTCGATGGTATCAAAAGCCGCTGAGAGATCTAATAGGACCAGGATAGAGGAACAGCCCCTATCTCTGGCCCTCCAGAGATCATCAACCAACGCGACCAAGGCCGTCTCCGTGCTGTGCCCGGGTCGGAAGCCGGACTGGCGCGGGTCTAGATAATCATTTTCCTCCAGGTGACATGGGAACTGTTGGGCCACCACACTCTCTACAACCTTCGCTAAGAAGGGAAGGTTGGAGACAGGACGATAATTGGCTAGCTCCATTGGGTCCAGGGAAGGCTTCTTGAGTAAGGGTCTCACAACCGCCTCTTTCAAGGCGGCCGGCAGAGACCCCTCGCCCAACGAAGCATTCACTAGCCCCAGGAGCCAGTCGCGTGTAACCTCCCAGGATGCCAGTACAAGCCAGGAGGGACACGGGTCCAATAAACATGTGGTAGGTCGCAGACGCCCACGTAACCTGTCCAAATCCTCGATGGCAACCGAGTCAAACTCCTCCCAGAGTTGTCTCTCAAGACTCGCCTCGGGCGTCTCCCCTAGACCACTGAAAGGGACCCATTCCCTCCGGATTTGAGCGATTTTATCCTGCAGATATTTCCCAAATTCCTCTGCCCTGCCCTGTAGAGGGGCTTCCCGTGGCCTCTGTGACAGAAGGGAGCGGGTCACCTGGAACAGGGCGGCAGGGCGGTTATCTGCGGACGCAATAAGAGCGGCACAATGTCGACGTTTGGCCGCTCTTAATGCCACAAGGTATGTCCTTAAGTAGGTTCGTACCTGTGCTCGGTCAAATTCGGAGCGGGAGGATCTCCAACGACTCTCTAGGCGTCTCTTGTGGCGTTTCATCACCCTTAGCTCCTCGGTAAACCAAGGGGCCAGGGTGGTTCGTTGTCGCAGGAGAGGCCGCAAAGGCGCCACTCGGTCTAGGGCCCCGGCAGTCGCACTATTCCATGCGGCTACCAGGTCCTCTATCCGGGGGCGGGTCATGTCTACAGGAGGTGGCCCAAGCTCCGTCTGGAACTTATCCGGTTCCATCAGGCGCCTGGGGCGGAACCATCTAATACCTTTCGGCTCCGCCTCCCCGCAGCGGGGGGTAGCACCAGGGAAGTCAAGTCGGAGAAGTGAGTGATCTGACCATGACAGGGGAGTGATAGTTAAATCCCCTATTCCCAGATCACTCATCCACTGGCCAGAGACAAAAACGAGGTCCAGCGTGTGGCCTCCTTCGTGCGTAGGGCCCTGAATTAATTGAGTCAGGTCCATGGCTGTCATGGAAGCCATGAACTCCCGAACCACCTCGGACGCTTCTCCCATCGACGGCAGGTTGAAGTCCCCCATCTCACGACAAGGGACTCACATATCCTTACGATATAAGGATAAAGAAATAACCATTTTAAAACAGATACCAAAAAGAATAAGAAATAAGAGGAAGAAATTCTTCTTTTTAACTAAAAAAATGTATGAAAAAAATATCTGGTTTAGGTGGCTAGTTCCAGAAGGATTGTTGATTTTCTGGGAGGGTGGTAGAGTGAGAATTAATTCAGTGGTGGAGGCAGAAGCCTTCATGGAAAAACACAAGAACCTTCTAGACGGAACAAGAGACAGTGCACAAGATATGAAAGGGGGAGGAGCCATGGCTCAGCCAACAGACAGGGGAGAGGAGGCAGCAATGAGACTTAGGTCACAGAAATGAATTAAAAGTACATTGCAATTGTTAATACAGTGAAATGGTTAGAAGTGATATAAAGTATGATTGAAGATGTTAAAGAATTTGAAGTAAACCTAAACTGCTAATATGTATGTAATAATGATATTTTGATATATATAAAATAAGAAAGAGGTGTAAGATCCCGGGGAAACACCACCTTCCGTATGATGTAGCTGTCAAAATTTTTCTCCATACTTATGTACCCTTTTCCCCAAAATATTTGTAAAAACCAATAAAACTTTTTTTAAAAAAGTATTTTTTTAATATTATCCATAATTTACACCATCAAAATTCTTCCCTCTTCATCTGCATAAATTAATTTTGCTGGAATATTATCTTTAATATAGAAGATCACTCCTCTTTTCTTGCAGTTCGCCAGTGTAGTAAATGTTTTCCCAAGCTTTGGTTGTATTAGTAAGTGTTCATGTCTCTTTTGAATATGCACTTCTTGTAGACAAATTAAGTCGCATTTTAGTTTTTCTAGCTTGTGAAATATTTTCTTTCTTTTAATTGCTAAGTTAAGTCCATTTATTTTAATTGTAATCATTTTTTTCCTCCATGTTTATACTTTATATACAGGATTTATAGCTCTAGTTGCTCTGGGTTCTCGTTGTTCTCTGAGGATTACACCGCCCACCGCGCCTTCTTCCTTATCAATTCCGCCTACGGCTCCTTCTACTTTTTCAGTCTCAATCATAGGTGTCTCCAGTAATTGGACTAATAATTCTTCTTTTCCAGTTTTCTCAGTCATTTCTCTAAAATGTTCTGCATAGAAAGCTTCTGCCTTGTCAATTGTATCTATTCTGTATCTTTGTCCTTGCCATGTAAATAATAAACCTTCCGGTATGAGCCATCTATAATTAACACCTTTTTTGATCAGAACCTTAGTCAAGAATTGATATTCTCTCTTTTTTTTAAATTTAATTTATTTTATTTCATTTTTTTTAATTGAAAAAGTTTTATACAAACAAATTTTCCCCCTTTTTACCCCCCCCACCATATAATGTAAATCACATACATATACTATGCCCCCTCCCCCTCCCCCAACTTAAAAAAAATTCTCATTCAAATATTATACCAAATACTGTACCCCCTCCCCTCCCCCCGTCTTAAGGTGAATTACTCATTCAGATGTTGTACCCCCTCACCTCCCAACAATCATAATATAAGTTTTCTCTTAGAGTAGCAATAGCCCATTAATCCCATCTTCTGAGTTAATTAAACATATATAAATCATGATATAAATTTCTCTTAAAGTAACAATATTTCATTAATCCCATCTTCTAGGTTAATTATGCATATATATTACCCCACCCTCCACCCTAACCCTCCCCCACCTCCCAGTCAAACCCACCCCCCTGACTTCCGCTATACACCACTCTAACAATTCCAAGCATCCCATGTATTATTTACTCTGATCATCTATCAGTCTAAACATTCTTACCTAAAGGCTATATAGTACTTCCTAGTCTGGTATTTATTCTGTATGTAATCAATCCATTTTACCCATTCCTGTGTAATTCTCCTGTCCTCAAAATCCATAGTTTATTACTCCTAGTCTGTATTTTTCTGTATGTAATCTGACCATTTTTCCTGTGTATAATTCTCCTGCTTCTGACCTTTTAGGAAAGCTGAAATTTTTGCCATTTCAGCGAACCCCGCCACCTTCTGATCCACTGATATTCTCTTCTCTTCTCTCTCACTCTTCTCGAATTTGTTTCAACACTACAACCTCTTTGCCTTTGTATTCTAGTTTTCTATCTCTCATTTTCTTTAATATTTGTAGTTTGATTGCTTTCTTGGTAAATCTTACATGGACTTCCCTTGGAAGAGCATTTGTCATTGCGTATCTTGTATATACTCGAAATGCTTCATCTATACCATCCATCATCTTCTCTTGGGATATCTCTAAAACATTTGTCAATATCTCAGATATTATCTGTACTAAGTTCTCTCCTCTTTCTTCTTCTATGTTTTGAAATCTTAAAAAAAATTCAGACCTATCCATCTCCCATGCTAATATTCCACTGCTCTCCCTTTCCATCTCGCTCACTCTACTATCTAATTCCTCAACTTTCTTCTCTTCTTGTTGAACTTTTTCTTCAATTTTTTGAACTCTATTTTCATATTTCATCATCCAGTTTTGCATATCTTCCATTTTTCCTTCCATTTTAGCAACTTTTTGTTCTATTTTTTGGGTTTGCTGCTCTGTCTTCTCAGTCTTCTTTACAATGGTATCTAACTTTTCATCCTTACTATCAGCTCCTGCTTGCAATTTCTGTATCGCTTGCATAATTGAATCTAAAATTATTCCCTTCTCCTTTTCTTGTTGAAGCATCGACTGTATTGATCTTTGACCTCCTGCTGGTGAGGAGGCAGGGGTTGTTGTTGTGGAACCAACAGGTGTTGTTTTTCTACTCATCTTCTAATTTTTTTTTTCTTCTACAATCTAGTCCAGTTAATATCACAAAAATTTAAAATTTAAAATTTAAACATCAATTTATGGGATTAAAAGTTTATAGGTAAAGTAGTGGGGGAGGAAAAAAAGAAAAAAGAAGGGGGGAGAGGAAAAAATAAAGCTCTTTCACTTAAAAAGGAAAGTGAGAAATAGAAAGGGGAAAAAAGGAGAGTAAAAAAGAGTAGGATAAAATAAGTAAAAGAGAGGATAGTAAAAAAAAAGAATCTTCAATCCAATTTACTCATATTTAAGGCAAACCATCCATTTATGTCTAATATCTTCAAAAAGTAAGCATAAAATGAAGACAGCAACAAGGAAGAAAGAAGAAAAAAATCAAAAATCAATACTTCAGAGAGCCCCCCCCCCAAAAAAATCACCATCTTCCCAGCAAGATAATGTGAAAATAGTATGAGAACTGCCACCAAGCTAAAAAAAAAGAATAGATTCAGTCTCTTTGTTATTTTTTTTTAATATAAGAGTCTTTCCAAGGTCACTCTGAGCTTTCCCTTAAGGCTTCTGTTTAGTCTAAAGTAAGTTTCCAGATACTGAAAGATTCCACAGAAAACAGCTGTTCAAACAAATATATTTCTGTCTCTTACAATTCTGGATTTTAAAGGGAAACGACTCTGTCGAGTAACAATGTTTCAAGTCCACTAGATGGCAGTATCGACTCTCAATGCTTGCTTCTTCCGTCTTAAAATTTTTGAAACTTTTCTTATAAACCAAATAACGCCAATATAACAAGAATAGCCAAATCAGAAAAAAAGAGTCTTCAGGGCAATTAAGGTTTAAGTATGTTCAAAGCCCCCCACAAGGTCCAAAATTAAAAGCCTCAAAAAAACCACAATGAGCCAATCCACATTGAGTTACAATGAGAGTCCAGCCTGGCTTCCGAAAGTAAAAAGGGGGGGAAAAAGGAGCTTTAATTGGTAAACTGATATCCGCCGCTTTTCTCTCTAGTCAGCCTTATTTTAAGTTAAGTTTCCAAATTCAGAGTGTTCTCTTTCCCATAGAAAAAAGGGTTTAAAAAACTCTCACCAACACGACATGCTTCTCTCCTGCGCTTACGTGTAGGGGCTGTCAGCAGCTTCAGCAGCCTGGTGGCTGATTCACAATCGCTGGCAAAGAGGGCTTTTTCCGGATCACCAGAGACTTTGCGAATGTCTCTGGGACCACTGGATCTCCCCCTACCTTTCACCGTCTCTTCGGGACAGCTTAGACTCAGATTGAGTCGTCCAGATGATCCAAATTAGACGGCTATTCCAGAGAAATTGGAACAGACATCTTCTCGCTGCGACATCAGCCCCGCCCTCTCTCTTGTTGCTCTTTTGGTTTTCTAGTTTTTCTCGCCATGTAGGCAATCGTAAGGCCTCTTGTGTATGCTTTCATAGTGTCCCAGAGATTTTGAATTGAAGTATCTTCTTTTTTATTTATTCTAAAAAATAATTTAAATTATTTCTCCAGCATTTGAGTGTATTCTATTTCATTTATAATATTTGAATTCATCATCCATCTTTTTCTTCTTCTTTGACCTTTCCATCTTAATTTTATTGGATTATAATCTGCCCACTCATTTGCTTCTATTTCAATTTTGTCTACTTGATTGCATAGACCTGATGAAATCCAAGCCATGTCAATTCTTGATAGGGACTGGTGGGGGTTCAAATAAAAGGTATATTGCTTTCTTGTTTTGTGCCTTTCTCTCCAAATATCATGTAGTTTATATTCCATTGCCATCTCAAAAAAGGATTTGGGTAGCCTATTTTTTTTTCTTTCATAGTCCACTTTTTATCCACTATTGCATTATAATCCCCAATTAAGCAAATATTTTCATATTCTAATTCGTTCATTTTGTTGTGTAATTTCCTATAGAATTCCTCTTGTTTCTGATTTGGTGCATATATGACTATTAATAATATCGTTTTTTCTGTTGTCTCTAATTCAATCATTAGTATCCTGCCTTCTTCATCAGAGTGGACTTCTTTGGAATTTATTTTTTCCTTTATATAGGTTGCTATCCCTCTTTTTTTTTAATCTGCTAGTGCTGTGTATAATTTCCCTAGCTTTTTGTTTTCCAGTAAGTTCTTATGTTCCCTTTTAATATGCACTTCCTGTATACAGATTATATCTACATTCAGTTTCTTAAGTTTATTAAACATCTGCGCTCTTTTTTTTGGTGCGTTCAGTCCATTCAAGTTTGTTGAAATAATTGTTATTTCCTGGTCCATCTTTAGATGGGGTGTTTTTTGTTGCTTCTGGTTTTTATCTGACTTTTCTCTCTCGCGCCCTCCTTTTCTGCTCTCTCTCTTTCCCTCCTCTGTTCTTCTTTCCTGTTTCTTTCCTTGTCTTCTGATGTTTCTTCCTCTTGACTTCTACTTTCTAGGTCCTCTTTACTTCCTTGTTCTTCTTCCCCTGTGCAGTATTTCTCATAGAATTCCTTCGCTTCTTCTATATTCTCTATCTTATACCTTTTTCCTTGCCAAGACACCAGTACCCCTTCTGGTACAAACCATCTGTACATTATTCTGTGTTGATTTAACTGATTTGTTAAAAATTGGTATTGTCTACGTCGTTCACAAATTCTCCGTGGAATCTGTTTAAGCGTGATCAATTCTTTTCCCTGGTATGTAATCATCCCTTCTCTGGTTTTTTTGTATACTTCATCTCTAGTTGTTTTTTTGGCAAATCTTACATGCACTTCTCTCGGGAGCCTATGTCTTCTGGCATAATTAGTATGCACACGGTAAGCTTCATCGATGTCCCCTCTCAACTCTTGTTGTTTTCTCTGTAGAATTTCAGTGAAGATTCCGATCATTTTTCCTTTCAGGTCTTCCTCCTTCACTTATGGTATGTTTTGGAATCTTAAATAGAATGCAGCTCTTTCATTTTCAAGTCATATTATTGATAACTCTAATTCTTTATTAACTTGTCTATATTCCAGCTCCATTTTTTCCATCTTCTGGTCTGTTTGTTCTATTTTTGTTTAGATGTTCTTGATTTTCTGTTCGTTGATTGCTAAGGCATTCTGTATCCTTTCAATTTTGTCATCCACGGTTTTGATATTTCCTTTCAATTCTCCCATTTCATTTTTCATTTCTTCATGATTCCTCCTTGTCTCTTCATGATTTGTAGCCATCACTTCTTAGTTTTTCATCAGTGTCTCTTGTATCATCTGGAGCATCAATTGCATACTCTGCATTGTTGGTGCTGGTCCCGTTGTTCCTGCCATTGTTCCGCCTTTCTCCAGCCCCAATGCGCTCTCAATTGATCTTTGATTTGAGGAGGGGGGTGTTGCTGAGATCATATTGGGTGTGGTTTTTTTTACTAACTTTCCTGAAGTTGCCATTCTTATCCCCCTATTTATCCTTGTCCACACTTGCATATAAATTCTACTTTACTTCTACTTTATCAGCAATATCAATAGTATCAATAATTATATATCTCAATATTTAGCAATAATTAACCTTCCTTAATATCATGTTTCAATATCTAAACATTCCTATGTATTATTCTATTCTGTTTTTGATCCTTAATTATTATATATCCTAGAGTTATATATCACACTGTTATCTTATACCAATAGATGTCTCTCAATTGTATCAATTATATAGGTATTCAATTCTATAATTAGTTTCTCTCTATGCATATATATCAGCTTATGTCATTGTTAGCTTTCTTGCATCAGATTTCACGGTTCAAATTTTGATCCACTAGGTGTCACCCTCTCTTCAGTATCACTGTTATTGTCAATCAGTTAATACAACAAGTCCAGCGACAAAGGAAAATAGAGGGGGGGGGGGGGTAACGAAGCCCTCTAATCGTTCCAAAAGAGCAAGAAGAAAAAAGTCAACAAGTCAACAACCAACCCGAAAGTTAAACAATCCTTCTGTGCTTTACACGTCTTCTCAGCAGTTACTATGTCCTACTCCTGTTGTCCATGCCGGGTTTTCGTTCTCCCTCTGGCCACTTTAGTTCAAGTTATTTACACATCAATTCCAACTCAGCGATTCTGCTCTCACAGCTTTTCGGCAAAAATCTGAAAAATCTCCTTCCCAGAGCCTCCTTCTTTCCAGCTCACCCTTCTTATGCTTCCTTCTTATGCGGTTGCCATCGCTCCGGTCCTGACCAAGTGGCAGGATAGATCCTCGTCCGTTTAGTGGGTTTCTCCTACCCGCTGGGAGGATTTGCCTTATCACTCCAGCGTCTTCAGAGTTTCCCCCTTAATCTGCTTGTCCCTTCAGGATCCACAGCACTCAAAAATGAGCCCAAATGAAGAAGTTAGAGTTAGAGGTTAGGAGAGCTCCCGTTCCTCAACTCCAAGCACGATGACGTCACCACAGGAAGTCCGATCACTCCTCTTTTCTTACACTCAGCCAAAGAGGTAAAAAAAATTCCAAGTTTTGGTTGTACTAATAAGTGACCATATCTTTGTTGAATATGTACTTCTTGTAAGCAAATTATGTCTAATTTTAACTTTTCTAATTTGTGAAATATTTTCCTTCTTTTAATTGCCGAGTTAAGTCTATTTATATTAATTGTAAGCATTTTTTTTCTTCCATCATTATGCTTTATATATAGGATTTATAGCTCTAGTTGATCTTGGTTCCCGTTGTTCTCTGATCTCTACACCCCCTGCGGCACCTATTTCAATATCAATCCCACCTACGGCACCTTCCATCTTCTCAGTTTCAGTTATGGGTGTATCTAAGAGTTGCACCAATAATTCTTTCCCAGACTTCTCGGCCTTTCCTCTCAGATGTTCTATATAGAAGGCTTCTGCTTTTTCAATTGTATCAATTTTATACCTTTGTCCTCTCCACAGGAATATTAGACCTTCTGGTATCAGCCATCTATAGTTAACTCCTATCTTAAGTAGGATTGTAGTCAGGAATTGATAGCTTCTTCTCTTCTCTCTCACTCTTCTTGGGATTTGCTTTAAGACTACAATCTCTTTGCCTTTGTATTCCAATTTTCTGTCTCTTGTTTTCTGCGATATTTGTGATTTCAATGTTTTTTTGGTGAATCTTACATGGACTTTGCGTGGAAGAGCATTTCTCGTTGCATATCTTGTATTTGCCCAAAATATCTCATCCATGCCATCCATCATCTTTTCTTGGGGTATCTCTAACACATCTGTCAGAATTTCAATTATTATTTGTGGGAGATTCTCTCCCTTTTCTTCTATTATATTTTGAAATCTTAAGAAATATTCAGAACGTTCCATCGCCCATCTTATTATCGCACTGCTTTCTTTTTCCATTTCGCTCAATCTACTGTCGAGTTCTTCATCCCTCTTCTCCCTTTGTTCCTCTCTTTCAGTGATTCTTTCAGTGATTCTTTGCATTCTATCTTCTTGTTTCATAGCCCATTGTTGTATATTTTCTATCTTTCCCTCTGTCTTGCCTGTTTTCTGTTCTGTGTTCCCAATTCGCTGATCCATTGTCCATCCTCTTTTCCATATTTTCAGACCTCTTTACAAGTGTATCTAGTTTTTCATCAGTGCTTGTTTGTAGTTTTTGCATTGCTTGCATAATTGCCTCTAATGATGAGGCCTTCTCTTTTTCCTGTTGAATTATTGTCTGTATTGATTTTTGTCCTCCTGCCGGAGAGGAGGCAGGGGTCATTGTTGTGGAACCCACTGGTGTTGTCTTTCTACTCATCTTCCTGACTATATTCTTTCTTTTTCTTTTTGTAACTTGATCCAAATAAGATTAACTATCAGGGGAGAAAAGGAAAGGGCAGAGAAAAAAGTAAGAAAAGAGAGAAAGAGATATCTCAGAAGATCAACGGGATATCTCAAGAATAGAGAACAAGAAGAAGTAAATAGGTATGAAAAATAGGCAAGAAGGTCCGAGTTAAAGTAAAAAAGAGTATATGAGATGTTGTAAAAAAAAAGAAAGAAAAAAAGAAAAAAAACACCAAAAAGACAATAAAAATCTTAACCACCTTGTCCAATTAGTTCCAATTCATAGGGAAGGGACTAAAAGGAAAAAAAGAGCAAGAAAAATTTTGCTTGCAGGTTCCTTTAATTCAGTCCATTTAGGTTTAAAAACAAACCATCCAGATGTCTCATATATCTCAAATATCTCAAGAGGGCAAGAAGAAAAGAAAAAAAAACAATATTCAACACTTCAAAACTTTAAAGCTTCAACAAAAAAGGGAAAAGAGGGTGGATTCGTTGCTGGAGCCTGGCTTCCGGAAATAGAAACAGGAAAAAAATGGATGGTTTCAATTAACTATGGTTAAAACCGCTGCTAAGTCTCTGGTTATTCTCATTTTACCTTCAGTTTCCAAATTTAGGGTGCTCTTTTGCATTAAGAAAAAAAAAAAAGTCTCACCAAAACAGCATGCTTCTCTCTCCTGCGCTCAGCTTTATGGAGCTGTCAGCAGCTTCGGCAGCCCAGGGGATGGCACTTGATTGCTGGCAAAAGGGGCTTTCTCCCAGGTCTCCAGAGACTTTGAAAGTGTCTCTGGAACCCTCGGGTGTTCCCCTTCCTCTCACTGTCTCTTCGGGATGGCTTGGGTCCAAATTGGACCGTCCAGACGATCCGGATTCAACGGCTATTCCGGAGTGACCGGAAAATCCGCAGTCTCGCCGCAATGCGTAGCTCCTCCCCATAAATGAATGGGTTTTGTTTGAACTCTGTCTCGAGGCTCGTAAATTAATTAGGTCATATCTTGGGAACTTTATAGATAGATAGATAGATAGATAGATAGATAGATAGATAGATAGATAGATGGGTGGGTGGGTGGGTGGGTGGGTGGGTGGGTGGGTGGGTGGATAGATAGATAGATAGATAGATAGATAGATAGATAGATAGATAGATAGATAGATGATAGATAGATATGTGTAGTAGATAGGTAGAATGATAGATGGTTTATAGGCATAAAGGTGGAGAGAATGACAGTATAGATGATAGATAGATAGATAGATAGATAGATAGATAGATGATAGATAGATAGATAGATAGATAGATAGATAGATAGATAGATAGATAGGTGTTCTGACCCCCCTTCCTCCTTTGCCCACACAGAACACACTCCGGAACAGTACAAGGGAACAAGGTTTATTGCACAAACAAACAGAAGGTTCCGTGGCAGTAAACCACCAAGACAAAACTCACAAAAACAAAACACGAAAGCAGCTATCCAGCTTGCTAGAATTCCAGACTAGAACTTCTGGCATAAGTCATCTGTTGACTGCTGCAAAGGGCGTATGCACAGTCAACCCTTTTTATAACCTGGAGAGGAGCCTCCTGATCAGCAGCTGAGAGCTCTTATCGCCAATAATTACGCCCTTGCTCCTTGCGTCTATGGGCGCGGCGGTAACGAGCGTCCAGGAACTCCCTGCTCAGTTCTGACTCACTGTCTCGTGACTCCTCCCCGCTGCTCCAAGGCATGGCATCGGGAGCCCCCCTCCTCTGGCTCTCACCGCTGCTCCATGCCTCAGGCGCCTCCTGGTGGCCGACCAGACTCTCCGATCCCTGCTCAGCGTCGGAACCCTGTCCAGGGTCCCCCACCTCCTCTGGAGCCGACTCATAGGGACCCTCACTCTCGGAGTATGGTGGCAGCAGCAACGGCTCCTGCTGGGCCACAACATATAGGGTGGGTGGGTGGATGGATGGATGGATGGATGGATGGATGGTTGGATGGTTGTTTGCATGGATGGATGGAGTACATAGGTGGATAGATTGATAGATTGATCGATTGATCGATTGTTAGATTGATAGATTGATTGATAGATGATAGATAGATAGATAGATAGATAGATAGATAGATAGATAGATAGATAGATAGATTGATTGATAAATGATAGATACATACATACATACATACATACATACATACATACATAATACATACATCAATGGATGGATAGATAGATATTTAGATTATAGATGATAGATAGATAGATGATAGATAGATAGATAGATAGATAGATAGATAGATAGATAGATAGATAGATAGATAGATAGATAGGTTTAACGAAGTTTGAAGGAAAGCCAAGATACCTGAATCATGGACGGAAGCAATAATATCGCTAATCCCAAAAGAAGAAGACAATTTACAAGAAACTCAAAACTACAGACTAATTTCACTATTGAATTCCGATTATAAAATATTTGCAGCGATTATGGCAGGAAGAATTTAACAAGTTTTAAATGAACGAATACATCCAGACCAAAATGGATTTTTACCTCACAGACACATTAAAAATAATACGAGAGTCATCCTAGATATAATAGAATATTATGAGGCGCATCCAGAAAAGCAATTGGTACTGGTTTTCCTTGACGTCCAAAAAGCATTCGACAACGTAATTTGGAAATTTATAACAACGCAATTAAATAGGATGAAAAAATTTACAAAAATGATAGAAAAACTTTATAACACCCAGACAGCCAAAGTTCTGATGAACGGAGAAGAGAACACGGAAGATTGAAATAAAAAGGGGAGTTAGACAGGGATGCCCCCTCTCTCCTTTGCTGTTTATACTAACTCTGGAAATATTGTTAAATGAAATTAGGAAGGACCTGGGAATAAAAGGTTTAAGACTTAAAAATTAAGTATATAAGACCCAAACCTACGCCGATGATTTAGTATTTGTTTTAGAAGATCCACTAGAATCCAGTCTGAAATTAATTCAAAAATTAGAAGAATATGGCGAAGTGGCAGGATTAAAAATTAATAAAAACAAAACAAAAATGATAACTAAGAATATGATAAAAAAGCAAGAAGAGGAATTGGAATTAGTGACTAAAATGCAAATAACTAAGAAAGTGAAATACTTGGGATCTGGGTGTCGGCAAAATGTTCTACAATTAAAGATGATAATTATAATAAACTAGTGACACAAATAAAGAAAGATTTTGAAAGTTGGAAAACCTATTCAGCTATCACTAATGCAGTGCTTCTCAATTATTTTCTGTCATGCCCCCCCTAGGAAGAAGAAAACATTTCGCGCCCCCCCCCCCCCCGCGTGACTGTAAATAGTATAATTTGTCTATAAAATTGTTATAAGTACACCTCTGCATAACATAGCACACCGGTCTTTCCTCGTCTCCCACCGTAGTCACATGCTTTCTTTCCTCTTTCCCTCTTACTTGTCTATCCTTCCTTCCACCCTCCCTTCCTCCTTCCCTTCCTTCCTGCCTCCCTTCCAGTTCCCTCCTTCCCTTCCTCTTTCCCCCTGCCTGCCTGCCTTCTTTCCTCTTTCCCTATCCTCCTATCCTTCCTTTCTCCCTCCCTCCTTCCCTGCCTCCCTTCCAGTTCCATTCTTCCCTCCTTCCTTCTGCCTCCTTCCTGCCTGCTTGCCTTCTTTCCTCTTTCCCTCTTGCTTGTCTATCCTTCCTTCCACCCTCCCTTCCTCCTTCCCTTCCTTTCCTGCCTCCCTTCCAGTTCCCTCCTTCCTCTTTCCCCCTGCCTGCCTGCCTTCTTTCCTCTTTCCCTATCCTCCTATCCTTCCTTTTCTCCCTCCCTCCTTCCCTGCCTCCCTTCCAGTTCCATTCTTCCCTCCTTCCTTCTGCCTCCTTCCTGCCTGCTTGCCTTCTTTCCTCTTTCCCTCTTACTTGTCTATCCTTACTCCCTCCTCCCTTTCTTCCCTCCCTGCCAGCAGCTCCTCCAGCATCCCAGCTGGAAGCAGCAGCACAACAGTCGCCGTTACCAGGGGCGAAGGGGTGGCGGTGGCAAGATCGGGGCGACCGCCGCCCCTTTGTCCCTTCCCTAACAGTGGCTGTTGCGCTTCCGCTTCCAGACGGAATCCTGGCGGTGGAGCTGCTGGCGGGGAGGCGAGCTACCTGCATAAAGACGCCGCCGAGGGCATGGCAGAATATATCCCGGCTTGAAGTGGCAGCGCTGGGGACTGCTCAGAGACTCATCAGAGCCGCGGGATGGAGCTGTGCAAAAAGTCTGCTTGGGCTGGGGGGGGGGGAAGGGAGGGAAGCCTGGGACAGCCATGCTTCCCTCCCTCCCACCCCCGCCCGAGCAGGCTTCTTGCACAGCTCCAGCCTGCAGCTCCAATGAAAATCCACAGTCCGAAGTGCTGCCACTTCCAGGCGGGATATATTATGCCTCGCCCACGCCGCCGCCGTTGCACCCAGATGGAAAGGGAGCCTTCGCGCCCCCCTTTACAGAGCCTCGCGCCCCCCCCGGGGGGCGCGCCCCACTATTTGAGAACCGCTGCACTAATGGGACGTATAGCCATAGCTAAAATGAATAACAAGAATTTTATTTTTGTTGCAAGCTGCACCTATTAATCTGGGTAAAACTTTCTTTCAGGAATTAAACAGACTAACTGCTAGGTTCATCTGGCAAGGAGGAAAAGTGAGGATTAAACTAAAGTCAATGCAAGATACCAAGGAGAGAAGAGGCTTAGCATTACCAAACTGGGAGCTATACGCATTAGCAGTAACAACAACATGGGTGAAGGACTGGATAGAGTTAAAGAATAAAAGAATCTTGACCTTAGAAGGCCATGATCTGCAAGTAGGTTGGCATACGTTCCTATGTGATGATAAAAATAAAACACGCAAATTACTTTCAAAAACATCTAATTAGAAATGCGTTATTGCAAAACTGGATCAAAAGTTTTTAAAAAACCACTATGTGAAAATCCCGAATTGGCTATCCCCGACAGAAAGGACGACGCACCCAAATTTTACAGATATGAATAGTGTTAAGATAAAGAGACTTAATTAACAGACAGGGAAATTTAAAAACAATTGAAGAATTGGCAGAACAAAACATGAAATTTGACTGGCTAACCTACTTGCAAATCAAAACTAAACACAATAATGATACTAAATTATACGGCATCCAAACTGGGAATTTGGATAAAATTAATCCAAAGCTCAGAAAGAAAGATGATAGGGAGAATATTACCTCCTTTTCTTCTGAACAATTGAAATGAAGAAAGAAGAAATGAATTGACAATACAATACAATACAATAAACAAAGGTGAGTACAAGATGTGAACTCCCCTGAACAAAGGACTGATAAAACTCCATATCATTTGAACCTTCCTGAAGCTGGGATTGGAGCTTTGGATACAAAATTGAGTCAGAGAGATGAAAAAGACTGAGGTGGGGCCCTTAAACTCCATATCATTTGAACCTTCCTGAAGCTGGGATTGGAGCTGATTGGTCAAGGAGACTGGGGTGGGGGGATAAACTCCAAGAACCTTCCTGAAATTGGAGCTGCTGGATAGAAGGGGGGGTGAGTCACAGAGACAAAAAGACTGAGGTGGGGGCCCTTAAACTCCATATCATTTGAACCTTCCTGAAGCTGGGAAGCTGCTGGATAGAAGGGGGGTGAGTCACAGAGACAAAGAGACTGAGGTGGGGGCCCTTAAACTCCATATCATTTGAACCTTCCTGAAGCTGGGATTGGAGCTGCTGGATAGAAGGGGGGTGAGTCAGAGAGACAAAGAGACTGAGGTGGGGGCCCTTAAACTCCATATCATTTGAACCTTCCTGAAGCTGGGATTGGAGCTGCTGGATAGAAGGGGGGTGAGTCACAGAGACAAAGAGACTGAGGTGGGGGCCCTTAAACTCCATATCATTTGAACCTTCCTGAAGCTGGGATTGGAGCTGCTGGATAGAAGGGGGGTGAGTCACAGAGACAAAGAGACTGAGGTGGGGGCCCTTAAACTCCATATCATTTGAACCTTCCTGAAGCTGGGATTGGAGCTGCTGGATAGAAGGGGGGTGAGTCACAGAGACAAAGAGACTGAGGTGGGGGCCCTTAAACTCCATATCATTTGAACCTTCCTGAAGCTGGGATTGGAGCTGCTGGATAGAAGGGGGGGTGAGTCACAGAGACAAAGAGACTGAGGTGGGGGCCCTTAAACTCCATATCATTTGAACCTTCCTGAAGCTGGGATTGGAGCTGCTGGATAGAAGGGGGGTGAGGGTGAGAGAAAAAGAGACTGAGGTGGGGGCCCTTAAACTCCATATCATTTGAACCTTCCTGAAGCTGGGATTGGAGCTGCTGGATAGAAGGGGGGGGTGAGTCACAGAGACAAAGAGACTGAGGTGGGGGCCCTTAAACTCCATATCACTTGAACCTTCCTGAAGCTGGGATTGGAGCTGCTGGATAGAAGGGGGGGTGAGTCACAGAGACAAAGAGACTGAGGTGGGGGCCCTTAAACTCCATATCACTTGAACCTTCCTGAAGCTGGGATTGGAGCTGCTGGATAGAAGGGGGGGGGTGAGTCAGAGAGACAAAAGAGACTGAGGTGGGGGCCCTTAAACTCCATATCATTTGAACCTTCCTGAAGCTGGGATTGGAGCTGCTGGATAGAAGGGGGGGGGGGTGAGTCACAGAGACAAAGAGACTGAGGTGGGGGCCCTTAAACTCCATATCATTTGAACCTTCCTGAAGCTGGGATTGGAGCTGCTGGATAGAAGAAGGGGGGGTGAGTCACAGAGACAAAGAGACTGAGGTGGGGGCCCTTAAACTCCATATCACTTGAACCTTCCTGAAGCTGGGATTGGAGCTGCTGGATAGAAGGGGGGGTGAGTCACAGAGACAAAGAGACTGAGGTGGGGGCCCTTAAACTCCATATCATTTGAACCTTCCTGAAGCTGGGATTGGAGCTGCTGGATAGAAGGGGGGTGAGTCACAGAGACAAAGAGACTGAGGTGGGGGGCCCTTAAACTCCATATCATTTGAACCTTCCTGAAGCTGGGATTGGAGCTGCTGGATAGAAGGGGGGTGAGTCAGAGAGACAAAGAGACTGAGGTGGGGGCCCTTAAACTCCATATTCCTGAAGCTGGGATTGGAGCTGCTGGATAGAAGGGGGGTGAGTCACAGAGACAAAAGAGACTGAGGTGGGGGCCCTTAAACTCCATATCATTTGAACCTTCCTGAAGCTGGGATTGGAGCTGCTGGATAGAAGGGGGGGGAGTCAGAGAGACAAAGAGACTGAGGGGGGCCCTTTAAACTCCATATCATTTGACCTTCCTGAAGCTGGGATTGGAGCTGCTGGATAGAAGGGGGGTGAGTCACAGAGACAAAGAGACTGAGGTGGGGGCCCTTAAACTCCATATCATTTGAACCTTCCTGAAGCTGGGATTGGAGCTGCTGGATAGAAGGGGGGGTGAGTCACAGAGACAAAAAGAGACTGAGGTGGGGGCCCTTAAACTCCATATCATTTGAACCTTCCTGAAGCTGGGATTGGAGCTGCTGGATAGAAGGGGGGGTGAGTCACAGAGACAAAGAGACTGAGGTGGGGGCCCTTAAACTCCATATCATTTGAACCTTCCTGAAGCTGGGATTGGAGCTGCTGGATAGAAGGGGGGGGTGAGTCACAGAGACAAAAAGAGACTGAGGTGGGGGCCCTTAAACTCCATATCATTTGAACCTTCCTGAAGCTGGGATTGGAGCTGCTGGATAGAAGGGGGGTGAGTCACAGAGACAAAGAGACTGAGGTGGGGGCCCTTAAACTCCATATCATTTGAACCTTCCTGAAGCTGGGATTGGAGCTGCTGGATAGAGGGGGGGGGTGAGTCACAGAGACAAAGAGACTGAGGTGGGGGGCCCTTAAACTCCATATCATTTGAACCTTCCTGAAGCTGGGATTGGAGCTGCTGGATAGAAGGGGGGGGTGAGTCACAGAGACAGACTGAGGTGGGGGCCCTTAAACTCCATATCACTTGAACCTTCCTGAAGCTGGGATTGGAGCTGCTGGATAGAAGGGGAGTGAGTCACAGAGACAAAGAGACTGAGGTGGGGGCCCTTAAACTCATATCATTTGAACCTTCCTGAAGCTGGGGGGGGATTGGGAGCTGCTGGATAGAAGGGGGGTGAGTCACAGAGACAAAGAGACTGAGGTGGGGGCCCTTAAACTCCATATCATTTGAACCTTCCTGAAGCTGGGATTGGAGCTGCTGGATAGAAGGGGGGGGGTGAGTCACAGAGACAAAGAGACTGAGGTGGGGGCCCTTAAACTCCATATCATTTGAACCTTCCTGAAGCTGGGATTGGAGCTGCTGGATAGAAGGGGGGTGAGTCACAGAGACAAAGAGACTGAGGTGGGGGCCCCTTAAACTCCATATCATTTGAACCTTCCTGAAGCTGGGATTGGAGCTGCTGGATAGAAGGGGGGTGAGTCACAGAGACAAAGAGACTGAGGTGGGGGCCCTTAAACTCCATATCATTTGAACCTTCCTGAAGCTGGGATTGGAGCTGCTGGATAGAAGGGGGGGTGAGTCAGAGAGACAAAGAGACTGAGGTGGGGGCCCTTAAACTCCATATCATTTGAACCTTCCTGAAGCTGGGATTGGAGCTGCTGGATAGAAGGGGGGTGAGTCACAGAGACAAAGAGACTGAGGGGGGGCCCTTAAACTCCATATCATTTGAACCTTCCTGAAGCTGGGATTGGAGCTGCTGGATAGAAGGGGGGTGAGTCAGAGAGACAAAGAGACTGAGGTGGGGGCCCTTAAACTCCATATCATTTGAACCTTCCTGAAGCTGGGATTGGAGCTGCTGGATAGAGGGGGGGTGAGTCACAGAGACAAAGAGACTGAGGTGGGGGCCCTTAAACTCCATATCATTTGAACCTTCCTGAAGCTGGGATTGGAGCTGCTGGATAGAAGGGGGGTGAGTCACAGAGACAAAGAGACTGAGGTGGGGGCCCTTAAACTCCATATCATTTGAACCTTCCTGAAGCTGGGATTGGAGCTGCTGGATAGGGGGGGGGGGTGAGTCACAGAGACAAAGAGACTGAGGGTGGGGGCCCTTAAACTCCATATCATTTGAACCTTCCTGAAGCTGGGGGATTGGAGCTGCTGGATAGAAGGGGGGGGGGGTGAGTCACAGAGACAAAGAGACTGAGGTGGGGGCCCTTAAACTCCATATCATTTGAACCTTCCTGAAGCTGGGATTGGAGCTGCTGGATAGAAGGGGGGGTGAGTCACAGAGAGAGAAAAGAGACTGAGGTGGGGGCCCTTAAACTCCATATCACTTGAACCTTCCTGAAGCTGGGATTGGAGCTGCTGGATAGAAGGGGGGGGGGTGAGTCACAGAGACAAAAGAGAACTGAGCTGCTGGATAGAAGGGGGGTGAGTCACAGAGACAAAGAGACTGAGGTGGGGGCCCTTAAACTCCATATCATTTGAACCTTCCTGAAGCTGGGATTGGAGCTGCTGGATAGAAGGGGGGGTGAGTCACAGAGACAAAGAGACTGAGGTGGGGGCCCTTAAACTCCATATCATTTGAACCTTCCTGAAGCTGGGATTGGAGCTGCTGGATAGAAGGGGGGTGAGTCACAGAGACAAAGAGACTGAGGTGGGGGCCCTTAAACTCCATATCATTTGAACCTTCCTGAAGCTGGGATTGGAGCTGCTGGATAGAAGGGGGGGGGGGGAGTCACAGAGAGACAAAGAGACTGAGGTGGGGGCCCTTAAACTCCATATCATTTGAACCTTCCTGAAGCTGGGATTGGAGCTGCTGGATAGAAGGGGGGTGAGTCAGAGAGACAAAGAGACTGAGGTGGGGGCCCTTAAACTCCATATCATTTGAATTTGAACCTTCCTGAAGCTGGGATTGGAGCTGCTGGATAGAAGAAGGGGGGTGAGTCACAGAGACAAAGAGACTGAGGGTGGGGGCCCTTAAACTCCATATCATTTGAACCTTCCTGAAGCTGGGATTGGAGCTGCTGGATAGAAGGGGGGGTGAGTCACAGAGAGACAAAGAGAACTGGTGGGGGCCCTTAAACTCCATATCACTTGAACCTTCCTGAAGCTGGGATTGGAGCTGCTGGATAGAAGGGGGGGTGAGTCACAGAGACAAAGAGACTGAGGTGGGGGCCCTTAAACTCCATATCATTTGAACCTTCCTGAAGCTGGGATTGGAGCTGCTGGATAGAAGGGGGGTGAGTCACAGAGACAAAAGAGACTGAGGTGGGGGCCCTTAAACTCCATATCATTTGAACCTTCCTGAAGCTGGGATTGGAGCTGCTGGATAGAAGGGGGGTGAGTCACAGAGACAAAGAGACTGAGGTGGGGGCCCTTAAACTCCATATCATTTGAACCTTCCTGAAGCTGGGATTGGAGCTGCTGGATAGAAGGGGGGTGAGTCACAGAGAGACAAAGAGACTGAGGTGGGGGGCCCTTAAACTCCATATCATTTGAACCTTCCTGAAGCTGGGATTGGAGCTGCTGGATAGAGGGGGGGGTGAGTCACAGAGACAAAGAGACTGAGGTGGGGGCCCTTAAACTCCATATCATTTGAACCTTCCTGAAGCTGGGATTGGAGCTGCTGGATAGAAGGGGGGGGGTGAGTCACAGAGACAAAGAGACTGAGGTGGGGGCCCTTAAACTCCATATCATTTGAACCTTCCTGAAGCTGGGATTGGAGCTGCTGGATAGAAGGGGGGTGAGTCAGAGAGACAAAGAGACTGAGGTGGGGGCCCTTAAACTCCATATCATTTGAACCTTCCTGAAGCTGGGATTGCTTCTGGATAGAAGGGGGGTGAGTCACAGAGACAAAGAGACTGAGGTGGGGGCCCTTTAAACTCCATATCATTTGAACCTTCCTGAAGCTGGGATTGGAGCTGCTGGATAGAAGGGGGGGTGAGTCAGAGAGACAAAGAGACTGAGGTGGGGGCCCTTAAACTCCATATCATTTGAACCTTCCTGAAGCTGGGATTGGAGCTGCTGGATAGAAGGGGGGGTGAGTCACAGAGACAGACTGAGGTGGGGGCCCTTAAACTCCATATCATTTGAACCTTCCTGAAGCTGGGATTGGAGCTGCTGGATAGAAGGGGGGGTGAGTCAGAGAGACAAAGAGACTGAGGTGGGGGCCCTTAAACTCCATATCATTTTAACCTTCCTGAAGCTGGGATTGGAGCTGCTGGATAGAAGGGGGGGTGAGTCACAGAGACAAAGAGACTGAGGTGGGGGCCCTTAAACTCCATATCACTTGAACCTTCCTGAAGCTGGGATTGGAGCTGCTGGATAGAAGGGGGGTGAGTCACAGAGACAAAGAGACTGAGGTGGGGGCCCTTAAACTCCATATCACTTGAACCTTCCTGAAGCTGGGATTGGAGCTGCTGGATAGAAGGGGGGGTGAGTCACAGAGACAAAGAGACTGAGGTGGGGGCCCTTAAACTCCATATCACTTGAACCTTCCTGAAGCTGGGATTGGAGCTGCTGGATAGAAGGGGGGGTGAGTCACAGAGACAGACTGAGGTGGGGGCCCTTAAACTCCATATCACTTGAACCTTCCTGAAGCTGGGATTGGAGCTGCTGGATAGAAGGGGGGGGGGTGAGTCACAGAGACAGACTGAGGTGGGGGCCCTTAAACTCCATATCACTTGAACCTTCCTGAAGCTGGGATTGGAGCTGCTGGATAGAGGGGGGGAGTCACAGAGAAGGGGGGGGTGAGTCACAGAGACAAAGAGACTGAGGTGAGGGGGGCCCTTAAACTCCATATCATTTGAACCTTCCTGAAGCTGGGATTGGAGCTGCTGGATAGAAGGGGGGGTGAGTCACAGAGACAAAGAGACTGAGGTGGGGGCCCTTAAACTCCATATCACTTGAACCTTCCTGAAGCTGGGATTGGAGCTGCTGGATAGAAGGGGGGTGAGTCACAGAGACAAAGAGACTGAGGTGGGGGCCCTTAAACTCCATATCATTTGAACCTTCCTGAAGCTGGGATTGGACCTGCTGGATAGAGGGGGGGGTGAGTCAGAGAGACAAAGAGACTGAGGTGGGGCCCTTAAACCCATTCAAACTCCATATCATTTGAACCTTCCTGAAGCTGGGATTGGAGCTGCTGGATAGAAGCGGGGGGTGAGTCAGAGAGACAAAGAGACTGAGGTGGGGGGGCCCTTAAACTCCATATCATTTGAACCTTCCTGAAGCTGGGATTGGAGCTGCTGGATAGGGGGGGGTGAGTCACAGAGACAAAAGAGACTGAGGTGGGGGCCCTTAAACTCCATATCATTTGAACCTTCCTGAAGCTGGGATTGGAGCTGCTGGATAGAAGGGGGGTGAGTCACAGAGACAAAGAGACTGAGGTGGGGGCCCTTAAACTCCATATCATTTGAACCTTCCTGAAGCTGGATTGGAGCTGCTGGATAGAAGGGGGGTGAGTCACAGAGACAAAGAGACTGAGGTGGGGGCCCTTAAACTCCATATCATTTGAACCTTCCTGAAGCTGGGATTGGAGCTGCTGGATAGAAGGGGGGTGAGTCACAGAGACAAAGAGACTGAGGTGGGGGCCCTTAAACTCCATATCATTTGAACCTTCCTGAAGCTGGGATTGGAGCTGCTGGATAGAAGGGGGGGGGGTGAGTCAGAGAGACAAAGAGACTGAGGTGGGGGCCCTTAAACTCCATATCATTTGAACCTTCCTGAAGCTGGGATTGGAGCTGCTGGATAGAAGGGGGGGGGTGAGTCAGGGAGACAAAGAGACTGAGGTGGGGACCCTTAAACTCCATATCATTTGAACCTTCATGAAGCTGGGATTGGACCTACTGGATAGAAGGGGGGGGGGTGAGTCACAGAGAGACAAAGAGACTGAGGTGGGGGCCCTTAAACTCCATATCATTTGAACCTTCTGGATAGGGTGAACCCTGAGGTTGGGCCCTTGGAACTCCTGCATTTGAACCTTCCTGAAGCTGGGATTGGAGCTGCTGGATAGAAGGGGGGTGAGTCAGTCAGAGAGACAAAGAGACTGAGGTGGGGGCCCTTAAACTCCATATCATTTGAACCTTCCTGAAGCTGGGATTGGAGCTGCTGGATAGAGGGGGGGTGAGTCAGAGAGAGACAAAGAGACTGAGGTGGGGGCCCTTAAACTCCATATCATTTGAACCTTCCTGAAGCTGGGATTGGAGCTGCTGGATAGAAGTGGGGGGTGAGTCAGAGAGAAAGGGAGACTAAGGGGGGGCCCTTAAACTCCATATCATTTGAACCTTCCTGAAGCTGGGATTGGAGCTGCTTGATAGAAGGGGGGGGTGACAGAGAGACAAAGAGACTGAGGGGGATCATTTGAACCTTCCTGAAGCTGGGATTGGAGCTCCTGGTAGAAGGGGGGTGAGTCACAAAGAAAAGACTGAGGTGGGGGGGGGCCCTTAAACTCCATATCATTTGAACCTTCCTGAAGCTGGGATTGGAGCTGCTGGATAGAAGGGGGGGGGTGAGTCACAGAGACAAAGAGACTGAGAGGGGGGGCCCTTAAACTCCATATCATTTGAACCTTCCTGAAGCTGGGATTGGAGCTGCTGGATAGAAGGGGGGGTGAGTCACAGAGACAAAGAGACTGAGGTGGGGGCCCTTAAACTCCATATCATTTGAACCTTCCTGAAGCTGGGATTGGAGCTGCTGGATAGAAGGGGGGGTGAGTCACAGAGACAAAGAGACTGAGGTGGGGGCCCTTAAACTCCATATCATTTGAACCTTCCTGAAGCTGGGATTGGAGCTGCTGGATAGAAGGGGGGTGAGTCAGAGAGACAAAGAGACTGAGGTGGGGGGCCCTTAAACTCCATATCATTTGAACCTTCCTGAAGCTGGGATTGGAGCTGCTGGATAGAAGGGGGTGAGTCACAGAGACAAAGACAAAAGAGTCTGAGGTGGGGGCCCTTAAACTCCATATCATTTGAACCTTCCTGAAGCTGGGATTGGAGCTGCTGGATAGGGGGGGGTGAGTCACAGAGACAAAGAGACTGAGGTGGGGGCCCTTAAACTCCATATCATTTGAACCTTCCTGAAGCTGGGATTGGAGAGCTGCTGGATAGAAGGGGGGTGAGTCACAGAGACAAAGAGACTGAGGTGGGGGCCCTTAAACTCCATATCATTTGAACCTTCCTGAAGCTGGGATTGGAGCTGCTGGATAGGGGGGGTGAGTCAGAGAGACAAAGAGACTGAGGTGGGGGCCCTTAAACTCCATATCATTTGAACCTTCCTGAAGCTGGGATTGGAGCTGCTGGATAGAAGTGGGGGGTGAGATAGAGAGACAAAGAGACTGAGGTGGGGGCCCTTAAACTCCATATCATTTGAACCTTCCTGAAGCTTGAACTCTTCCTGGAGCTGGGATTCTGAGCTGCTGGCTGGATAGAAGGGGGGTGAGTCACAGAGACAAAGAGACTGAGGTGGGGGCCCTTAAACTCCATATCATTTGAACCTTCCTGAAGCTGGGATTGGAGCTGCTGGATAGAAGGGGGGGGGGGGGTGAGTCAGAGAGACAAAGAGACTGAGGTGGGGGCCCTTAAACTCCATATCATTTGAACCTTCCTGAAGCTGGGATTGGAGCTGCTGGATAGAAGGGGGGGGGTGAGTCAGAGAGACAAAGAGACTGAGGTGGGGGCCCTTAAACTCCATATCATTTGAACCTTCCTGAAGCTGGGATTGGAGCTGCTGGATAGAAGGGGGGTGAGTCACAGAGACAAAAAGAGACTGAGGTGGGGGCCCTTAAACTCCATATCATTTGAACCTTCCTGAAGCTGGGATTGGAGCTGCTGGATAGAAGGGGGGTGAGTCAGAGAGACAAAGAGACTGAGGTGGGGGCCCTTAAACTCCATATCATTTGAACCTTCCTGAAGCTGGGATTGGAGCTGCTGGATAGAAGGGGGGTGAGTCACAGAGAGAAAAAGAGACTGAGGTGGGGGCCCTTAAACTCCATATCATTTGAACCTTCCTGAAGCTGGGATTGGAGCTGCTGGATAGAAGGGGAGTGAGGTGAGTCAGAGACAAAGAGACTGAGGTGGGGGCCCTTAAACTCCATATCATTTGAACCTTCCTGAAGCTGGGATTGGAGCTGCTGGATAGAAGGGGGGTGAGTCACAGAGAGACAAAGAGACTGAGGTGGGGGCCCTTAAACTCCATATCATTTGAACCTTCCTGAAGCTGGGATTGGGAGCTGCTGGATAGAAGGGGGGTGAGTCACAGAGACAATGAGACTGAGGGGGCCCCTTAAACTCCATATCATTTGAACCTTCCTGAAGCTGGGATTGGAGCTGCTGGATAGAAAGGGGGGGTGAGTCAGAGAGACAAAAAGAGACTGAGGTGGGGGCCTTAAACTCCATATCATTTGAACCTTCCTGAAGCTGGGATTGGAGCTGCTGGATAGAAGGGGGGTGAGTCACAGAGACAGACTGAGGTGGGGGCCCTTAAACTCCATATCACTTGAACCTTCCTGAAGCTGGGATTGGAGCTGCTGGATAGAAGGGGGGGGGGTGAGTCACAGAGACAGACTGAGGTGGGGGCCCTTAAACTCCATATCATTTGAACCTTCCTGAAGCTGGGGGATTGGAGCTGCTTGATAGAAGGGGGGGGTGAGTCAGAGAGACAAAGAGACTGAGGTGGGGGCCCTTAAACTCCATATCATTTGAACCTTCCTGAAGCTGGGATTGGAGCTGCTGGATAGAAGGGGGGGGGTGAGTCACAGAGAGACAAAGAGACTGAGTGGGGGGGCCCTTAAACTCCATATCATTTGAACCTTCCTGAAGCTGGGATTGGAGCTGCTGGATAGAAGGGGGGTGAGTCACAGAGACAAAGAGACTGAGGTGGGGGCCCTTAAACTCCATATCATTTGAACCTTCCTGAAGCTGGGATTGGAGCTGCTGGATAGAAGGGGGGGGTGAGTCAGAGAGACAAAGAGACTGAGGTGGGGGGGCCCTTAAACTCCATATCATTTGAACCTTCCTGAAGCTGGGATTGGAGCTGCTGGATAGAAAGGGGGGGGTGAGTCACAGAGACAAAGAGACTGAGGTGGGGGCCCTTAAACTCCATATCATTTGAACCTTCCTGAAGCTGGGATTGGAGCTGCTGGATAGAGGGGGGGGGGGGTGAGTCACAGAGACAAAAGACTGACTGAGGGGGGCCCTTAAACTCCATATCATTTGAACCTTCCTGAAGCTGGGATTGGAGCTGCTGGATAGAAGGGGGGGTGAGTCACAGAGACAAAAAGAGACTGAGGTGGGGGCCCCTTAAACTCCATATCATTTGAACCTTCCTGAAGCTGGGATTGGAGCTGCTGGATAGAAGGGGGTGAGTCACAGAGACAAAGAGACTGAGGTGGGGGCCCTTAAACTCCTATCATTTGAACCTTCCTGAAGCTGGGATTGGAGCTGCTGGATAGAAGGGGGGGGGGGTGAGTCAGAGAGACAAAGAGACTGAGGTGGGGGCCCTTAAACTCCATATCATTTGAACCTTCCTGAAGCTGGGATTGGAGCTGCTGGATAGAAGGGGGGGTGAGTCAGAGAGACAAAGAGACTGACTGAGGTGGGGGCCCTTAAACTCCATATCATTTGAACCTTCCTGAAGCTGGGATTGGAGCTGCTGGATAGAGGGGGGGGGGGGTGAGTCACAGAGACAAAAAGAGACTGAGGGGGGGGCCCTTAAACTCCATATCATTTGAACCTTCCTGAAGCTGGGATTGGAGCTGCTGGATAGAAGGGGGGGTGAGTCACAGAGAGACAAAGAGACTGAGGTGGGGGCCCTTAAACTCCATATCATTTGAACCTTCCTGAAGCTGGGATTGGAGCTGCTGGATAGAAAGGGGGGTGAGTCACAGAGAAAAAAGACTGAGGTGGGGGCCCTTAAACTCCATATCATTTGAACCTTCCTGAAGCTGGGGATTGGAGCTGCTGGATAGAAGGGGGGTGAGTCAGAGAGACAAAAAAGGACTGAGGTGGGGGCCCTTAAACTCCATATCATTTGAACCTTCCTGAAGCTGGGATTGGAGCTGCTGGATAGAAGGGGGGTGAGTCACAGAGACAAAGAGACTGAGGTGGGGGCCCTTTAAACTCCATATCATTTGAACCTTCCTGAAGCTGGGATTGGAGCTGCTGGATAGAAGGGGGGTGAGTCACAGAGACAAAGAGACTGAGGTGGGGGCCCTTAAACTCCATATCATTTGAACCTTCCTGAAGCTGGGATTGGAGCTGCTGGATAGAAGGGGGGGGGGGGGTGAGTCACAGAGACAAAGAGACTGAGGTGGGGGCCCTTAAACTCCATATCATTTGAACCTTCCTGAAGCTGGGATTGGAGCTGCTGGATAGAAGGGGGGTGAGTCACAGAGACAAAGAGACTGGGGTAGTGGCCCTTAAACTCCATATCATTTGAACTTTCCTGAAGCTGGGATTGGGGATTGGAGCTGCTGGATAGAAGGGGGGGTGAGTCACAGAGAGACAAAGAGACTGAGGGGGGGGCCCTTAAACTCCATATCATTTGAACCTTCCTGAAGCTGGGATTGGAGCTGCTAGATAGAAGGGGTGGGGGTGAGTCAGAGAGACAAAGAGACTGAGGTGGGGGCCCCCTTAAACTCCATATCATTTGAACCTTCCTGAAGCTGGGATTGGAGCTGCTGGATAGAAGGGGGGTGAGTCACAGAGACAAAAGAGACTGAGGTGGGGGGGCCCTTAAACTCCATATCATTTGAACCTTCCTGAAGCTGGGATTGGAGCTGCTGGATAGAAGGGGGGGGGTGAGTCAGAGAGAAAAAGAGACTGAGGTGGGGGGGGCCCTTAAACTCCATATCATTTGAACCTTCCTGAAGCTGGGATTGGAGCTGCTGGATAGAAGGGGGGGTGAGTCAGAGAGACAAAGAGACTGAGGTGGGGGCCCTTAAACTCCATATCATTTGAACCTTCCTGAAGCTGGGATTGGAGCTGCTGGATAGAAGGGGGGGGTGAGTCACAGAGACAAAGAGACTGAGGTGGGGGCCCTTAAACTCCATATCATTTGAACCTTCCTGAAGCTGGGATTGGAGCTGCTGGATAGAAGGGGGGGTGAGTCACAGAGACAAAGAGACTGAGGTGGGGGCCCTTAAACTCCATATCATTTGAACCTTCCTGAAGCTGGGGGATTGGAGCTGCTGGATAGAAGGGGGGGTGAGTCACAGAGACAAAAAGAGACTGAGGTGGGGGCCCTTAAACTCCATATCATTTGAACCTTCCTGAAGCTGGGATTGGAGCTGCTGGATAGAAGGGGGGGGGTGAGTCACAGAGAGAAAAAGAGACTGAGGTGGGGGCCCTTAAACTCCATATCATTTGAACCTTCCTGAAGCTGGGATTGGAGCTGCTGGATAGAAGGGGGGTGAGTCACAGAGACAAAGCTGAGGTGGGGGCCCTTAAACTCCATATCATTTGAACCTTCCTGAAGCTGGGATTGGAGCTGCTGGATAGAGGGGGGGGTGAGTCAGAGAGACAAAGAGACTGAGGTGGGGGCCCTTAAACTCCATATCATTTGAACCTTCCTGAAGCTGGGATTGGAGCTGCTGGATAGAAGGGGGGGAGTCAGTCAGAGAGAAAAGACTGACTGAGGTGGGGGCCCTTAAACTCCATATCATTTGAACCTTCCTGAAGCTGGGATTGGAGCTTTGCTGGATAGAAGGGGGTGAGTCACAGAGAAAAAACTGAGGTGGGGCCCTTAAACTCCATATCATTTGAACCTTCCTGAAGCTGGGATTGGAGCTGCTGGATAGAAGGGGGTGTGAGTCACAGAGAAAAGAGACTGAGGTGGGGGCCCTTAAACTCCATATCATTTGAACCTTCCTGAAGCTGGGGATTGGAGCTGCTGGACTAGAGGGGGGGGATCCAGAGAAAAGGGGACTGGTGGGGGCCTTAAACTCCATATCATTTGAACCTTCCTGAAGCTGGGATTGGAGCTGCTGGATAGAAGGGGGGGTGAGTCACAGAGACAAAGAGACTGAGGTGGGGGCCCTTTAAACTCCATATCATTTGAACCTTCCTGAAGCTGGGATTGGAGCTGCTGGATAGAAGGGGGGGGTGAGTCACAGAGACAAAGAGACTGAGGTGGGGGCCCTTAAACTCCATATCATTTGAACCTTCCTGAAGCTGGGATTGGAGCTGCTGGATAGAAGGGGGGTGAGTCACAGAGACAAAGAGACTGAGGGTGGGGGCCCTTAAACTCCATATCATTTGAACCTTCCTGAAGCTGGGGATTGGAGCTGCTGGATAGAAGGGGGGGGGTGAGTCACAGAGACAAAGAGACTGAGGTGGGGGCCCTTAAACTCCATATCATTTGAACCTTCCTGAAGCTGGGATTGGAGCTGCTGGATAGAAGGGGGGTGAGTCACAGAGACAAAGAGACTGAGGTGGGGGGCCTTAAACTCCATATCATTTGAACCTTCCTGAAGCTGGGATTGGAGCTGCTGGATAGAGGGGGGGGGGTGAGTCAGAGAGACAAAGAGACTGAGGTGGGGGCCCTTAAACTCCATATCATTTGAACCTTCCTGAAGCTGGGATTGGAGCTGCTGGATAGAAGGGGGGTCAGAGAGAGAGAAAAGAGACTGAGGTGGGGGCCCTTAAACTCCATATCATTTGAACCTTCCTGAAGCTGGGATTGGATTGGAGCTGCTGGATAGAAGGGGGGTGAGTCAGAGAGACAAAGAGACTGAGGTGGGGGCCCTTAAACTCCATATCATTTGAACCTTCCTGAAGCTGGGATTGGAGCTGCTGGATAGAAGGGGGGGTGAGTCAGAGAGACAAAAGAGACTGAGGTGGGGGCCCTTAAACTCCATATCATTTGAACCTTCCTGAAGCTGGGATTGGAGCTGCTGGATAGAAGGGGGGGGTGAGTCAGAGAGACAAAGAGACTGAGGTGGGGGCCCTTAAACTCCATATCATTTGAACCTTCCTGAAGCTGGGATTGGAGCTGCTGGATAGAAGGGGGGGGTGAGTCAGAGAGACAAAGAGACTGAGGTGGGGGCCCTTAAACTCCATATCATTTGAACCTTCCTGAAGCTGGGATTGGAGCTGCTGGATAGAAGGGGGGGTGAGTCAGAGAGACAAAGAGACTGAGGTGGGGGCCCTTAAACTCCATATCATTTGAACCTTCCTGAAGCTGGGATTGGAGCTGCTGGATAGAAGGGGGGGGGGTGAGTCACAGAGACAAAGAGACTGAGGTGGGGGCCCTTTAAACTCCATATCATTTGAACCTTCCTGAAGCTGGGATTGGAGCTGCTGGATAGAAGGGGGGGTGAGTCAGAGAGACAAAGAGACTGAGGTGGGGGCCCTTAAACTCCATATCATTTGAACCTTCCTGAAGCTGGGATTGGAGCTGCTGGATAGAAGGGGGGTGAGTCACAGAGAGACAAAGAGACTGAGGTGGGGGCCCTTAAACTCCATATCATTTGAACCTTCCTGAAGCTGGGATTGGAGCTGCTGGATAGAAGGGGGGGTGAGTCACAGAGACAAAGAGACTGAGGTGGGGGCCCTTAAACTCCATATCATTTGAACCTTCCTGAAGCTGGGATTGGAGCTGCTGGATAGAAGGGGGGTGAGTCACAGAGACAAAGAGACTGAGGTGGGGGCCCTTAAACTCCATATCATTTGAACCTTCCTGAAGCTGGGATTGGAGCTGCTGGATAGAAGGGGGGTGAGTCACAGAGACAAAAGAGACTGAGGTGGGGGCCCTTAAACTCCATATCATTTGAACCTTCCTGAAGCTGGGATTGGAGAGCTGGATAGAAGGGGGGGTGAGTCAGAGAGAAAAAGAGACTGAGGAGGGGGGCCCTTAAACTCCATATCATTTGAACCTTCCTGAAGCTGGGATTGGAGCTGCTGGATGGATAGAAGGGGGGGTGTCAGAGAGACAAAAAGAGACTGAGAGGGGGGCCCTTTAAACTCCATATCATTTGAACCTTCCTGAAGCTGGGATTGGAGCTGCTGGATAGAAGGAAGGGGGGTGAGTCACAGAGACAGACTGAGGTGGGGGCCCTTAAACTCCATATCATTTGAACTTTCCTGAAGCTGGGATTGGAGCTGCTGGATAGAAGGGGGGGTGACAGAGACAAAGAGACTGAGGTGGGGGCCCTTAAACTCCATATCATTTGAACCTTCCTGAAGCTGGGATTGGAGCTGCTGGATAGAAGGGGGGTGAGTCACAGAGACAAAGAGACTGAGGTGGGGGCCCTTAAACTCCATATCATTTGAACCTTCCTGAAGCTGGGATTGGAGCTGCTGGATAGAAGGGGGGTGAGTCACAGAGAAAAAGAGACTGAGGTGGGGGCCCTTAAACTCCATATCATTTGAACCTTCCTGAAGCTGGGGATTGGAGCTGCTGGATAGAAGGGGGGGGGTGAGTCACAGAGACAAAGAGACTGAGGTGGGGGGCCCCTTAAACTCCATATCATTTGAACCTTCCTGAAGCTGGGATTGGAGCTGCTGGATAGAAGGGGGGGGGTGAGTCACAGAGACAAAGAGACTGAGGTGGGGGGCCCTTAAACTCCATATCATTTGAACCTTCCTGAAGCTGGGATTGGAGCTGCTGGATAGAAGGGGGGGGGTGAGTCAGAGAGACAAAAAGGACTGAGGTGGGGGCCCTTAAACTCCATATCATTTGAACCTTCCTGAAGCTGGGATTGGAGCTGCTGGATAGAAGGGGGGGGTGAGTCACAGAGACAAAGAGACTGAGGTGGGGGCCCTTAAACTCCATATCATTTGAACCTTCCTGAAGCTGGGATTGGAGCTGCTAGATAGAAGGGGGGGGTGAGTCACAGAGACAAAAAAAGAGACTGAGGTGGGGGCCCTTAAACTCCATATCATTTGAACCTTCCTGAAGCTGGGATTGGAGCTGCTGGATAGAAGGGGGGGGGTGAGTCACAGAGACAAAGAGACTGAGGTGGGGGCCCTTAAACTCCATATCATTTGAACCTTCCTGAAGCTGGGATTGGAGCTGCTGGATAGAAGGGGGGGGGAGTCAGAGAGAAAAAGAGACTGAGGTGGGGGCCCTTAAACTCCATATCATTTGAACCTTCCTGAAGCTGGGATTGGAGCTGCTGGATAGAAGGGGGGGGGTGAGTCAGAGAGACAAAGAGACTGAGGTGGGGGCCCCTTAAACTCCATATCATTTGAACCTTCCTGAAGCTGGGATTGGAGCTGCTGGATAGAAAGGGGGGGGGGGTGAGTCACAGAGACAAAGAGACTGAGGTGGGGGGCCCTTAAACTCCATATCATTTGAACCTTCCTGAAGCTGGGATTGGAGCTGCTGGATACAAGGGGGTGAGTCACAGAGACAAAAAGAGACTGAGGTGGGGGCCCTTAAACTCCATATCATTTGAACCTTCCTGAAGCTGGGATTGGAGCTGCGATAGAAGGGGGGGTGAGTCAGAGAGAAAAGGACTGAGGTAGGGGCCCTTAAACTCCATATCATTTGAACCTTCCTGAAGCTGGGATTGGAGCTGCTGGATAGAAGGGGGGTGAGTCAGAGAGACAAAAAGAGACTGAGGTGGGGGGCCCTTAAACTCCATATCATTTGAACCTTCCTGAAGCTGGGGATTGGAGCTGCTGGATAGAAGGGGGGGGGAGTCAGTCAGAGAGACAAAAAGAGACTGAGGTAGGGGCCCTTAAACTCCATATCATTTGAACCTTCCTGAAGCTGGGATTGGAGCTGCTGGATAGAAGGGGGGGGGGTGAGTCAGAGAGACAAAAAGAGACTGAGGTGGGGGCCCTTAAACTCCATATCATTTGAACCTTCCTGAAGCTGGGATTGGAGAGCTGCTGGATAGAAGGGGGGTGAGTCACAGAGAAAAAGAGACTGAGGTGGGGGCCCTTAAACTCCATATCATTTGAACCTTCCTGAAGCTGGGATTGGAGACTGCTGGATAGAAGGGGGGGTGAGTCAGAGAGAAAAAGAGACTGAGGTGGGGGCCCTTAAACTCCATATCATTTGAACCTTCCTGAAGCTGGGATTGGAGCTGCTGGATAGAAGGGGGGTGAGTCACAGAGACAAAGAGACTGAGGTGGGGGCCCTTAAACTCCATATCATTTGAACCTTCCTGAAGCTGGGATTGGAGCTGCTGGATAGAAGGGGGGGGGTGAGTCACAGAGACAGACTGAGGTGGGGGCCCTTAAACTCCATATCATTTGAACCTTCCTGAAGCTGGGATTGGAGCTGCTGGATAGAAGGGGGGTGAGTCAGAGAGACAAAAAGAGACTGAGGTGGGGGCCCTTAAACTCCATATCATTTGAACCTTCCTGAAGCTGGGATTGGAGCTGCTGGATAGAAAGGGGGTGAGTCACAGAGACAAAGAGACTGAGGTGGGGGCCCTTAAACTCCATATCATTTGAACCTTCCTGAAGCTGGGATTGGAGCTGCTGGATAGAAGGGGGGGAGAGTCAGAGAGAAAAAGAGACTGAGGTGGGGGCCCTTAAACTCCATATCATTTGAACCTTCCTGAAGCTGGGATTGGAGCTGCTGGATAGAAAGGGGGGGTGAGTCAGAGAGAGACAAAGAGACTGAGGTGGGGGCCCTTAAACTCCATATCATTTGAACCTTCCTGAAGCTGGGATTGGAGCTGCTGGATAGAAGGGGGGGTGAGTCAGAGAGACAAAAAGAGACTGAGGTGGGGGCCCTTAAACTCCATATCATTTGAACCTTCCTGAAGCTGGGGATTGGAGCTGCTGGATAGAAAGGGGGGGTGAGTCACAGAGAGACAAAGAGACTGAGGTGGGGGCCCTTTAAACTCCATATCATTTGAACCTTCCTGAAGCTGGGATTGGAGCTGCTGGAGCTGAGTGAGACAGCTGGGATAAGGAGCTGCTGGATAGAAAGGGGGAGTCACAGAGACAAAGAGACTGAGGTGGGGGCCCTTAAACTCCATATCATTTGAACCTTCCTGAAGCTGGGATTGGGAGCTGGAGCTGCTGGATAGAAGGGGGGGGGTGAGTCACAGAGACAAAAAGAGACTGAGGTGGGGGCCCCTTAAACTCCATATCATTTGAACCTTCCTGAAGCTGGGATTGGAGCTGCTGGATAGAAGGGGGGGGGTGAGTCAGAGAGACAAAGAGACTGAGGTGGGGGCCCTTAAACTCCATATCATTTGAACCTTCCTGAAGCTGGGGATTGGAGCTCCTGGATAGAAGGGGGGGTGAGTCACAGAGACAAAAAGAGACTGAGGTGGGGGCCCTTAAACTCCATATCATTTGAACCTTCCTGAAGCTGGGATTGGAGCTGCTGGATAGAAGGGGGGTGAGTCACAGAGACAAAGAGACTGAGGTGGGGGCCCTTAAACTCCATATCATTTGAACCTTCCTGAAGCTGGGATTGGAGCTGCTGGATAGAAGGGGGGTGAGTCACAGAGACAAAGAGACTGAGGTGGGGCCCTTAAACTCCATATCATTTGAACCTTCCTGAAGCTGGGATTGGAGCTGCTGGATAGAAGGGGGTGAGTCACAGAGACAAAGAGACTGAGGTGGGGGCCCTTAAACTCCATATCATTTGAACCTTCCTGAAGCTGGGATTGGAGCTGCTGGATAGAAGGGGGGTGAGTCAGAGAGACAAAAGAGCCTGAGGGGGGGCCCTTAAACTCCATATCATTTGAACCTTCCTGAAGCTGGGATTGGAGCTGCTGGATAGAAGGGGGGGTGAGTCAGAGAGACAAAGAGACTGAGGTGGGGGCCCTTAAACTCCATATCATTTGAACCTTCCTGAAGCTGGGATTGGAGCTGCTGGATAGAAGGGGGGGGTGAGTCACAGAGACAGACTGAGGTGGGGGCCCTTAAACTCCATATCATTTGAACCTTCCTGAAGCTGGGATTGGAGCTCCTGGATAGAAGGGGGGTGAGATAGAGAGACAAAAAGAGACTGAGGGGGGGGCCCTTAAACTCCATATCATTTGAACCTTCCTGAAGCTGGGATTGGAGCTGCTGGATAGAAGGGGGGTGAGTCACAGAGACAAAGAGACTGAGGTGGGGGCCCTTAAACTCCATATCATTTGAACCTTCCTGAAGCTGGGATTGGAGCTGCTGGATAGAAGGGGGGGGGTGAGTCACAGAGACAAAAAGGACTGAGGTGGGGGCCCTTTAAACTCCATATCATTTGAACCTTCCTGAAGCTGGGATTGGAGCTGCTGGATAGAAGGGGGGGTGAGTCACAGAGAAAAAGAGACTGAGGTGGGGGCCCTTAAACTCCATATCATTTGAACCTTCCTGAAGCTGGGATTGGAGCTGCTGGATAGAAAGGGGGGGTGAGTCAGAGAGACAAAGAGACTGAGGTGGGGGGGCCCTTAAACTCCATATCATTTGAACCTTCCTGAAGCTGGGATTGGCTGCTGGATAGAAGGGGGGGTGAGTCACAGAGACAAAGAGGACTGAGGTGGGGGCCCTTAAACTCCATATCATTTGAACCTTCCTGAAGCTGGGATTGGAGCTGCTGGATAGAAGGGGGGGGGTGAGTCACAGAGAGACAAAAAGAGACTGAGGTGGGGGCCCTTAAACTCCATATCATTTGAACCTTCCTGAAGCTGGGATTGGAGCTGCTGGATAGAAGGGGGGGGTGAGTCACAGAGAGACAAAGAGACTGAGGTGGGGGGCCCTTAAACTCCATATCATTTGAACCTTCCTGAAGCTGGGGATTGGAGCTGCTGGATAGAAGGGGGTGAGTCACAGAGACAAAGAGACTGAGGTGGGGGCCCTTTAAACTCCATATCATTTGAACCTTCCTGAAGCTGGGATTGGAGCTGCTGGATACAAGGGGGGAGTGAGTCACAGAGACAAAAAGGACTGAGGAGGTGGGGGCCCTTTAAACTCCATATCATTTGAACCTTCCTAAGCTGGGATTGGAGCTGCTGGATAGAAGGGGGGGGGAGTCAGAGAGACAAAGAGGACTGAGGTGGGGGCCCTTAAACTCCATATCATTTGAACCTTCCTGAAGCTGGGATTGGAGCTGCTGCTGGATAGAAGGGGGGTGAGTCACAGAGACAAAAAGAGACTGAGGTGGGGGCCCTTAAACTCCATATCATTTGAACCTTCCTGAAGCTGGGGATTGGAGCTGCTGGATAGAAGGGGGGGTGAGTCACAGAGACAAAAAGAGACTGAGGTGGGGGCCCTTAAACTCCATATCATTTGAACCTTCCTGAAGCTGGGATTGGAGCTGCTGGATAGAAAGGGGGGGGTGAGTCACAGAGACAAAAAGAGACTGAGGTGGGGGCCCTTAAACTCCATATCATTTGAACCTTCCTGAAGCTGGGATTGGAGCTGCTGGATAGAAGGGGGGTGAGTCACAGAGACAAAGAGACTGAGGTGGGGGCCCTTTAAACTCCATATCATTTGATCCTGAGCTGGGATTGGAGCTGCTGGATACAAGGGGGGGTGAGTCACAGAGACAAAAGGACTGAGGAGGGGGGGCCCTTAAACTCCATATCATTTGAACCTTCCTGAAGCTGGGATTGGAGCTGCTGGATAGAAGGGGGGGTGAGTCACAGAGACAAAGAGACTGAGGTGGGGGCCCTTAAACTCCATATCATTTGAACCTTCCTGAAGCTGGGATTGGAGCTGCTGGATAGAAGGGGGGGGTGAGTCACAGAGACAAAAAGAGACTGAGGTGGGGGCCCTTAAACTCCATATCATTTGAACCTTCCTGAAGCTGGGATTGGAGCTGCTGGATAGAAGGGGGGTGAGTCACAGAGACAGACTGAGGTGGGGCCCCTTAAACTCCATATCATTTGAACCTTCCTGAAGCTGGGATTGGAGCTGCTGGATAGAAGGGGGGTGAGTCAGAGAGACAAAAGAGACTGAGGTGGGGGCCATTAAACTCCATATCATTTGAACCTTTGAAGCTGGGATTGGAGCTGCTGGATAGAAGGGGGGTGAGTCACAGAGACAAAAAGAGACTGAGGTGGGGGCCCTTAAAACTCCATATCATTTGAACCTTCCTGCTGGGATTGGAGCTGCTTGATAGAAGGGGGGGGGTGAGTCAGAGAGACAAAGAGACTGAGGTGGGGGCCCTTAAACTCCATATCATTTGAACCTTCCTGAAGCTGGGATTGGAGCTGCTGGATAGAAGGGGGGGGGGGTGAGTCAGAGAGACAAAGAGACTGAGGTGGGGGCCCTTAAACTCCATATCATTTGAACCTTCCTGAAGCTGGGATTGGAGCTGCTGGATAGAAGGGGGGTGAGTCAGAGAGACAAAGAGACTGAGGTGGGGGCCCTTTAAACTCCATATCATTTGAACCTTCCTGAAGCTGGGGATTGGAGCTGCTGGATAGAAGGGGGGTGAGTCACAGAGACAAAAAAGAGACTGAGGTGGGGGCCCTTAAACTCCATATCATTTGAACCTTCCTCCTAGCTGGGATTGGAGCTGCTGGATAGAAGAGGGGGGGTGAGTCAGAGAGACAAAGAGACTGAGGTGGGGGCCCTTAAACTCCATATCATTTGAACCTTCCTGAAGCTGGGATTGGAGCTGCTGGATAGAAGTGGGGGGTGAGTCAGAGAGAAAGGGAGACTAAGGTGGGGCCCTTAAACTCCATATCATTTGAACCTTCCTGAAGCTGGGATTGGACTGAAGGGGGGGAGTCAGAGAGACAAAAAGGACTGAGGTGGGGGCCCTTTAAACTCCATATCATTTGAACCTTCCTGAAGCTGGGATTGGAGCTGCTGGATAGAAGGGGGGGTGAGTCAGAGAGACAAAGAGACTGAGGTGGGGGCCCTTAAACTCCATATCATTTGAACCTTCCTGAAGCTGGGATTGGAGCTGCTGGATAGAAGGGGGGGGGTGAGTCAGAGAGACAAAGAAACTGAGGTGGGGGCCCTTAAACTCCATATCATTTGAACTCCTGAAGCTGGGATTGGAGCTGCTGGATAGAAGGGGGGGGGTGAGTCAGAGAGACAAAGAGACTGAGGTGGGGGCCCTTAAACTCCATATCCTTTGAACCTTCCTGAAGCTGGGGATTGGAGCTGCTGGATAGAAGGGGGGTGAGTCACAGAGAGACAAAGAAGGACTGAGGTGGGGGCCCTTAAACTCCATATCATTTGAACCTTCCTGAAGCTGGGATTGGAGCTGCTGGATAGAAGGGGGGGGAGTCAGAGAGACAAAGAGGACTGAGGTGGGGGCCCTTAAACTCCATATCATTTGAACCTTCCTGAAGGGGATTGGAGCTGCTGGATAGGGGGGGGAGTCAGAGTCAGAGAGACAAAGAGACTGAGGTGGGGGCCCTTAAACTCCATATCATTTGAACCTTCCTGAAGCTGGGATTGCAGCTGCTGGATAGAAGGGGGGGGGTGAGTCAGAGAGACAAAAAGAGACTGAGGTGGGGGCCCTTAAACTCCATATCATTTGAACCTTCCTGAAGCTGGGATTGGAGCTGCTGGATAGAAGGGGGGGGTGAGTCAGAGAGACAAAGAGACTGAGGAGGGGGGCCCTTTAAACTCCATATCATTTGAACCTTCCTGAAGCTGGGATTGGAGCTGCTGGATAGAAGGGGGGGTGAGTCACAGAGAGACAAAAACTGAGACTGAGGGGGGGCCCTTAAACTCCATATCATTTGAACCTTCCTGAAGCTGGGATTACAGCTGCTGTTTAGAAGGGGGGGGGTGAGTCAGAGAGACAAAGAGACTGAGGTGTGGGCCCTTAAACTCCATATCATTTGAACCTTCCTGAAGCTGGGATTGGAGCTGCTGGATTGTCAGAGAGACTGACTGGCCCTTAAACTCCATATCATTTGAACCTTCCTGAGTGGGATTGGAGCTGCTGGATAGAAGGGGGGTGAGTCAGAGAGACAAAGAGGACTGAGGTGGGGGCCCTTAAACTCCATATCATTTGAACCTTCCTGAAGCTGGGATTGGAGCTGCTGGATAGAAGGGGGGTGAGTCAGAGAGACAAAGAGACTGAGGTGGGGGCCCTTAAACTCCATATCATTTGAACCTTCCTGAAGCTGGGATTGGAGCTGCTGGATAGAAGGGGTGAGTCAGAGAGACAAAGAGACTGAGGTGGGGGCCCTTAAACTCCATATCATTTGAACCTTCCTGAAGCTGGGATTGGAGCTGCTGGGGGGGGGGAGTCAGTCAGAGAGACAAAACTGACTGAGGTGGGGGCCCTTAAACTCCATATCATTTGAACCTTCCTGAGCTGGGATTGGAGCTGCTGGATAGGGGGGGGGAGTGAGTCAGAGAGACAAAAGAGGACTGAGGTGGGGGCCCTTAAACTCCATATCATTTGAACCTTCCTGAAGCTGGGATTGGAGCTGCTGGATAGAAGGGGGGGGGGTGAGTCAGAGAGACAAAAGAGACTGAGGTGGGGGGCCCTTAAACTCCATATCATTTGAACCTTCCTGAAGCTGGGATTGGAGCTGCTGGATAGAAGGGGGGGGGTGAGTCAGAGAGACAAAAAAGAGACTGAGGTGGGGGCCCTTAAACTCCATATCATTTGAACCTTCCTGAAGCTGGGATTGGGAGCTGCTGGATAGAAGGGGGGTGAGTCACAGAGACAAAAGAGACTGAGGGGGGCCCTTAAACTCCATATCATTTGAACCTTCCTGAAGCTGGGGATTGGAGCTGCTGGATAGAAGGGGGGGGTCAGTCAGAGAGACAAAAAGAGACTGAGGTGGGGGCCCTTAAACTCCATATCATTTGAACCTTCCTGAAGCTGGGATTGGAGCTGCTGGATAGAAGGGGGGGTGAGTCAGAGAGACAAAAAGGACTGAGGTGGGGGCCCTTAAACTCCATATCATTTGAACCTTCCTGAAGCTGGGATTGGAGCTGCTGGATAAAGGGGGGAGTCAGAGAGACAAAGAGGACTGAGGTGGGGCCCCTTAAACTCCATCCATTCATTTGAACCTTCCTGAAGCTGGGATTGGAGCTGCTGGATAGAGGGGGGGGGGGTGAGTCAGAGAGACAAAAGAGACTGAGGTGGGGGCCCTTTAAACTCCATATCATTTGAACCTTCCTGAAGCTGGGATTGGAGCTGCTGGATAGAAGGGGGGGTGAGTCACAGAGACAAAGAGACTGAGGGGGGCCCTTAAACTCCATATCATTTGAACCTTCCTGAAGCTGGGGATTGGAGCTGCTGGATAGAAGGGGGGGTGAGTCACAGAGACAAAGAGACTGAGGTGGGGGCCCTTTAAACTCCATATCATTTGAACCTTCCTGAAGCTGGGATTGGAGCTGCTGGATAGAAGGGGGGGAGAGTCAGAGAGACAAAAGGACTGAGGGGGGGGCCCTTAAACTCCATATCATTTGAACCTTCCTGAAGCTGGGATTGGAGCTGCTGCTGGATAGAAGGGGGGGAGTCAGTCAGAGAGACAAAGAGACTGAGGTGGGGGCCCTTAAACTCCATATCATTTGAACCTTCCTGAAGCTGGGATTGGAGCTGCTGGATAGAAGGGGGGGGGTGAGTCACAGAGACAAAGAGACTGAGGTGGGGGCCCTTAAACTCCATATCATTTGAACCTTCCTGAAGCTGGGATTGGAGCTGCTGGGAAGGGGGGTGAGTCAGAGAGACAAAAAGGACTGAGGTGGGGGCCCTTAAACTCCATATCATTTGAACCTTCCTGAAGCTGGGATTGGAGCTGCTGGATAGAAAGTCACAGAGACAAAAAGGACTGAGGGTGGGGGCCCTTAAACTCCA
Source organism: Natrix helvetica helvetica (assembly GCA_029890345.1). Taxonomy (NCBI): domain Eukaryota; kingdom Metazoa; phylum Chordata; class Lepidosauria; order Squamata; family Natricidae; genus Natrix; species Natrix helvetica. The sequence goes on from JAKRSI010000967.1 coordinate 85,033, forward strand.
TATCATTTTGAACCTTCCTGAAGCTGGGATTGGAGCTGCTGGATAGAAGGGGGGGGGGTGAGTCAGAGAGACAAAAAGACTGACTGAGGTGGGGGCCCTTTAAACTCCATATCATTTGAACCTTCCTGAAGCTGGGATTGGAGCTGCTGGATAGAAGGGGGGTGAGTCACAGAGACAAAGAGACTGAGGTGGGGGCCCTTAAACTCCATATCATTTGAACCTTCCTGAAGCTGGGATTGGAGCTGCTGGATAGGGGGGGGGGTGAGTCACAGAGAGACAAAGAGACTGAGGTGGGGGCCCTTAAACTCCATATCATTTGAACCTTCCTGAAGCTGGGATTGGAGCTGCTGGATAGAAGGGGGGGAGTCAGAGAGACAAAAGAGACTGAGGTGGGGGCCCTTAAACTCCATATTTCATTTGAACCTTCCTGAAGCTGGGATTGGAGCTGCTGGATAGAAGGGGGGGGTGAGTCAGAGAGACAAAAAAGAGACTGAGGTGGGGGCCCTTAAACTCCATATCATTTGAACCTTCCTCCTGAAGCTGTCAGAGGGATTGGAAACTCCTTTCATTTGGAGCTGGGATTGGAGCTGCTGGATAGAAGGGGGGTGAGTCAGAGAAAGAAAAGAGACTGAGGTGGGGCCCTTAAACTCCATATCATTTGAACCTTCCTGAAGCTGGGATTGGAGCTGCTGGATAGAAGGGGGGGGTGGAGTGCTGGACAAAGGACTGAGGTGGGGGCCCTTAAACTCCATATCATTTGAACCTTCCTGAAGCTGGGATTGGAGCTGCTGGATAGAAGGGGGGTGAGTCACAGAGACAAAGAGACTGAGGTGGGGGCCCTTAAACTCCATATCATTTGAACCTTCCTGAAGCTGGGATTGGAGCTGCTGGATAGAAGGGGGGGGGGTGAGTCAGAGAGACAAAGAGACTGAGGTGGGGGCCCTTAAACTCCATATCATTTGAACCTTCCTGAAGCTGGGATTGGAGCTGCTGGATAGAAAGGGGGGGGGTGAGTCAGAGAGACAAAGAGACTGAGGTGGGGGCCCTTAAACTCCATATCATTTGAACCTTCCTGAAGCTGGGATTGGAGCTGCTGGATAGAAGTGGGGGGTGAGTCACAGAGACAAAAGAGACTGAGGTGGGGGCCCTTAAACTCCATATCATTTGAACCTTCCTGAAGCTGGGGATTGGAGCTGCTGGATAGAAGGGGGGGTGAGTCAGAGAGACAAAGAGACTGAGGTGGGGGCCCTTAAACTCCATATTCATTTGAACCTTCCTGAAGCTGGGATTGGAGCTGCTGGATAGAAGGGGGGTCAAGAGTCAGAGAGACAAAAAGACTGAGGTGGGGGCCCTTAAACTCCATATCATTTGAACCTTCCTGAAGCTGGGGATTGGAGCTGCTGGATAGAAGGGGGGGTGAGTCAGAGAGACAAAAGGACTGAGGTGGGGGCCCTTAAACTCCATATCATTTGAACCTTCCTGAAGCTGGGATTGGAGCTGCTGGATTGAAGGGGGGGCGGGTGAGTCAGAGATACAAAGAGACTGAGGTAGGGGCCCTTAAACTCCATATCATTTGAACCTTCCTGAAGCTGGGATTGGAGCTGCTGGATAGAAGGGGGGTGAGTCACAGAGAAAAGAGACTGAGGTGGGCCCTTAAACTCCATATCATTTGAACCTTCCTGAAGCTGGGATTGGAGCTGCTGGATAGAAGGGGGGGAGTCAGAGAGACAAAGAGACTGAGGTGGGGGGGCCCTTAAACTCCATATCATTTGAACCTTCCTGAAGCTGGGATTGGAGCTGCTGGATAGAAGGGGGGGAGTCAGAGAGACAAAAGAGACTGAGGTGGGGGGCCCTTAAACTCCATATCATTTGAACCTTCCTGAAGCTGGGGATTGGAGCTGCTGGATAGAAGGGGGGGTGAGAGAGACAAAGAGACTGAGGGGGGGGCCCTTAAACTCCATATCATTTGAACCTTCCTGAAGCTGGGATTGGAGCTGCTGGATAGAAGGGGGGTGAGTCAGAGAGAAAAAGAGACTGAGGTGGGGGCCCTTAAAACTCCATATCATTTGAACCTTCCTGAAGCTGGGATTGCAGCTGCTGGATAGAAGGGGGTGAGTCAGAGAGACAAAAGTTTGACTGAGGTGGGGGCCCTTTAAACTCCATATCATTTGAACCTTCCTGAAGCTGGGATTGGAGCTGCTGGATAGAAAGGGGGGTGAGTCAGAGAGACAAAAAAGAGACTGAGGTGGGGGGGCCCTTAAACTCCATATCATTTGAACCTTCCTGAAGCTGGGATTGGAGCTGCTGGATAGAAGGGGGGGGGTGAGTCAGAGAGACAAAGAGACTGAGGTGGGGGCCCTTAAACTCCATATCATTTGAACCTTCCTGAAGCTGGGGGATTGGAGCTGCTGGATAGGGGGGGGTGAGTCACAGAGAGACAAAGAGACTGAGGTGGGGGGGAACCTTCCTGAAGCTGGGATTGGAGCTGCTGGATAGAAGGGGGGTGAGTCACAGAGACAAAAAGACTGAGGTGGGGGCCCTTAAACTCCATATCATTTGAACCTTCCTGAAGCTGGGATTGGAGCTGCTGGATAGAAGGGGGGGTGAGATAGAGAGACAAAGAGACTGAGGTGGGGGCCCTTAAACTCCATATCATTTGAACCTTCCTGAAGCTGGGATTGGAGCTGCTGGATAGAAGGGGGGTGAGTCACAGAGACAAAGAGACTGAGTGGGGTGGGGGCCCTTAAACTCCATATCATTTGAACCTTCCTGAAGCTGGGATTGGAGCTGCTGGATAGAAGGGGGGTGAGTCACAGAGACAAAGAGGCTGAGGTGGGGGCCCTTAAAACTCCATATCATTTGAACCTTCCTGAAGCTGGGATTTGGAGCTGCTGGATAGAAGGGGGGGGGAGTGAGTCAGAGAGACAAAGAGACTGAGGTGGGGGCCCTTAAACTCCATATCATTTGAACCTTCCTGAAGCTGGGGGATTGGAGCTGCTGGATAGAAGGGGGGGGTCAGTCAGAGAGACAAAGAGACTGAGGTGGGGGCCCTTAAACTCCATATCATTTGAACATTCCTGAAGCTGGGATTGGAGCTGCTGGATAGAAGGGGGGTGAGTGAGAGAGACAAGGAGACTAATGTGGGGGCCCTTAAACTCCATATCATTTGAACCTTCCTGAAGCTGGGATTGGAGCTGCTGGATGGAAGTGTGGGGTGAGTCAGAGAGACAAAAGAGACTGAGGTGGGGGGCCCTTAAACTCCATATCATTTGAACCTTCCTGAAGCTGGGATTGGAGCTGCTGGATAGAAGGGGGGTGAGAGTCAGAGAGACAAAAAGAGACTGAGGTGGGGGCCCTTAAACTCCATATCATTTGAACGTTCCTGAAGCTGGGATTGGAGCTGCTGGATAGATAGGGGGGGGGGTGAGTCAGAGAGACAAAAAGAGACTGAGGTGGGGGCCCTTTAAACTCCATATCATTTGAACCTTCCTGAAGCTGGGATTGGGAGCTGCTGGATAGAAGGGGGGTGAGTCACAGAGACAAAGAGACTGAGTGGGGGGCCCTTAAACTCCATTTCATTTGAACCTTCCTGAAGCTGGGATTGGGAGCTGCTGGATAGAAGGGGGGGGTGAGTCACAGAGACAAAAAGAGACTGAGGTGGGGGCCCTTAAACTCCATATCATTTTTGAACCTTCCTGAAGCTGGGATTGGAGCTGCTGGATAGAAGGGGGGTGAGTCAGAGAGACTGACTGAGGTGGGGGCCCTTTAAACTCCATATCATTTGAAACTTCCTGAAGCTGGGATTGGAGCTGCTGGATAGAAGGGGGGTGAGTCACAGAGAGACAAAAAGACTGAGGTGGGGGCCCTTAAACTCCATATCATTTGAACCTTCCTGAAGCTGGGATTGGAGCTGCTGGATAGAAGGGGGGGTGAGTCAGAGAGAAAAAGAGACTGAGGTGGGGGCCCTTAAACTCCATATCATTTGAACCTTCCTGAAGCTGGGGATTGGAGCTGCTGGATAGAAGGGGGGTGAGTAAGAGAGACAAAAAGAGACTGAGGTGGGGGCCCTTAAACTCCATTTCATTTGAACCTTCCTGAAGCGGGGGATTGGAGCTGCTGGATAGAAGGGGGGGGGGTGAGTCACAGAGACAAAGAGACTGAGGGGGGGGCCCTTAAACTCCATATCATTTGAACCTTCCTGAAGCTGGGATTGGAGCTGCTGGATACAAGGGGGGGTGAGTCAGAGAGACAAAAAGAGACTGAGGTGGGGGCCCTTAAACTCCATATCATTTGAACCTTCCTGAAGCTGGGATTGGAGCTGCTGGATAGAAGGGGGGGGGGTGAGTCAGAGAGACAAAAAGAGACTGAGGTGGGGGCCCTTAAACTCCATTTCATTTGAACCTTCCTGAAGCTGGGGATTGGAGCTGCTGGATAGAAGGGGGGTGAGTCACAGAGACAAAGAGGACTGAGGTGGGGGGCCCCTTAAACTCCATATCATTTGAACCTTCCTGAAGCTGGGATTGGAGCTGCTGGATAGAAGGGGGGGGTGAGTCAGAGAGACAAAAAGAGACTGAGGTGGGGGCCCTTAAACTCCATATCATTTGAACCTTCCTGAGCTGGGGGATTGGAGCTGCTGGATACAAGGGGGGTGAGTCACAGAGAGACAAAGAGACTGAGGTGGGGGGCCCTTAAACTCCATATCATTTGAACCTTCCTGAAGGCTGGGATTGGAGCTGCTGCTGGATAGAGGGGGGGGGGAAGAGTCAGAGAGACAAAGAGACTGAGGTGGGGGCCCTTAAACTCCATATCATTTGAACCTTCCTGAAGCTGGGGATTGGAGCTGCTGGATAGAGGGGGGTGAGTCACAGAGACAAAAGAGACTGAGGTGGGGGCCCTTAAACTCCATATCATTTGAACCTTCCTGAAGCTGGGGATTGGAGCTGCTGGATAGAAGGGGGGGGGGTGAGTCAGAGAGACAAAAAGACTGAGGTGGGGGCCCTTTAAACTCCATATCATTTGAACCTTCCTGAAGCTGGGGATTGGAGCTGCTGGATAGAAGGGGGGGGAGTCAGAGAGACAAAAAGGACTGACTGAGGTGGGGGCCCTTAAAACTCCATATCATTTGAACCTTCCTGAAGCTGGGATTGGAGCTGCTGGATAGAAGGGGGGGGGTGAGTCAGAGAGACAAAAAGACTGAGGTGGGGGCCCTTAAACTCCATATCATTTGAACCTTCCTGAAGCTGGGATTGGAGCTGCTGGATAGAAGGGGGGGTGAGTCAGAGAGACAAAAAGAGACTGAGGTGGGGGCCCTTAAACTCCATATCATTTGAAGCTTCCTGAAGCTGGGATTGGAGCTCCTGGATAGAAGTGGGGGGTGAGTCAGAGAGACAAAAAGACTGAGGTGGGGGCCCTTAAACTCTATATCATTTGAACCTTCCTGAAGCTGGGGATTGGAGCTGCTGGATAGAAGGGGGGGTGAGTCACAGAGACAAAAAGGAGACTGAGGTGGGGGCCCTTTAAACTCCATATCATTTGAACCTTCCTGAAGCTGGGATTGGAGCTGCTGGATAGAAAGGGGGGGGGGGTGAGTCACAGAGACAAAGAGACTGAGGTGGGGCCCTTAAACTCCATATCATTTGAACCTTCCTGAAGCTGGGATTGGAGCTGAAGCTGAAGGCTGGATTGGAGCTGCTGGATAGAAGGGGGGGGGTGAGTCAGAGAGACAAAGAGACTGAGGTGAGGGGGGCCCTTAAACTCCATATCATTTGAACCTTCCTGAAGCTGGGATTGGAGCTGCTGGATAGAAGGGGGGTGAGTCACAGAGACAAAAAGACTGAGGTGGGGGCCCTTAAACTCCATATCATTTGAACCTTCCTGAAGCTGGGATTGGAGCTGCTGGATAGAAGGGGGTGAGTCACAGAGACAAAGAGACTGAGGTGGGGGCCCTTAAACTCCATATCATTTGAACCTTCCTGAAGCTGGGATTGGAGCTCCTGGATAGAAGTGGGGGGTGAGATAGAGAGACAAAGAGACTGAGGTGGGGGCCCTTAAAACTCCATATCATGAACCTTCCTGAAGCTGGGATTGGAGCTGCTGGATAGAAGGGGGGTGAGTCACAGAGACAGACTGAGGTGGGGGCCCTTAAACTCCATATCATTTGAACCTTCCTGAAGCTGGGATTGGAGCTGCTGGATAGAAGGGGGGGGGGTGAGTCAGAGAGACAAAGAGACTGAGGTGGGGGCCCTTAAACTCCATATCATTTGAACCTTCCTGAAGCTGGGATTGGAGCTGCTGGATAGAAGGGGGGTGAGTCACAGAGACAAAGAGACTGAGGTGGGGGCCCTTAAACTCCATATCATTTGAACCTTCCTGAAGCTGGGATTGGAGCTGCTGGATAGAAGGGGGGGGGGGTGAGTCAGAGAGAAAAAGAGACTGAGGTGGGGGCCCTTAAACTCCATATCATTTGAACCTTCCTGAAGCTGGGATTGGAGCTGCTGGATACAAGGGGGGTGAGTCAGAGATACAAAGAGACTGAGGTGGGGGCCCTTACTCCATATCATTTGAACCTTCCTGAAGCTGGGATTGGAGCTGCTGGATAGAAGGGGGGTGAGTCAGAGAGACAAAGAGACTGAGGTGGGGGCCCTTAAACTCCATATCATTTGAACCTTCCTGAAGCTGGGATTGGAGCTGCTGGATAGAAGGGGGGTGAGTCACAGAGAGAAAGAGACTGAGGTGGGGGCCCTTAAACTCCATATCATTTGAACCTTCCTGAAGCTGGGATTGGAGCTGCTGGATAGAAGGGGGGTGAGTCAGAGAGACAAAGAGACTGAGGTGGGGGCCCTTAAACTCCATATCATTTGAACCTTCCTGAAGCTGGGATTGGAGCTGCTGGATAGAAGGGGGGGTGAGTCAGAGAGACAAAGAGACTGAGGTGGGGGCCCTTAAACTCCATATCATTTGAACCTTCCTGAAGCTGGGATTGGAGCTGCTGGATACAGGGGGGGGGTGAGTCAGAGAGACAAAAAGACTGAGGTGGGGACCTTTAACTCCATATCATTTGAACCTTCCTGAAGCTGGGATTGGAGCTGCTGGATAGAAGGGGGGGAGTCACAGAGAGACAAAAAGGACTGAGGTGGGGGCCCTTTAAACTCCATTTCATTTGAACCTTCCTGAAGCTGGGATTGGAGCTGCTGGATAGAAGGGGGGGGAGAGTCACAGAGACAAAGAGACTGAGGTGGGGGCCCTTAAACTCCATATCATTTGAACCTTCCTGAAGCTGGGATTGGAGCTGCTGGATATAAGGGGGGGGTGAGTCACAGAGAAAAAGAGACTGAGGTGGGGGCCCTTAAAATTCATTCATTTGAAACCTTCCTGAAGCTGGGATTGGAGCTGCTGGATACAAGGGGGGGGGGTGAGTCAGAGAGAGACAAAGAGACTGAAGAGGGGGGCCCTTAAACTCCATATCATTTGAACCTTCCTGAAGCTGGGATTGGAGCTGCTGGATAGAAGGGGGCTGAGTCAGAGAGAGAGACAAAGAGACTGAGGTGGGGGCCCTTTAAACTCCATATCATTTGAACCTTCCTGAAGCTGGGGATTGGAGCTGCTGGATAGAAGGGGGGTGAGTCAGAGAGACAAAGAGGACTGAGGTGGGGGCCCTTAAACTCCATATCACTTGAACCTTCCTGAAGCTGGGATTGGAGCTGCTGGATAGAAAGGGGGGTGAGTCACAGAGACAAAGAGACTGAGGTGGGGGCCCTTAAACTCCATATCACTTGAACCTTCCTGAAGCTGGGATTGGAGCTGCTGGATAAGGGAGCTGCTGGATAGAAGGGGGGGTGGAGTCAGAGACAAAGGGGGGAGTCAGAGAGACAAAGAGGACTGAGGTGGGGGCCCTTAAACTCCATATCATTTGAACCTTCCTGAAGCTGGGATTGGAGCTGCTGGATAGAAGGGGGGTGAGTCACAGAGACAAGAGACTGAGGGGGGGCCCTTAAACTCCATATCATTTGAACCTTCCTGAAGCTGGGATTGGAGCTGCTGGATACAAGGGGGGTGAGTCAGAGAGAAAAGAGACTGAGGTGGGGGCCCTTAAACTCCATATCATTTGAACCTTCCTGAAGCTGGGATTGGAGCTCCTGGATAGAAGTGGGGGGTGAGATAGAGAGACAAAGAGACTGAGGTGGGGGCCCTTAAACTCCATATCATTTGAACCTTCCTGAAGCTGGGATTGGAGCTCCTGGATAGAAGTGGGGGGTGAGATAGAGAGACAAAGAGACTGAGGTGGGGGCCTTTAAACTCCATATCATTTGAACCTTCCTGAAGCTGGGATTGGAGCTCCTGGATAGAAGGGGGGTGAGTCACAGAGAGACAAAGGACTGAGGTGGTAGGGCCCTTAAACTCCATATCATTTGAACCTTCCTGAAGCTGGGATTGGAGCTGCTGGATAGAAGGGGGGTTGAGTCACAGAGACAAAAGACTGAGGTGGGGGCCCTTAAACTCCATATCATTTGAACCTTCCTGAAGCTGGGATTGGAGCTGCTGGATAGAAGGGGGGTGAGTCAGAGAGACAAAGAGACTGAGGTGGGGGCCCTTAAACTCCATATCATTTGAACCTTCCTGAAGCTGGGATTGGAGCTGCTGGATAGAAGGGGGGGTGAGTCACAGAGACAAAAGAGACTGAGGGGGGGCCCTTAAACTCCATATCATTTGAACCTTCCTGAAGCGGGGATTGGAGCTGCTGGATAGAAGGGGGGTGAGTCACAGAGACAAAGAGACTGAGGTGGGGGCCCTTAAACTCCATATCATTTGAACCTTCCTGAAGCTGGGATTGGAGCTGCTGGATAGAGGGGGGGGGGAGTCAGAGAGACAAAGAGGACTGAGGTGGGGGCCCTTAAACTCCATATCATTTGAACCTTCCTGAAGCTGGGATTGGAGCTGCTGGATAGAAGGGGGGTGAGTCAGAGACACAAAGAGACTGAGGTGGGGGCCCTTAAACTCCATATCATTTGAACCTTCCTGAAGCTGGGATTGGAGCTGCTGGATAGAAGGGGGGGTGAGTCAGAGAGACAAAAAGAGACTGAGGTGGGGGCCCTTAAACTCCATATCATTTGAACCTTCCTGAAGCTGGGATTGGAGCTGCTGGATAGAAGGGGGGTGGGGTGAGTCAGAGAGAGAAAAAGGACTGAGGTGGGGGCCCTTAAACTCCATATCATTTGAACCTTCCTGAAGCTGGGGATTGGAGCTGCTGGATAAAGGGGGGTGAGTCACAGAGACAAAGAGACTGAGGTGGGGGCCCTTAAACTCCATATCATTTGAACCTTCCTGATGCTGGGATTGGAGCTGCTGGATAGAAGGGGGGTGAGTCAGAGAGACACAGAGACTGACTGAGGGGGCCCTTAAAATCCATATCATTTGAACCTTCCTGAAGCTGGGATTGGAGCTGCTGGATAGGGGGGGGTGAGTCACAGAGACAAAGAGACTGAGGTGGGGGCCCTTTCCATATCATTTGAACCTTCCTGAAGCTGGGGATTGGAGCTGCTGGATAGAAGGGGGGGTGAGTCAGAGAGAAAAAGAGACTGAGGTGGGGGCCCTTAAACTCCATATCATTTGAACCTTCCTGAAGCTGGGATTGGAGCTGCTGGATAGAAGGGGGGGTGAGTCACAGAGACAAAGAGACTGAGGTGGGGGCCCTTAAACTCCATATCATTTGAACCTTCCTGAAGCTGGGATTGGAGCTGCTGGATAGGGGGGGTGAGTCAGAGAGACAAAAAGGACTGAGGTGGGGGCCCTTAAACTCCATATCATTTGAACCTTCCTGAAGCTGGGATTGGAGCTGCTGGATAGAAGGGGGGTGAGTCAGAGAGACAAAGAGGCTGAGGTGGGGGCCCTTAAACTCCATATCATTTGAACCTTCCTGAAGCTGGGATTGGAGCTGCTGGATAGAAGGGGGGTGAGTCACAGAGACAAAGAGACTGAGGTGGGGGCCCTTAAACTCCATCATTTGAACCTTCCTGAAGCTGGGATTGGAGCTGCTGGATAGAAGGGGGGGATCAGAGAGACAAAGAGGACTGAGGGGGGGCCCTTAAACTCCATATCATTTGAACCTTCCTGAAGCTGGGGATTGGAGCTGCTGGATAGAAGGGGGGGGTGAGTCAGAGAGACAAAGAGACTGAGGTGGGGGCCCTTAAACTCCATATCATTTGAACCTTCCTGAAGCTGGGATTGGAGCTGCTGGATAGAAGGGGGGGGGTGAGTCACAGAGAGACAAAAGAGACTGAGGTGGGGGCCCTTAAACTCCATATCATTTGAACCTTCCTGAAGCTGGGATTGGAGCTGCTGGATAGAGGGGGGGGGTGAGTCACAGAGAGACAAAGAGACTGAGGTGGGGGCCCTTAAACTCCATATCATTTGAACCTTCCTGAAGCTGGGATTGGAGCTGCTGGATAGAAGGGGGGGGAGTCAGAGAGACAAAGAGACTGAGGTGGGGGCCCTTAAACTCCATATCATTTGAACCTTCCTGAAGCTGGGATTGGAGCTGCTGGATAGAAGGGGGGGTGAGTCACAGAGACAAAAGAGACTGAGGTGGGGGCCCTTTAAACTCCATATCATTTGAACCTTCCTGAAGCTGGGATTGGAGCTGCTGGATAGAAGGGGGGGGTGAGTCACAGAGACAAAGAGACTGAGGGGGGGGCCCTTAAACTCCAAGAGACTTTGAGGTGGGGGGGCCCTTAAACTCCATATCATTTGAACCTTCCTGAAGCTGGGATTGGAGCTGCTGGATAGAAGGGGGGTGAGTCAGAGAGACAAAGAGACTGAGGTGGGGGCCCTTTAAACTCCATATCATTTGAACCTTCCTGAAGCTGGGATTGGACCTGCTGGATAGAAGGGGGGGTGAGTCAGAGAGACAAAGAGGACTGAGGTGGGGGCCCTTAAACTCCATATCATTTGAACCTTCCTGAAGCTGGGATTGGAGCTGCTGGATAGAAGGGGGGGTGAGTCACAGAGACAAAAGAGACTGAGGTGGGGGCCCTTTAAACTCCATATCATTTGAACCTTCCTGAAGCTGGGATTGGAGCTGCTGGATAGAAGGGGGGTGAGTCACAGAGACAAAAAGAGACTGAGGTGGGGGCCCTTAAACTCCATATCATTTGAACCTTCCTGAAGCTGGGATTGGAGCTGCTGGATACAAGGGGGGGGGTGAGTCAGAGAGAAAAAGAGACTGAGGTGGGGGCCCTTAAACTCCATATCATTTGAACCTTCCTGAAGCTGGGATTGGAGCTGCTGGATAGAAGGGGGGTGAGTCACAGAGACAAAAGAGACTGAGGTGGGGGCCCTTAAACTCCATATCATTTGAACCTTCCTGAAGCTGGGATTGGAGCTGCTGGATAGAAGGGGGGGAGAGTCAGAGAGACAAAAAGAGACTGAGGTGGTGGGGGGCCCTTAAACTCCATTCATTTGAACCTTCCTGAAGCTGCTGGATTGGAGCTGCAGGATAGAAGGGGAGTGAGTCAGAGAGAGAAAAAGGACTGAGGTGGGGGCCCTTAAACTCTCCATTTCATTTGAACCTTCCTGAAGCTGGGATTGGAGCTGCTGGATAGAAGGGGGGGTGAGTCACAGAGACAGACTGAGGTGGGGGCCCTTAAACTCCATATCATTTGAACCTTCCTGAAGCTGGGATTGGAGCTGCTGGATATAGAAGGGGGGGGTGAGTCAGAGAGACAAAGAGACTGAGGTGGGGGCCCTTAAACTCCATATCATTTGAACCTTCCTGAAGCTGGGATTGGAGCTGCTGGATAGAAGGGGGGGGTGAGTCACAGAGAGAAAAGAGACTGAGGTGGGGGCCCTTTAAACTCCATATCATTTGAACCTTCCTGAAGCTGGGATTGGAGCTGCTGGATAGAAAGGGGGGGGGTGAGAGAGAGACAAAGAGACTGAGGGGGGGGGCCCTTTAAACTCCATTTCATTTGAACCTTCCTGAAGCTGGGCTGGGATTGGAGCTGCTGGATACAAGGGGGGGTGAGTCACAGAGAGAGACAAAAAGAGACTGAGGTGGGGGCCCTTAAACTCCATATCATTTGAACCTTCCTGAAGCTGGGATTGGAGCTGCTGGATAGAAGGGGGGTGAGTCAGAGAGACAAAGAGACTGAGGTGGGGGCCCTTAAACTCCATATCATTTGAAACCTTCCTGAGAGCTGAGGGGGGATTGGAGCTGGAGCTGCTGGATAGAAGGGGGGGGGAGTCACAGAGACAAAGAGACTGAGGTGGGGCCCATTAAACTCCATATCATTTGAACCTTCCTGAAGCTGGGGATTGGAGCTGCTGGATAGAAGGGGGGTGAGTCAGAGAGACAAAAGAGAGGTGAGGGGGGCCCTTAAACTCCATATCATTTGAACCTTCCTGAAGCTGGGATTGGAGCTGCTGGATAGAAGGGGGGGGGGTGAGTCAGAGAGACAAAGAGACTGAGGTGGGGGCCCCTTAAACTCCATATCATTTGAACCTTCCTGAAGCTGGGATTGGAGCTGCTGGATAGACGGGGGGTGAGTCAGAGAGACAAAGAGACTGAGGTGGGGGCCCTTAAACTCCATATCATTTGAACCTTCCTGAAGCTGGGATTGGAGCTGCTGGATAGAAGGGGGGGGTGAGTCAGAGAGACAAGAGAAAAGGACTGAGGGGGGGCCCTTAAACTCCATATCATTTGAACCTTCCTGAAGCTGGGATTGGAGCTGCTGGATAGAAGGGGGGGTGAGTCAGAGAGACAAAAAGACTGAGGTGGGGGCCCTTTAAACTCCATATCATTTGAACCTTCCTGAAGCTGGGATTGGAGCTGCTGGATAGAAGGGGGGTGAGTCAGAGAGACAACAAAGACTGACTGAGGTGGGGGCCCTTAAACTCCATATCATTTGAACCTTCCTGAAGCTGGGATTGGAGCTGCTGCTGGATAGAAGGGGGGGGAGTCAGAGAGACAAAAAGAGACTGAGGTGGGGGGCCCTTAAACTCCATATCATTTGAACCTTCCTGAACCTTCCTGAAGCTGCTGGGAGACTGGGGGGGCTGCTGGATAGAAGGGGGGGGGTGAGTCAGAGAGACAAAAAAAGACTGAGAGGTGGGGGCCCTTAAACTCCATATCATTTGAACCTTCCTGAAGCTGGGATTGGAGCTGCTGGATAGAAGGGGGGGTGAGTCACAGAGAAAAGAGACTGAGGTGGGGGCCCTTAAACTCCATATCATTTGAACCTTCCTGAAGCTGGGATTGGAGCTGCTGGATAGAAGGGGGGGGTTGAGTCACAGAGACAGACTGAGGTGGGGGCCCTTAAACTCCATATCACTTGAACCTTCCTGAAGCTGGGATTGAGCTGCTGGATAGAAGGGGGGGGTGAGTCAGAGAGACAAAGAGACTGAGGTGGGGGCCCTTAAACTCCATATCATTTGAACCTTCCTGAAGCTGGGATTGGAGCTGCTGATAGATCAGAGGGGGTGAGGAGAGACAAGAGATTGAGACAAAGAGAGAAAAGACTGAGGTGGGGGCCCTTAAACTCCATATCATTTGAACCTTCCTGAAGCTGGGGATTGGAGCTGCTGGATAGAAGGGGGGTGAGTCAGAGAGAAAAGAGACTGAGGTGGGGGCCCTTAAACTCCATATCATTTGAACCTTCCTGAAGCTGGGATTGGAGCTGCTGGATAGAGGGGGGGGTGAGTCAGAGAGACAAAAGGACTGAGGTGGGGGCCCTTAAACTCCATATCATTTGAACCTTCCTGAAGCTGGGATTGGAGCTGCTGGATAGAAGGGGGGATGAGTCAGAGAGACAAAGAGACTGAGGTGGGGGCCCTTAAACTCCATATCATTTGAACCTTCCTGAAGCTGGGATTGGAGCTGCTGGATAGAAGGGGGGGGGAGTCAGAGAGACAAAGAGACTGAGGTGGGGGCCCTTAAACTCCATATCATTTGAACCTTCCTGAAGCTGGGATTTGGAGCTGCTGGATAGGGGGGGTGAGTCAGAGAGACAAAGAGACTGAGGTGGGGGCCCTTAAACTCCATATTCATTTGAACCTTCCTGAGAGCTGGGATTGGAGCTGCTGGATAGGGGGGGTGAGTCAGAGAGACAAAGAGACTGAGGTGGGGGCCCTTAAACTCCATATCATTTACCTTCATTTGAACCTTCCTGAAGCTGGGGGAGCTGCTGGAGCTGCTGGATAGAAGGGGGGGGTGAGTCACAGAGACAAAGAGACTGAGGTGGGGGCCCTTAAACTCCATATCATTTGAACCTTCCTGAAGCTGGGATTGGAGCTGCTGGATAGAAGGGGGGGTGAGTCACAGAGACAAAGTGACTGAGGTGGGGGCCCTTAAACTCCATATCATTTGAACCTTCCTGAAGCTGGGATTGGAGCTGCTGGATAGAAGGGGGGGGTGAGTCACAGAGAAAGACTGAGGTGGGGGCCCTTAAACTCCATATCATTTGAACCTTCCTGAAGCTGGGATTGGAGCTGCTGGATAGAAGGGGGGTGAGTCACAGAGACAAAGAGACTGAGGTGGGGGCCCTTAAACTCCATATCATTTGAACCTTCCTGAAGCTGGGATTGGAGCTGCTGGATAGAAGGGGGGGGTGAGTCAGAGAGAAAAAGAGACTGAGGTGGGGGCCCTTAAACTCCATATCATTTGAACCTTCCTGAAGCTGGGATTGGAGCTGCTGGATAGAAGGGGGGGGTGAGTCACAGAGACAAAGAGCCTGAGGTGGGGGGCCCCTTAAACTCCATATCATTTGAACCTTCCTGAAGCTGGATTGGAGCTGCTGGATAGAAGGGGGGTGAGTCAGAGAGACAAAGAGACTGAGGTGGGGGCCCTTAAACTCCATATCATTTGAACCTTCCTGAAGCTGGGATTGGAGCTGCTGGATAGAAGGGGGGTGAGTCACAGAGACAAAGAGACTGAGGTGGGGGCCCTTAAACTCCATATCATTTGAACCTTCCTGAAGCTGGGATTGGAGCTGCTGGATAGAAGGGGGGGGGTGAGTCACAGAGACAGACTGAGGTGGGGGCCCTTAAACTCCATATCATTTGAACCTTCCTGAAGCTGGGATTGGAGCTGCTGGATAGAAGGGGGGTGAGTCACAGAGAAAAGAGACTGAGGTGGGGGCCCTAAAACTCTATATCATTTGAACCTTCCTGAAGCTGGGGATTGGAGCTGCTGGATAAGGGGGGTGAGTCAGAGAGACAAAAAGACTGAGGGGGGGCCCTTAAACTCCATATCATTTGAACCTTCCTGAAGCTGGGGATTGGAGCTGCTGGATAGAAGGGGGGGGGGGTGAGTCAGAGAGACAAAAGAGACTGAGGTGGGGGCCCTTAAACTCCATATCACTTGAACCTTCCTGAAGCTGGGATTGGAGCTGCTGGATAGAAGGGGGGGTGAGTCACAGAGACAGACTGAGGTGGGGGCCCTTAAACTCCATATCATTTGAACCTTCCTGAAGCTGGGATTGGAGCTGCTGGATAGAAGGGGGGTGAGTCACAGAGACAAAAGAGACTGAGGTGGGGGCCCTTAAAACTCCATATCATTTGAACCTTCCTGAAGCTGGGATTGGAGCTGCTGGATAGAGGGGGGGGGTGAGTCACAGAGACAAAAGAGAGACTGAGGTGGGGGCCCTTAAACTCCATATCATTTGAACCTTCCTGAAGGGGGGAAGCTGCTGGAGCTGGGGGGGAGTAGAGACAAAAGATACTGAGGTGGGGGCCCTTAAACTCCATATCATTTGAACCTTCCTGACGATTGGAGCTGTGAGTCAGAGAGACAAAGAGACTGAGGTGGGGGCCCTTAAACTCCATGAATCATTTGAACCCTTCCTGAAGCTGGGATTGGAGCTGCTGGATAGGGGGGGGGTGAGTCACAGAGAAAGAGAGAGACTGAAGTGAGGGGTGGGGGCCCCTTAAACTCCATATCATTTGAACCTTCCTGAAGCTGGGATTGGAGCTGCTGGATAGAGGGGGGGGTGAGTCACAGAGACAAAGAGACTGAGGTGGGGGCCCTTAAAAAACTCCATATCATTTGAACCTTCCTGAAGCTGGGATTGGAGCTGCTGGATAGAAGGGGGGTGAGTCACAGAGACAAAGAGACTGAGGTGGGGGCCCTTAAACTCCATATCTTTTGAACCTTCCTGAAGCTGGGATTGGAGCTGCTGGATAGAAGGGGGGTGAGAGAGAGAGACAAAGAGACTGAGGTGGGGCCCTTAAACTCCATATCATTTGAACCTTCCTGAAGCTGGGGATTGGAGCTGCTGGATAGAAGGGGGGGTGAGTCACAGAGACAAAGAGACTGAGGTGGGGGCCCTTAAACTCTATATCATTTGAACCTTCCTGAAGCTGGGATTGGAGCTGCTGGATAGAAGGGGGGGAGTCAGAGAGACAGAGACAAAGACTGAGGTGGGGGCCCCTTAAACTCCATATCATTTGAACCTTCCTGAAGCTGGGATTGGAGCTGCTGGATAGAAGGGGGGGTGAGTCACAGAGACAAAAGAGACTGAGGTGGGGGCCCCTTAAACTCCATATCATTTGAACCTTCCTGAAGCTGGGATTGGAGCTGCTGGATAGAAGGGGGGGAGTGAGTCAGAGACAAAGAGACTGAGGGGGGCCCTTAAACTCCATATCATTTGAACCTTCCTGAAGCTGGGATTGGAGCTGCTGGATAGAAGGGGGGGGTGAGTCAGAGAGACAAAGAGACTGAGGTGGGGGCCCTTTAAACTCCATATCATTTGAACCTTCCTGAAGCCTGGGATTGGAGCTGCTGGATAGAAGGGGGGGTGAGTCACAGAGACAAAGAGGACTGAGGGGGGGCCCTTAAACTCCATATCATTTGAACCTTCCTGAAGCTGGGATTGGAGCTGCTGGATAGAAGGGGGGTGAGTCAGAGAGACAAAGAGACTGAGGTGGGGGCCCTTAAACTCCATATCATTTGAACCTTCCTGAAGCTGGGGATTGGAGCTGCTGGATAGAAGGGGGGGGTGAGTCAGAGAGACAAAAGAGACTGAGGGTGGGGGGGCCCTTAAACTCCATATCATTTGAACCTTCCTGAAGCTGGGATTGGAGCTGCTGGATAGAAGGGGGGGGTGAGTCACAGAGAGACAAAGAGACTGAGGTGGGGGCCCTTAAAACTCCATATCATTTGAACCTTCCTGAAGCTGGGATTGGAGCTGCTGGATAGAAGGGGGGTGAGTCACAGAGACAAAGAGACTGAGGTGGGGGCCCTTAAACTCCATATCATTTGAACCTTCCTGAAGCTGGGATTGGAGCTGCTGGATAGAAGGGGGGTGAGTCAGAGAGACAAAAGAGACTGAGGGGGGGGCCTTTAAACTCCATATCATTTGAACCTTCCTGAAGCTGGGGATTGGAGCTGCTGGATAGAGGGGGGGGGTGAGTCAGAGAGACAAAGAGACTGAGGTGGGGGCCCTTAAACTCCATATCATTTGAACCTTCCTGAAGCTGGGATTGGAGCTGCTGGATAGAAGGGGGGTGAGTCACAGAGAGACAAAGAGACTGAGGTGGGGGCCCCTTAAACTCCATATCATTTGAACCTTCCTGAAGCTGGGATTGGAGCTGCTGGATAGAAGTGGGGGGTGAGTCAGAGAGACAAAGAGACTGAGGTGGGGGCCCTTAAACTCCATATCATTTGAACCTTCCTGAAGCTGGGATTGGAGCTGCTGGATAGAATGGGGGGGGAGTCACAGAGACAAAGAGACTGAGGTGGGGGCCCTTAAACTCCATATCATTTGAACCTTCCTGAAGCTGGGATTGGGAGCTGCTGGATAGAAGGGGGGGGGGTGAGTCACAGAGACAAAGAGACTGAGGTGGGGGCCCTTAAACTCCATATCATTTGAACCTTCCTGAAGCTGGGGGATTGGAGCTGATGGATAGAAGGGGGGGGGTGAGTCAGAGAGACAAAAAGAGACTGAGGTGGGGGCCCTTAAAAACTCCATATCATTTGAACCTTCCTGAAGCTGGGATTGGAGCTGCTGGATAGAAGGGGGGGAGTCAGAGAGACAAAAGGACTGAGGTGGGGGCCCTTAAACTCCATATCATTTGAACCTTCCTGAAGCTGGGATTGGAGCTGCTGGATAGAAGGGGGGGTGAGTCAGAGAGACAAAGAGGACTGAGGTGGGGGCCCCTTAAACTCCATATCATTTGAACCTTCCTGAAGCTGGGATTGGAGCTGCTGGATAGAGGGGGGGGGGTGAGTCAGAGAGAAAAAGACTGAGGTGGGGGCCCTTAAACTCCATATCATTTGAACCCTCCTGAAGCTGGGATTGGAGCTGCTGGATAGAACGGGGGGTGAGTCACAGAGACAAAGAGACTGAGGGGGGGGCCCTTAAACTCCATATCATTTGAACCTTCCTGAAGCTGGGGATTGGAGCTGCTGGATAGAAGGGGGGTGAGTCACAGAGACAAAAAGACTGAGACACTGAGGTGGGGGGGCCCTTAAACTCCATATCATTTGAACCTTCCTGAAGCTGGGATTGGAGCTGCTGGATAGAGGGGGGGGGTGAGTCACAGAGAGACAAAGAGACTGAGGTGGGGGCCCTTAAACTCCATATCATTTGAACCTTCCTGAAGCTGGGATTGGAGCTGCTGGATAGAAGGGGGGTGAGTCAGAGAGACAAAGAGACTGAGGTGGGGGCCCTTAAAACTCCATATCATTTGAACCTTCCTGAAGCTGGGATTGGAGCTGCTGGATAGAAGGGGGGTGAGTCAGAGAGACAAAGAGACTGAGGTGGGGGCCCTTAAACTCCATATCATTTGAACCTTCCTGAAGCTGGGATTGGAGCTGCTGGATAGAAGGGGGGGTGAGTCAGAGAGACAAAGAGACTGAGGTGGGGGGGCCTTAAAACTCCATATCATTTGAACCTTCCTGAAGCTGGGATTGGAGCTGCTGGATAGAAGGGGGGTGAGTCAGAGAGACAAAGAGACTGAGGTGGGGCCCCTTAAACTCCATATCATTTGAACCTTCCTGAAGCTGGGATTGGAGCTGCTGGATAAAAGGGGGGTGAGTCACAGAGAGACAAAGAGACTGAGGTGGGGGCCCTTAAACTCCATATCATTTGAACCTTCCTGAAGCTGGGGATTGGAGCTGCTGGATAGAAGGGGGGGGTGAGTCAGAGAGACACAAAGAGACTGAGGTGGGGCCCCTTAAACTCCATATCATTTGAACCTTCCTGAAGCTGGGATTGGACTGCTGGATAGAAGGGGGGGGTGAGTCACAGAGACAAAAGAGACTGAGGTGGGGGCCCTTAAACTCCATATCATTTGAACCTTCCTGAAGCTGGGATTGGAGCTGCTGGATAGAAGGGGGGTGAGTCAGAGAGACAAAAAGAGACTGAGGTGGGGGCCCTTAAACTCCATTTATCATTTGAACCTTCCTGAAGCTGGGGATTGGAGCTGCTGGATAGAAGGGGGGTGAGTCAGAGAGACAAAAAGGACTGAGGTGGGGGCCCTTAAACTCCATTTCATTTGAACCTTCCTGAGCTGGGATTGGAGCTGCTGGATAGAAGGGGGGTGAGTCAGAGAGACAAAGAGACTGAGGTGGGGGCCCTTAAAACAAATGAATATGGAGTTTAAAGGGCCCCTACCTGGATCAAAACCTCTCTGACTCACTGCCCCCCCTTCTATCCAGCAGCTCCAATCCCAGCTTCAGGAAGGTTCAAATGATATGGAGTTTAAGGGCCCCCAACCTCAGTCTCTTTGTCTCTCTGACTCACCCCCCACTTCTATCCAGGAGCTCCAATCCCAGCTTCAGGAAGCTTCAAATGATATGGAGTTTAAGGCCCCCCCCACCTCAGTCTCTTTGTCTCTCTGACTCACCCCCCTTCTATCCAGCAGCTCCAATCCCAGCTTCAGGAAGGTTCAAATGATATGGAGTTTAAGGGCCCCCACCTCAGTCTCTTTGGATCTCTGACTCACCCGCCCACCCACCCCTTCAATCCAGCAGCTCCAATCCCAGCTTCAGGAAGGTTCAAATGATATGGAGTTTAAGGGCCCCCACCTCAGTTCTCTCTGACCCCCCCTTATCCAGCAGCTCCAATCCCAGCTTCAGGAAGGTTCAAATGATATGGAGTTTAAGGGCCCCCACCTCAGTCTGTCTTTGTCTCTCTCTGACTCCCCCCTTCTATCCAGCAGCTCCAATCCCAGCTTCAGGAAGGTTCAAATGATATGGAGTTTAAGGGCCCCCACCTCAGTCTCTTTGTCTCTCTGACTCCCCCCTTCTTATCCAGCAGCTCCAATCCCAGCTTCAGGAAGGTTCAAATGATATGGAGTTTAAGGGCCCCCACCTCAGTCTCTTTGTCTCTCTGTGACTCCCCCCCCCTTCTATCCAGCAGCTCCAATCCCAGCTTCAGGAAGGTTCAAATGATATGGAGTTTAAGGGCCCCCCCACCTCAGTCTCTTTTGTCTCTGTGACTCACCCCCCTTCTATCCAGCAGCTCCAATCCCAGCTTCAGGAAGGTTCAAATGATATGGAGTTTAAGGCCCCCCTCAGTCTCTTTGTCTCTCTGACTCACCCCCCTTCTATCCAGCAGCTCCAATCCCAGCTTCAGAAAGGTTCAAATGATATGGAGTTTAAGGGCCCCCACCTCAGTCTCTTTGTCTCTGTGACTCACCCCCCTTCTATCCAGCAGCTCCAATCCCAGCTTCAGGAAGGTTCAAATGATATGGAGTTTAAGGGCCCCCACCTCAGTCTGTCTCTGTGACTCACCCCCCCTTCTATCCAGCAGCTCCAATCCCAGCTTCAGGAAGGTTCAAATGATATGGAGTTTAAGGGCCCCCACCTCAGTCTCTTTGTCTCTCTGACTCCCCCCCCCCTTCTATCCAGCAGCTCCAATCCCAGCTTCAGGAAGGTTCAAATGATATGGAGTTTAAGGGCCCCCACCTCAGTCTCTTTGTCTCTCTGACTCACACCCCCCTTCTATCCAGCAGCTCCAATCCCAGCTTCAGGAAGGTTCAAATGATATGGAGTTAAAGGGCCCCACACCTCAGTCTCTTTGTCTCTGTGACTCCCCCCCCTTCTATCCAGCAGCTCCAATCCCAGCTTCAGGAAGGTTCAAATGATATGGAGTTTAAGGGCCCCCACCTCAGTCTCTTTGTCTCTCTGACTCACCCCCCCTTCTATCCAGCAGCTCCAATCCCAGCTTCAGGAAGGTTCAAATGATATGGAGTTTAAGGGCCCCCCACCTCAGTCTCTTTTTGTCTCTCTCTGACTCCCCCCCCTTCTATCCAGCAGCTCCAATCCCAGCTTCAGGAAGGTTCAAATGATATGGAGTTTAAGGGCCCCCACCTTAGTCTCCCTTTCTCTCTCTCTGACTCTCCCCCCTTCTATCCAGCAGCTCCAATCCCAGCTTCAGGAAGGTTCAAATGATATGGAGTTTAAGGGCCCCCACCTCAGTCTCTTTGTCTCTCTGACTCACCCCCCCTTCTATCCAGCAGCTCCAATCCCAGCTTCAGGAAAGTTCAAATGAATGGAGTTTAAAAGGGCCCCCCACCTCAGTCTCTTGTCTCTCTGACTGACTCCCCCCCTTCTATCCAGCAGCTCCAATCCCAGCTTCAGGAAGTTCAAATGAAATGGAGTTAAGGGCCCCCACCTCAGTCTCTTTGTCTCTCTGACTCACCCCCCCCTTTTATCCAGCAGCTCCAATCCCAGCTTCAGGAAGGTTCAAATGATATGGAGTTAAAAGGGCCCCCCCACCTCAGTCTCTTTGTCTCTCTGTGACTCCCCCTCTTCTATCCAGCAGCTCCAATCCCAGCTTCAGGAAGGTTCAAATGATATGGAGTTAAAGGGCCCCCACCTCAGTCTCTTTGTCTCTCTGACTCACTCCCCCCCCCTTCTATCCAGCAGCTCCAATCCCAGCTTCAGGAAGGTTCAAATGATATGGAGTTAAAGGGCCCCCCACCTCAGTCTCTTTGTCTCTCTGACTCCCCCCCCCTTCTATCCAGCAGCTCCAATCCCAGCTTCAGAAGGTTCAAAATGATATGGAGTTTAAAGGCCCACCCTCAGTCTCTCTTTGTCCTCTCTCTGACTCCCCCCCCTTCTATCCAGCAGCTCCAATCCCAGCTTCAGGAAGGTTCAAATGATATGGAGTTTAAGGGCCCCCACCTCAGTCTCTTTTTTGTCTCTCTGACTCCCCCCCCTTCTATCCAGCAGCTCCAATCCCAGCTTCAGGAAGGTTCAAATGAAATGGAGTTTAAGGGCCCCCCACCTCAGTCTCTTTGTCTCTCTGACTCACCCCCCCTTCTATCCAGCAGCTCCAATCCCAGCTTCAGGAAGGTTCAAATGAAATGGAGTTTAAAGGGCCCCCACCTCAGTCTCTTTGTCTCTCTGACTCCCCCCCCCTTCTATCCAGCAGCTCCAATCCCAGCTTCAGGAAGGTTCAAATGATATGGAGTTTAAGGGCCCCCCCCACCTCAGTCTCTCTCTGACTCTCCACCCCCCCCTTCTATCCAGCAGCTCCAATCCCAGCTTCAGGAAGGTTCAAATGATATGTTAAGGGCCCCCCACCTCAGTCTCTTTGTCTCTCTGACTCACCCCCCTTCTATCCAGCAGCTCCAATCCCAGCTTCAGGAAGGTTCAAATGAAATATGGAGTTTAAAGGGCCCCCACCTCAGTCTCTTTGTCTCTCTCCCCCCCCCCCTTCTATCCAGCAGCTCCAATCCCAGCTTCAGGAAGGTTCAAATGATATGAAGTTTATGGGCCCCCACCTCAGTCTCTTCTTTGTCTCTCTGACTCACCCCCCTTCTATCCAGGAGCTCCAATCCCAGCTTCAGGAAGGTTCAAATGAAATGGAGTTAAAGGGCCCCCCCACCTCAGTCTCTTTTTGTCTCTCTGACTCCCCCCCCTTCTATCCAGCAGCTCCAATCCCAGCTTCAGGAAGGTTCAAATGATATGGAGTTAAAGGGCCCCCACCTCAGTCTCTTTTGTCTCTCTGACTCACCCCCCCCCCCCCCTTCTATCCAGCAGCTCCAATCCCAGCTCAGGAAGGTTCAAATGATATGGAGTTTAAGGGCCCCCACCTCAGTCTCTTTGTCTCTCTGACTCACCCCCCCCTTCTATCCAGCAGCTCCAATCCCAGCTTCAGGAAGGTTCAAATGATATGGAGTTTAAGGGCCCCCACCTCAGTCCTTTTTCTCTCTCTCTGACTCACCCCCCTTCTATCCAGCAGCTCCAATCCCCAGCTTCAGGAAGGTTCAAATGATATGGAGTTAAAGGGCCCCCCACCTCAGTCTCTTTGTCTCTCTCTGACTCACCCCCCTTCTATCCAGCAGCTCCAATCCCAGCTTCAGGAAAGTTCAAATGAATGGAGTTAAAAGGGCCCCACCTCAGTCTCTCTTTTCTCTCTGACTCCCCCCCCCCCTTCTATCCAGCAGCTCCAATCCCAGCTTCAGGAAGTTCAAATGAAATGGAGTTTAAGGGCCCCCACCTCAGTCCTCTCTCTCTGACCTCCCCCCCCTTCTATCCAGCAGCTCCAATCCCCAGCTTCAGGAAGGTTCAAATGATATGGAGTTTAAGGGCCCCTACCTCAGTCTCTTTGTATCTCTGACTCACCCCCCCCTTCTATCCAGCAGCTCCAATCCCAGCTTCAGGAAGGTTCAAAAATGATATGGAGTTTAAAGGGCCCCCCCACCTCAGTCTCTTTGTCTCTCTGACTCCCCCCCCCCTTCTATCCAGCAGCTCCAATCCCAGCTTCAGGAAGGTTCAAATGATATGGAGTTAAAGGGCCCCCACCTCAGTCTCTTTGTCTCTCTGACTCCCCCCCTTCTATCCAGCAGCTCCAATCCCAGCTTCAGGAAGTTCAAATGAAATGGAGTTTAAGGGGGCCCCCACCTCAGTCTCTTTGTCTCTCTGACTCCCCCCCTTCAATCCAGCAGCTCCAATCCCAGCTTCAGGAAGGTTCAAATGAAATGGAGTTTAAGGGCCCCCACCTCAGTCTCTTTTTGTCTCTCTGACTCCCCCCCCCCTTCTATCCAGCACTCCAATCCCAGCTTCAGGAAGGTTCAAATGAAATGGAGTTAAAGGCCCCCCCCACCTCAGTCTCTTTTGTCTCTCTGACTCACCCCCCCCTTCTATCCAGCAGCTCCAATCCCAGCTTCAGGAAGGTTCAAATGATATGGAGTTTAAGGGCCCCCACCTCAGTCTCTTTGTCTCTCTGACTCACCCCCCCCTTCTATCCAGCAGCTCCAATCCCAGCTTCAGGAAGTTCAAATGAAATGGAGTTTAAAGCCCCCCCACCTCAGTCTCTTTGTCTCTCTCTCTCACCCCCCCTTCTATCCAGCAGCTCCAATCCCAGCTTCAGGAAGTTCAAATGAATGGAGTTTAAGGGCCCCCTACCTCAGTCCTTTTTGTCTCTCTGACTCACCCCCCTTCTATCCAGCAGCTCCAATCCCAGCCTTCAGGAAGGTTCAAATGATATGGAGTTTAAAGGGCCCCCACCTCAGTCTCTTTGTCTCTCTCTCTCCCCTTCTATCCAGCAGCTCCAATCCCAGCTTCAGGAAGGTTCAAATGAATGGAGTTAAAGGGCCCCCCACCTCAGTCTTTTTGTCTCTGACTCCCCCCCCTTCTATCCAGCAGCTCCAATCCCAGCTTCAGGAAGGTTCAAATGATATGGAGTTTAAGGGCCCCCCCCCACCTCAGTCTCTTTGTCTCTCTGACTCCCCCCCTTCTATCCAGCAGCTCCAATCCCAGCTTCAGGAAGGTTCAAATGAAATGGAGTTAAAGGGCCCCCACCTCAGTCCTCTTTTTCTCTCTGACTCACCCCCCCTTCTATCCAGCAGCTCCAATCCCAGCTTCAGGAAGGTTCAAATGATATGGAGTTTAAAGGGGCCCCCCCCCTCAGTCTTTTTCTCTCTGACTCACCCCCCCCCTTCTATCCAGCAGCTCCAATCCCAGCTTCAGGAAGGTTCAAATGATATGGAGTTTAAAGGGCCCCTACCTCAGTCTTTTTGTCTCTCTGACTCCCCCCCCCCTTCTATCCAGCAGCTCCAATCCCAGCTTCAGGAAGGTTCAAATGAAATGGAGTTAAAGGCCCCCCACCTCAGTCTCTTTTGTCTCTCTGACTCACCCCCCCCCTTCTATCCAGCAGCTCCAATCCCAGCTTCAGGAAGGTTCAAATGATATGGAGTTTAAAGGGCCCCCACCTCAGTCTTTTCTCTGTGACTCCCCCCCCTCTATCCAGCAGCTCCAATCCCAGCTTCAGGAAGCTTCAAATGATATGGAGTAAAAGGGCCCCCACCTCAGTCTTTTTGTCTCCCACTCCCCCCCCCCTTTCCAGCAGCTCCAATCCCAGCCTTCAGGAAGGTTCAAATGAATGGAGTTTAAAGGCCCCCCACCTCAGTCTCTTTTTGTCTCTCTGACTCCCCCCCCTTCTATCCAGCAGCTCCAATCCCCAGCTTCAGGAAGGTTCAAATGATATGGAGTTAAAGGGCCCCCACCTCAGTCTCTTTGTCTCTGTGACTCCCCCCCCCCCTTCTATCCAGCAGCTCCAATCCCAGCTTCAGGAAGGTTCAAATGATATGGAGTTTAAGGGCCCCTACCTCAGTCAGTCTTCTCTTTGTCTCTCTGACTCCCCCCCCCTTCTATCCAGCAGCTCCAATCCCAGCTTCAGGAAGGTTCAAATGATATGGAGTTTAAAGGGCCCCTACCTCAGTCCTCTTTGTCTCTCTCTGACTCCCCCCCCCCCCTTTTATCCATCCAGCAGCTCCAATCCCAGCTTCAGGAAGGTTCAAATGATATGGAGTTTAAGGGCCCCCCCACCTCTCTCTTTTTTGTGACTCCCCCCCCCCCTTGATCCAGCAGCTCCAATCCCAGCTTCAGGAAGGTTCAAATGAATATGGAGTTTAAGGGCCCCCACCTCAGTCTCTTTGTCTCTCTGACCCACCCCCCTTCTATCCAGCAGCTCCAATCCCAGCTTCAGGAAGGTTCAAATGATATGGAGTTTAAGGGCCCCCACCTCAGTCTCTTTTCTCTCTGACTCCCCCCCCCTTCTATCCAGCAGCTCCAATCCCAGCTTCAGGAAGGTTCAAATGAAATGGAGTTTTCAAAGTCTCTCTGGACTCCCCCCCCCTCCCCCTTCCAGCCTCCAATCCCAGCTTCAGGAAGTTCAAATGAAATGGAGTTAAAGGGCCCCCCCACCTCAGTCTTTTTGTCTCTCTCTGACTCCCCCCTTCCATCCAGCAGCTCCAATCCCAGCTTCAGGAAGGTTCAAATGAAATGGAGTTAAAGGGCCCCCACCTCAGTCTTTTTGTCTCTCTGACTCCCCCCCCTTCTATCCAGCAGCTCCAATCCCAGCTTCAGGAAGGTTCAAATGAAATGGAGTTTTAAAGGGCCCCCACCTCAGTCCTCTTTTGTCTCTCTCTGACTCCCCCCCCTTCTATCCCAGCAGCTCCAATCCCAGCTTCAGGAAGTTCAAATGATATGGAGTTTAAGGGCCCCCCCACCTCAGTCTTTTGTCTCTCTGACTCCACCCCCTTCTATCCAGCAGCTCCAATCCCAGCTTCAGGAAGGTTCAAATGATATGGAGTTTAAGGGCCCCCCACCTCAGTCTCTTTTTGTCTCTCTGACTCACCCCCCCCTTCTATCCAGCAGCTCCAATCCCAGCTTCAGGAAGGTTCAAATGATATGGAGTTAAAAGGGCCCCCACCTCAGTCTCTCTTTGTCTCTCTGACTCCCCCCCCCTTCTATCCAGCAGCTCCAATCCCAGCTTCAGGAAGGTTCAAATGATATGGAGTTAAAGGGCCCCTACCTCCTCCTCTTTTCTTCTCTCTCCTTCCCCCCCCTTCTATCCAGCAGCTCCAATCCCAGCTCAGGAAGGTTCAAATGAAATGGAGTTTAAAGGGCCCCCTACCTCAGTCTCTTTTTGTCTCTCTCCCCCCTCCCCCCCCCCCTATCCAGCAGCTCCAATCCCAGCTTCAGGAAGGTTCAAATGAAATGGAGTTTAAAGGGCCCCCTACCTCAGTCCTTTTGTCTCTCTGACTCTCCCCCCCCCTTCTATCCAGCAGCTCCAATCCCAGCCTTCAGGAAGGTTCAAATGAAATGGAGTTTAAAGGGCCCCCACCTCAGTCTCTTTGTCTCTCTGACTCCCCCCCTTCTATCCAGCAGCTCCAATCCCAGCTTCAGGAAGGTTCAAATGATATGGAGTTTTAAGGGCCCCCCCTACCTCAGTCTCTTTGTCTCTCTGACTCACCCCCCCTTCTATCCAGCAGCTCCAATCCCAGCTTCAGGAAGGTTCAAATGAATGGAGTTTAAGGGCCCCCACCTCAGTCTCTTTGTCTCTCTCTGACTCCCCCCCCCTTCTATCCAGCAGCTCCAATCCCAGCTTCAGGAAGGTTCAAATGATATGGAGTTAAAGGGCCCCCCACCTCAGTCTTTTGTCTCTCTGACTCTCCCCCCCCTTCTATCCAGCAGCTCCAATCCCAGCTTCAGGAAGGTTCAAATGATATGGAGTTTAAAGGGCCCCCACCTCAGTCTCTTTGTCTCTCTGACTCACTTCCCCCCCCCTTCTATTCAGCAGCTCCAATCCCAGCTTCAGGAAGGTTCAAATGATATGGAGTTTAAGGGCCCCCACCTCAGTCTCTTTGTCTCTCTCTCTCTCTGACCCCCCCCTTCTATCCAGCAGCTCCAATCCCCAGCTCAGGAAGGTTCAAATGATATGGAGTTTAAAGGGCCCCCACCTCAGCTCCTTTTTCTCTCTCTGACTCCCCCCCCTTCTATCCAGCAGCTCCAATCCCCAGCTTCAGGAAGGTTCAAATGAAATGGAGTTAAAGGGCCCCCACCTCAGTCTCTTTTTCTCTCTCTGACCCCCCCCTTCTATCCAGCAGCTCCAATCCCAGCTTCAGGAAGGTTTCAAAAATGAAATGGAGTTTAAAGGGCCCCCACCTCAGTCTCTTTGTCTCTGTGACTCCCCCCCCCCCCCCTTCAATCCAGCAGCTCCAATCCCAGCTTCAGGAAGGTTCAAATGATATGGAGTTAAAGGCCCCCCCCACCTCAGTCTCTTTCTCTCTCTGACTCACCCCCCTTCACCTTCCAGCAGCTCCAATCCCAGCTTCAGGAAGGTTCAAATGAAATGGAGTTTAAAGGGCCCCCCACCTCAGTCTCTTTGTCTCTCTCTGACTCCCCCCCCTTCTATCCAGCAGCTCCAATCCCAGCCTTCAGGAAGGTTCAAATGAAATGGAGTTTAAAGGGCCCCTACCTCAGTCTTTTGTCTCTCTGACTCACCCCCCCCCTTCTGTATCCAGCAGCTCCAATCCCAGCTTCAGGAAGGTTCAAATGAAATGGAGTTTAAAGGGCCCCCCCTCAGTCTCTTTTGTCTCTGTGACTCACCCCCCCTTCTATCCAGCAGCTCCAATCCCAGCTTCAGGAAGGTTCAAATGAAATGGAGTTTAAGGGCCCCCCACCTCAGTCAGTCTTTGTCTCTCTCTGACTCCCCCCCTTCTATCCAGCAGCTCCAATCCCAGCTTCAGGAAGGTTCAAATGATATGGAGTTTAAAGGGCCCCCCCACCTCAGTCTCTTTTTCTCTCTGACTCACCCCCCCCCCCCTTCTATCCAGCAGCTCCAATCCCAGCTTCAGGAAGGTTCAAATGATATGGAGTTTAAAGGGCCCCCACCTCAGTCTCTTTGTCTCTCTGACTGACTCACCCCCCTTCTATCCAGCAGCTCCAATCCCAGCTTCAGGAAGGTTCAAATGATATGGAGTTTTAAAGGGGCCCCCACCTCAGTCTCTTTGTCTCTCTGACTCCCCCCTTCTATCCAGCAGCTCCAATCCCAGCTTCAGGAAGGTTCAAATGAATGGAGTTTAAAGGGCCCCCACCTCAGTCTCTTTTCTCTCTCTGACTCCCCCCCCTTCATCCAGCAGCTCCAATCCCAGCTTCAGGAAAGTTCAAATGAAATGGAGTTTAAAAGGGCCCCCACCTCAGTCTCTTTGTCTCTCTCTCTGACTCCCCCCTTGTATCCAGCAGCTCCAATCCCAGCCTTCAGGAAGTTCAAATGAATGGAGTTAAAGGGCCCCCACCTCAGTCTCTTTGTCTCTCTCTGACTCCCCCCCCCTTCTATCCAGCAGCTCCAATCCCAGCTTCAGGAAGGTTCAAATGATATGGAGTTTAAGGGCCCCCCACCTCAGTCTCTTTGTCTCTCTGACTCACCCCCCTTCTATCCAGCAGCTCCAATCCCAGCTTCAGGAAGGTTCAAATGATATGGAGTTTAAAGGGCCCCACCACCTCAGTCTTTTTGTCTCTCTGACTCCCCCCCCTTCTATCCAGCAGCTCCAATCCCAGCTTCAGGAAGGTTCAAATGAAATGGAGTTTAAAGGGCCCCACCCAGTCAGTCCTCTTTGTCTCTCTGACTGACTCCCCCCCCCTTCTATCCCAGCAGCTCCAATCCCAGCTTCAGGAAGGTTCAAATGAATGGAGTTTTAAGGGCCCCCCACCTCAGTCTCTTTGTCTCTCTGACTCCCCCCCCCTTCTATCCAGCAGCTCCAATCCCAATCCCAGCTTCAGGAAGGTTCAAATGAAATGGAGTTAAAAGGGCCCCCCCTACCTCAGTCTCTTTTTGTCTCTCTGACTCCCCCCCCTTCTATCCAGCAGCTCCAATCCCAGCTTCAGGAAGGTTCAAATGAATGGAGTTTAAAGGGCCCCCAGTCTCTCTGACTCCCCCCCCTTCTATCCAGCAGCTCCAATCCAGCTTCAGGAAGGTTCAAATGAAATGGAGTTTAAAGGCCCCCCACCTCAGTCTCTTTTTGTCTCTCTGACTCCCCCCCCTTCTATCCAGCAGCTCCAATCCCAGCTTCAGGAAGGTTCAAATGATATGGAGTTTAAAGGGCCCCCACCTCAGTCTTTTTGTCTCTCTGACTCACTCACCCCCCCCCTTCTATCCAGCAGCTCCAATCCCAGCTTCAGGAAGGTTCAAATGATATGGAGTTTAAAGGGCCCCCCACCTCAGTCTCTTTGTCTCTGACTCACCCCCCCCTTCTATCCAGCAGCTCCAATCCCAGCTTCAGGAAGGTTCAAATGATATGGAGTTAAAGGGCCCCCACCTCCTCAGTCTTTGTCTCTCTGACTCACCCACCCCTTCTATCCAGCAGCTCCAATCCCAGCTTCAGGAAGGTTCAAATGATATGGAGTTTAAGGCCCCCCACCTCAGTCTCTTTGTCTCTCTGACTCACCCCCCTTCTATCCAGCAGCTCCAATCCCAGCTTCAGGAAGGTTCAAATGAAATGGAGTTAAAGGGCCCCCACCTCAGTCTCTTTTGTCTCTGTGACTCCCCCCCCCTTCTTCTATCCAGCAGCTCCAATCCCAGCTTCAGGAAGGTTCAAATGAAATGGAGTTTAAAGGGCCCCCACCTCAGTCCTTTTTGTCTCTCTGACTCACCCCCCCTTCTATCCAGCAGCTCCAATCCCAGCTTCAGGAAGGTTCAAATGATGAAATGGAGTTTAAAGGGCCCCCACCTCAGCTCTCTTTGTCTCTCTGACTCACCCCCCCTTCTATCCAGCAGCTCCAATCCCAGCTTCAGGAAGGTTCAAATGACATGGAGTTAAAGGGCCCCCACCTCAGTCCTCTTTGTCTCTCTGACTCCCCCCCCCTTCTATCCAGCAGCTCCAAATCCCAGCTTCAGGAAGGTTCAAATGAATATGGAGTTTAAGGGCCCCCACCTCAGTCTTTTTCTCTCTCTGACTCCCCCCCTTCTATCCAGCAGCTCCAATCCCAGCTTCAGGAAGGTTCAAATGATATGGAGTTTAAAGGGCCCCCACCTCAGTCCTTTTTCTCTCTCTCTCCCCCTCCCCCCTTCTATCCAGCAGCTCCAATCCCAGCTTCAGGAAGGTTCAAATGATATGGAGTTAAAAAGGGCCCCCACCTCAGTCTCTTTTCTCTCTCTCTGACTCACCCCCCTTTCTATCCAGCAGCTCCAAATCCCAGCTTCAGGAAAAGGTTCAAATGAATATGGAGTTTAAAGGGCCCCTACCTCAGTCTCTTTGTGTCTCTCTGACTCCCCCCCTCTATCCAGCAGCTCCAATCCCAGCTTCAGGAAGGTTCAAATGAATATGGAGTTTAAGGGCCCCCACCTCAGTCTCTTTGTCTCTCTGACTCACCCCCCCCCCCCTTCTATCCAGCAGCTCCAATCCCAGCTTCAGGAAGTTCAAATGAAATGGATGGAGTTTAAAGGGCCCCCACCTCAGTCTCTTTGTCTCTCTGACTCACCCCCCTTCTATCCAGCAGCTCCAATCCCAGCTTCAGGAAGGTTCAAATGATATGGAGTTAAAGGTCCCCACATCAGTCTCTTTGTCTCTCTGACTCACCCCCCTTCTATCCAGCAGCTCCAATCCCAGCTTCAGGAAGGTTCAAATGATATGGAGTTTAAAGGGCCCCCCACCTCAGTCTCTTTTTGTCTCTCTGACTCACCCCCCCTTCTATCCAGCAGCTCCAATCCCAGCCTTCAGGAAGGTTCAAATGAAAATGGAGTTAAAAGGGCCCCCTACCTCAGTCCTCTTTGTCTCTCTGACTCCCCCCCCCCCCCTTTCTATCCAGCAGCTCCAATCCCAGCTTCAGGAAGGTTCAAATGAAATGGAGTTTAAAGGGCCCCTACCTCAGTCCTCTTTGTCTCTCTCCCCCCCCCTTCTATCCAGCAGCTCCAATCCCAGCTTCAGGAAGGTTCAAATGATATGGAGTTTAAAGGGCCCCTACCTCAGTCTCTTTTCTCTCTCTGACTCATTCCCCCCCTTCTATCCAGCAGCTCCAATCCCAGCTTCAGGAAGTTCAAATGAAATGGAGTTTAAAGGGCCCCCACCTCAGTCTCTTTTGTCTCTCTGACTCCCCCCCCCCTTCTATCCAGCAGCTCCAATCCCAGCTTCAGGAAGGTTCAAATGATATGGAGTTTAAAGGCCCCCACCTCAGTCCTCTTTGTCTCTCTGACTGACTCCCCCCCTTCTATCCAGCAGCTCCAATCCCAGCTTCAGGAAGGTTCAAATGAAATGGAGTTTGGAGTTTAAAGGGCCCCCCCATCAGTCTCTTTGTCTCTCTCTCCCCCCCCTTCTATCCAGCAGCAGCCCAATCCCAGCTTCAGGAAGGTTCAAATGAATGGAGTTTAAGGGCCCACCCCCACCTCAGTCTCTTTGTCTCTGACTGACCCCCCCTTCTATCCCAGCTCCAATCCCAGCTTCAGGAAGGTTCAAATGATATGGAGTTTAAAGGCCCCCCCACCTCAGTCTCTTTGTCTCTCTGACTCCCCCCCCCCCTTCTATCCAGCAGCTCCAATCCCAGCTTCAGGAAGGTTCAAATGATATGGAGTTAAAGGGCCCCTACCTCAGTCTCTTTTTGTCTCTCTGACTCCCCCCCTTCTATCCAGCAGCTCCAATCCCAGCTTCAGGAAGGTTCAAATGAAATGGAGTTTAAAGGCCCCCCCCACCTCAGTCTCTTTTGTCTCTCTGACTCCCCCCCTTCTATCCAGCAGCTCCAATCCCAGCTTCAGGAAAGTTCAAATGATATGGAGTTAAGGCCCCCCTACCTCTCTCTTTGTCTCTCTGACTCCCCCCCCTTCTATCCAGCAGCTCCAATCCCAGCTTCAGGAAAGTTCAAATGAAATGGAGTTTAAAGGGCCCCCACCTCAGTCTCTTTGTCTCTCTCTCCCCCCCCTTCTATCCAGCAGCTCCAATCCCAGCTTCAGGAAGTTCAAATGATATGGAGTTTAAGGGCCCCCCCACCTCAGTCTCTTTGTCTCTCTGACTCACCCCCCCCTTCATCCAGCAGCTCCAATCCCAGCTTCAGGAAGGTTCAAATGATATGGAGTTTAAGGGCCCCCACCTCAGTCCTCTTTGTCTCTCTGACTCACCCCCCCTTCTATCCAGCAGCTCCAATCCCAGCCTTCAGGAAAGTTCAAATGAATGGAGTTTAAAGGGCCCCCACCTCACCTCTCTTTTGTCTCTCTGACTCTTCCCTCCCCCCCTTCCATCAGCAGCTCCAATCCCAGCTTCAGGAAGTTCAAATGAAATGGAGTAAAGGGCCCCCTGGCTGCTCCTCTTTGTCTCTCACTCCCCCCCCCCTTTTCCAGCCAGCAGCTCCAATCCCAGCTTCAGGAAAGGTTCAAATGAATGAAATGGAGTTTAAAGGGCCCCCACCTCTTCTCTTTCTCTCTGACTCCCCCCCCTTCCATTCAGCAGCTCCAATCCCCAGCCTTCAGAGAAAGTTCAAATGAAATGGAGTTAAAAGGCCCCTACCTGCTCTCTTTTTCTCCTCTCCTCACTCCCCCCCTTTCTATCCAGCAGCTCCAATCCCAGCTTCAGGAAGGTTCAAATGAAATGGAGTTTAAAGGGCCCCCCACCCTCCTCTTTTTCTCTCTCTGACTCCCCCCCTGTATCCAGCAGCAGCTCCAATCCCAGCTTCAGGAAAGTTCAAATGAAATGGAGTTTAAAGGGCCCCCTACCTCAGTCTCTTTGTCTCTCTGACTCACCCCCCCTTCCTATCCAGCAGCTCCAATCCCAGCTTCAGGAAAGTTCAAATGAAATGGAGTTAAAGGCCCTACCTCTCTCTTTGTCTCTCTGACTCTACCCCTCCCCCCCTTCCTACTCCCAGCAGCTCCAATCACCAGCTTCAGGAAGTTCAAATGAAATGGAGTTTAAAGGGCCCCCACCTCAGTCTCTTTGTCTCTCTCTCCCCCCCCCTTCTATCCAGCAGCTCCAATCCCAGCTTCAGGAAGGTTCAAATGAATGGAGTTAAAGGGCCCCCCCACCTCAGTCCTCTTTTTGTCTCTCTGACTCCCCCCCCTTCTATCCAGCAGCTCCAATCCCCAGCTTCAGGAAGTTCAAATGAAAATGGAGTTAAAGGGCCCTACTCAGCTCAGTCTTTTCTCTCTCCACCCTCCCCCCCCTTCTATCCAGCAGCTCCAATCCCAGCTTCAGGAAGGTTCAAATGATATGGAGTTTAAAGGGCCCCCACCTCAGTCTCTTTGTCTCTCTGACTCTCCCCCCCTTCTATCCAGCAGCTCCAATCCCAGCCTTCAGGAAGTTCAAATGAATGGAGTTGGAGTTTAAAGGGCCCACTACCTCAGTCTCTTTTCTCTCTCTCTCCTCCCCCCCCTTCCTATCCAGCAGCTCAATCCCCAGCTTCAGGAAGGTTCAAATGAAATGGAGTTTAAAGGCCCCCCCACCTCAGTCTCTTTGTCTCTCTCTCACTCCCCCCCCCTTCTATCCAGCAGCTCCAATCCCAGCTTCAGGAAGTTCAAATGAAATGGAGTTTTAAAAGGCCCCCCCCTACCTCAGTCTCTTTTCTCTCTCTTTCCCCCTTCTATCCAGCAGCTCCAATCCCAGCTTCAGGAAGGTTCAAATGAAATGGAGTTTAAAGGGCCCCCCACCTCAGTCTTTTGTCTCTCTGACTCCCCCCCCTTCCTATCCAGCAGCTCCAATCCCAGCTTCAGGAAGGTTCAAATGAAATGGAGTTTAAAGGGCCCCCACCTCAGTCTCTTTGTCTCTCTGACTCACCCCCCCCCCTTCTATCCAGCAGCTCCAATCCCCAGCTCCTTCAGGAAGGTTCAAATGATATGGAGTTTAAAGGGCCCCTACCTCAGTCTCTTTGTCTCTCTGACTCACCCCCCTTCTATCCAGCAGCTCCAATCCCAGCTTCAGGAAGGTTCAAATGAAATGGAGTTTAAAGGGCCCCCTACCTCAGTCTCTTTGTCTCTCTGACTCCCCCCCCCCTTCTATCCAGCAGCTCCAATCCCAGCTTCAGGAAGGTTCAAATGAAATGGAGTTTAAAAGGGCCCCTACCTCAGTCTCTTTTTCTCTCTCTGACTCCCCCCCCCCTTCTATCCAGCAGCTCCAATCCCAGCTTCAGGAAAGTTCAAATGAAATGGAGTTAAAGGGCCCCCACCCTCCTCTCTTTGTCTCTCTCTGACTCACCCCCCTTCTATCCAGCAGCTCAATCAACCCAGCTCAGGAAGTTCAAATGAAATGGAGTTAAAGGGCCCCTACCTCAGTCCTCTTTTCTCTCTCTCTCCCCCCCCCCTTGTATCCAGCAGCTCCAATCCCAGCTTCTCAGGAAAGGTTCAAATGAAATGGAGTTTAAAGGCCCCCCCCACCTCAGTCTCTTTGTCTCTCTGACTCTCCCCCCCTTCTATCCAGCAGCTCCAATCCCAGCTTCAGGAAGTTCAAATGAATGGAGTTTAAAGGGCCCCCACCTCAGTCTTTTGTCTCTCTCTCTGACTCACCCCCCCTTCATCCAGCAGCTCCAATCCCAGCTTCAGGAAGGTCAAAAATGATATGGAGTTAAAGGGGCCCCCCCTCCTCAGTCTCTTTGTCTCTCTGACTCCCTCCCCCCCCTTCTATCCAGCAGCTCCAATCCCAGCTTCAGGAAGGTTCAAATGAAATGGAGTTAAAGGGCCCCCACCTCAGTCTCTTTTCTCTCTGACTCCCCCCCCTTCTATCCAGCAGCTCCAATCCCAGCTTCAGGAAAGTTCAAATGATATGGAGTTTAAGGGCCCCCCCACCTCAGTCTCTTTGTCTCTCTGACTCTCACCCCACCTTCTATCCAGCAGCTCCAATCAATCCCAGCTTCAGGAAGGTTCAAATGAAATGGAGTTTAAAGGGCCCCCTACCTCAGTCTCTTTTGTCTCTCTGACTCCCCCCCTTCTATCCAGCAGCTCCAATCCCAGCTTCAGGAAGTTCAAATGATATGGAGTTTAAGGGCCCCCCCACCTCAGTCTCTTTGTCTCTCTGACTCCCCCCCTTCTCCAGCAGCTCCAATCCCAGCTCTCAGGAAAAGTTCAAATGAAATGGAGTTAAAGGGCCCCCACGGCCTCAGTCCTTTGTCTCTCTGACTTCCCCCCACCTATCCAGCAGCTCCAATCACCCCAGCTTCAGGAAAGTTCAAATGATATGGAGTTAAAGGGCCCCCACCTCAGTCCTTTGTCTCTCTCTCCCCCCCCCCCTTGTATCCAGCAGCTCCAATCCCAGCTTCAGGAAGGTTCAAATGAAATGGAGTTTAAAGGGCCCCTACCTCCTCAGTCCTCTTTTCTCTCTCTGACTCTCCCCCCCTTCTATCCAGCAGCTCCAATCCCAGCTTCAGGAAGGTTCAAATGATATGGAGTTAAAGGGCCCCCCACCTCAGTCTCTTTTCTCTCTCTGACTCCCCCCCTTCTATCCAGCAGCTCCAATCCCAGCTTCAGGAAAGTTCAAATGATATGGAGTTAAGGGCCCCCCCCCACCTCCTCTTTTGTCTCTCTGACTCACCCCCCCTTCTATCCAGCAGCTCCATCCCCAGCTTCAGGAAGTTCAAATGAAATGGAGTTAAAGGGCCCCCACCTCAGTCTCTCTTTTTCTGTCTCTCTGACTCACCCCCCCTTCTATCCAGCAGCTCCAATCCCAGCTTCAGGAAGGTTCAAATGAAATGGAGTTTAAAGGCCCCCCACCTCAGTCTCTTTGTCTCTCTGACTCCCCCCCCCTTCTATCCAGCAGCTCCAATCCCAGCTTCAGGAAGGTTCAAATGATATGGAGTTAAAGGGCCCCCACCAGTCAGTCTCTTTTCTCTCTCTCACCCCCCCCCTTCTATCCAGCAGCTCCAGCAGCAGCTCCAATCCCAGCTTCAGGGAAGTTCAAATGAAATGGAGTTTAAAGGGCCCCCCACCTCCTCTTTTGTCTCTCTGACTCCCCCCCTTCTATCCAGCAGCTCCTCCAATCCCAGCCTCAGAAAGTTCAAATGAAATCTACCTCAGTCTTTTTTTCTCTCTCTCTCCCCCCCCTTCTATCCAGCAGCTCCAATCCCAGCTTCAGGAAGGTTCAAATGATATGGTGTTTAAGGGCCCCCACCACAGTCTCTTTGTCTCTCTGACTCCCCCCCTTTCTATCCAGCAGCTCCAATCCCAGCTTCAGGAAGGTTCAAATGAAATGGAGTTAAAGGGCCCCTACCCTCCTCTTTTTCTCTCTGACTCCCCCCTTCTATCCAGCAGCTCCAATCCCCAGCTTCAGGAAGGTTCAAAATGAAATGGAGTTAAAGGGCCCCTACCCTCAGTCTCTTTTCTCTCTCCTCTCCCCCCCTTCTACCAGCAGCTCCAATCACCAGCTTCAGGAAGTTCAAATGAAATGGAGTTTAAAGGCCCCCACCTCCTCTTTTTCTCTCCCTGACTCCCCCCCCTTCTTCTATCCAGCAGCTCCAATCACCAGCAGCTTCAGGAAAGTTCAAATGAAATGGAGTTAAGGCCCCCCCTACCTCTTCTCTTTTTCTCTCTCTGACTCCATTCCCCCCCCTTCTATCCAGCAGCTCCAATCCCAGCTTCAGGAAGAAGTTCAAATGAAATGGAGTTAAAGGGCCCCCCCCACCTCAGTCTCTTCTTTGTCTCTCTCTCCCCCCCCCTTCTATCCAGCAGCTCCAATCCCAGCCTTCAGGAAGTTCAAATGAAATGGAGTTAAAGGGCCCCTACCTCAGTCTCTTTCTTCTCTCTCTCCCCCCCCTTCTATCCCAGCAGCTCCAATCCCAGCTTCAGAAAGTTCAAATGATGAAATGGAGTTTAAAGGGCCACCCCCACCTCAGTCTCTTTTGTCTCTCTCTCTGACTCACCCCCCCTTCTATCCAGCAGCTCCAATCCCAGCTTCAGGAAGGTTCAAATGATATGGAGTTTAAAGGGCCCCCCCACCTCAGTCTCTTTGTCTCTCTCTGACTCCCCCCCCTTCTATCCAGCAGCTCCAATCCCAGCTTCAGGAAGTTCAAATGAAAATGGAGTTTAAAGGGCCCCCACCTCAGTCTCTTTGTCTCTCTGACTCACTCCCCCCCTTCTATCCAGCAGCTCCAATCCCAGCTTCAGGAAAGTTCAAATGAATGGAGTTTAAAGGGCCCCCACCTCAGTCTTTTTGTCTCTCTCTCACCCCCCACTTCTATCCAGGAGCTCCAATCCCAGCTTCAGGAAGGTTCAAATGATATGGAGTTTAAAGGGCCCCCCCACCTCAGTCTCTTTGTCTCTCTGACTCCCCCCCTTCTATCCAGCAGCTCCAATCCCAGCTTCAGGAAGGTTCAAATGATATGGAGTTAAAGGCCCCCTACCTCAGTCCTCTCTCTCTCTGACTCCCCCCCCCTTCTATCCAGCAGCTCCAATCCCAGCTTCAGGAAAGTTCAAATGAAATGGAGTTTAAGGGCCCCCACCTCAGTCTCTTTGTCTCTGTGACTCCCCCCCTTCTATCCAGCAGCTCCAATCCCAGCTTCAGGAAAGTTCAAATGATATGGAGTTTAAAGCCCCCCCCACCTCAGTCTCTTTGTCTCTCTGACTCACCCCCCCTTCTATCCAGCAGCTCCAATCCCAGCTTCAGGAAAGTTCAAATGAAATGGAGTTAAAGGCCCCCCCCACCTCAGTCTCTCTTTGTCTCTCTGACTCCCCCCCCTTCTATCCAGCAGCTCCAATCCCAGCTTCAGGAAGTTCAAATGAAATGGAGTTTAAGGGCCCCTACCTCAGTCTCTTTTGTCTCTCTGACTCCCCCCCCCTTCTATCCAGCAGCTCCAATCCCAGCCTTCAGGAAGGTTCAAATGAAATGGAGTTAAAGGGCCCCCCACCTCAGTCAGTCTCTTTTCTCTCTCTCCCCCCCCTTGTAGCCAGCAGCTCCCCCCTTCAGGAAAGTTCAAATGAAATGGAGTTCTCCCAAGGGAGTTCCACCAGCTTCCAATCTCTCAAATGAAATTTAAAGGGCCCCCCCTCTCAGTCCCTCTTTATCCCAGCAGAATCTCCAGCTCCCCTCCCCCCCCCTTCTATCCAGCAGCTCCAATCCCAGCTTCAGGAAGGTTCAAATGAAATGGAGTTAAAGGGCCCCCCCACCTCAGTCTCTTTTTGTCTCTCTGACTCCCCCCCCTTCTATCCAGCAGCTCCAATCCCAGCTTCAGGAAGGTTCAAATGAAATGGAGTTTAAGGGCCCCCACCTCAGTCTCTTTTTGTCTCTCTGACTCCCCCCCTTCTATCCAGCAGCTCCAATCCCAGCCTCAGGAAAGGTTCAAATGAAATGGAGTTTAAGCCACCTCAGTCTCTTTGTCTCTCTGACTCACCCCCCCCTTCTAGCCAGCAGCTCCAATCCCAGCCTTCAGGAAGGTTCAAATGAAATGGAGTTAAAGGGCCCCCACCTCCTCTCTCTTTCTCTCTCTGACCCCCCCTTCCTATCCAGCCAGCAGCTCCAATCCCAGCTTCAGGAAAGTTCAAATGAAATGGAGTTAAAGGGCCCCTACCTCAGTCTCTTTGTCTCTCTCCCCCCCCTTATCCAGCAGCTCCAATCCCAGCTTCAGGAAGTTCAAATGAAATGGAGTTAAAGGCCCCCCCCCACCTCAGTCTCTTTGTCTCTCTGACTCCCCCCCCTTCCTATCCAGCAGCTCCAATCACCAGCCTTCAGAAAGTTCAAATGAAATGGAGTTTAAAGGCCCACTACCACCTCCTCTTTTTGTCTCTCTGACTCCCCCCCCTTTCTATCCAGCAGCTCCAATCCCAGCTTCAGGAAGGTTCAAATGAAATGGAGTTTAAGGGCCCCTACCTCAGTCTCTTTGTCTCTCTGACTCCCCCCCCTTCTATCCAGCAGCTCCAATCCCAGCTTCAGGAAGTTCAAATGAAATGGAGTTTAAAGGGCCCCTACCTCAGTCCTCTTTGTCTCTCTCCTCCCCCCCTTCTAGCCAGCAGCTCCAATCCCAGCTTCAGGAAAGTTCAAATGAAATGATGGAGTTAAAGGGCCCCCCCACCTCAGTCTCTTTTTCTCTCTGACTCCCCCCCCCCTTCTAGCCAGCAGCTCCAATCCCAGCTTCAGGAAAGTTCAAATGAAATGGAGTTAAAGGGCCCCTACCTCTCTCTTTTCTCTCTCCCCCCCCCCCTTCCATCCAGCAGCTCCAATCCCAGCTTCAGGAAAGTCAAAAAATGAAATGGAGTTAAAAGGGCCCCCCTACCTCAGTCCTCTTTTTGTCTCTCTGACTCACCCCCCTTCTATCCAGCAGCTCCAATCCCAGCCTTCAGGAAAGTTCAAATGAATGGAGAGTTTAAAGGGGCCCCCCACCTCAGTCTTTCTCTCTCTCTCTCCTCCCCCCCTTCATCCAGCAGCTCCAATCACCAGCTTCAGGAAGTTCAAATGAAATGGAGTTAAAGGGCCCCTACCTGTCCTCTCTTTTTGTCTCTCTGACTCCCCCCCCTTCTATCCAGCAGCTCCAATCCCAGCTTCAGGAAGTTCAAATGAAATGGAGTTAAAGGGCCCCTACCTCAGTCTCTTTGTCTCTCTCTCTCTCCCCCCCCCCCCCTTCTATCCAGCAGCTCCAATCACCCCAGCTTCAGGAAAGTTCAAATGAAATGGAGTTTAAAGGGCCCCTACCTCAGTCTCTTTTGTCTCTCTGACTCACTCCCCCCCTTCTATCCAGCCAGCAGCTCCAATCCCAGCTTCAGGAAAGTTCAAATGATATGGAGTTAAAGGGCCCCCACCTCAGTCTCTCTTTTGTCTCTCTCTCTCCTCTCTCCCCCCCTTCTATCCAGCAGCTCCAATCCCAGCTTCAGGAAAGTTCAAATGAAATGGAGTTAAAGGGCCCCCCCACCTCAGTCTCTCTCCTGTCTCTCTCTGACTCCCCCCCCCCCTTCTATCCAGCAGCTCCAATCCCAGCTTCAGGAAAGTTCAAATGAAATGGAGTTAAAGGGCCCCCTACCTCAGTCTCTTTGTCTCTCTGACTCCCCCCCCTTCTATCCAGCAGCCCTCATCCCAGCTTCAGGAAGTTCAAATGAAATGGAGTTTAAAAAGGCCCCCTACCTCAGTCTCTTTTCTCTCTCTGACTCCCCCCCTTCTATCCAGCAGCTCCAATCCCAGCCTTCAGGAAAGTTCAAATGAAATGGAGTTAAAAGGGCCCCCCACCTCAGTCTTTTTGTCTCTCTGACTCCCCCCCCTTCTATCCAGCAGCAGCTCCAATCCCAGCTTCAGGAAGGTTCAAATGAAATGGAGTTTAAAGGGCCCCCACCTCAGTCTCTTTTTCTCTCTCTGACTCACCCCCCCCCTTCTATCCAGCAGCTCCAAATCCCAGCTTCAGGAAAGTTCAAATGAAATGGAGTTAAGGGGGCCCCCACCTCTCTTTTTGTCTCTCTCCTGACTCCCCCCCTTCTATCCAGCAGCTCCAATCCCAGCTTCAGGAAGGTTCAAATGATATGGAGTTAAAGGGCCCCTACCTCAGTCTCTTTGTCTCTCTGACTCCCCCCCCTTCTATCCAGCAGCTCCAATCCCAGCTTCAGGAAAGTTCAAATGAAATGGAGTTAAAAGGGCCCCCACCTCAGTCTCTCTTTTGTCTCTCTGACTCCCCCCCCTTCTATCCAGCAGCTCCAATCCCAGCCTTCAGGAAAGTTCAAATGAAATGGAGTTTAAAGGCCCCCCCACCTCAGTCTCTTTTCTCTCTCTCCTCCCCCCCCTTCTATCCAGCAGCTCCAATCCCAGCTCAGGAAAGTTCAAATGAAATGGAGTTTAAAGGGCCCTACCTCAGTCCTCTTTTTCTCTTGACTCCCCCCCCCCCTATCCAGCAGCTCCAATCACCAGCTTCAGGAAGTTCAAATGAAATGGAGTTAAAGGGCCCCCCCCCACCTCAGTCTCTTTGTCTCTCTCTCACTCCCCCCCCTTCCTATCCAGCAGCTCCATCCCAGCTTCAGGAAGGTTCAAATGAATGGAGTTTAAAGGGCCCCCCCCTACCCTCTCTCTTTTTCTCTCTGACTCCCCCCCCTTCTTCTATCCAGCAGCTCCAATCCCAGCTTCAGGAAGTTCAAATGAAATGGAGTTTAAGGGCCCCCTACCTCAGTCTCTTTGTCTCTGTGACTCACCCCCCCCTTCTATCCAGCAGCTCCAATCCCAGCCTCAGGAAAGTTCAAATGAAATGGAGTTTAAAGGGCCCCTACCCAGTCCTTCTCTCTTTTGTCTCTCTGACTCTCCCCCCTTCTAGCCAGCAGCTCCAATCACCAGCTTCAGGAAGGTTCAAATGAAATGGAGTTAAAGGGCCCCCACCACCTCAGTCTCTCTTTGCTCTGACTCCCCCCCCCTTCTATCCAGCAGCTCCATCCCAGCTTCAGGAAGTTCAAATGAAATGGAGTTTAAGGGCCCCCCTACCACCTCTCTCTTTTCTCTCTGACTGACCCCACCTTCCATCCAGCAGCTCCAATCACCAGCCTCAGAAAGTTCAAATGAAATGGAGTTAAAAGGCCCCCCCCACCTCAGCTCCTCTTTGTCTCTCTGACTTCCCCCCCTTCTATCCAGCAGCTCCAATCCCAGCTTCAGGAAGTTCAAATGAAATGGAGTTTAAAGGGCCCCCCCCCTCAGTCTCTTTTCTCTCTCTCCCCTCCCCCCCCTTCTATCCAGCAGCTCCAATCCCAGCTTCAGGAAAGTTCAAATGAATGGAGTTTAAAGGGCCCCCACCTCAGTCTCTTTCTCTCTCTGACTCCCCCCCACCAGCAGCTCCAGCTCCAATCCCAGCTTCAGGAAAGTTCAAATGAAATGGAGTTAAAGGGCCCCCCCTCCTCATCTCTCTCTTTTGTCTCTCTGACTCCCCCCCCTTCTATCCAGCAGCTCCAATCCCAGCTTCAGGAAGGTTCAAATGATATGGAGTTTAAGGGCCCTACCCACCTCTCTCTTTGTCTCTCTGACTCACCCCCCCCTTCCATCCAGCAGCTCCAATCCCAGCTTCAGAAAGTTCAAAATGAAATGGAGTTAAAGGGCCCTACCTCAGTCCTCTTTTGTCTCTCTCCCCCCCCTTTCTATCCAGCAGCTCCAATCCCAGCTTCAGGAAGTTCAAATGAAATGGAGTTAAAGGGCCCCACACCCAGCTCTCTTTTCTCTCTCTCACCCCCCCTTCTATCCAGCAGCTCCAATCCCAGCTTCAGGAAGGTTCAAATGAAATGGAGTTTAAAGGGCCCCCACCTCAGTCTCTTTTCTCTCTCTGACTCACCCCCCACTTCTATCCAGGAGCTCCAATCCCAGCTTCAGGAAAGTTCAAATGATATGGAGTTTAAGCCCCCCCTACCTCAGTCTTTTCTTTCTCTCTCTGACTCCCCCCCCTTCAATCCCAGCAGCTCCAATCCCAGCCTTCAGAAAGTTCAAATGAAATGGAGTTAAAGGGCCCACTACCTCAGTCCTCTTTTGTCTCTCTGACTCCCCCCCTTCTATCCAGCAGCAGCCAATCACCAGCTTCAGGAAGAAAGTTCAAATGAAATGGAGTTTAAAAGGGCCCCTACCTCAGTCCTCTTTTCTCTCTCTGACTCCCCCCCCTTCTAGCCAGCAGCTCCAATCCCAGCCTCAGGAAGTTCAAATGAAATGGAGTTTAAGGCCCCCCCACCTCCTCTTTTTCTCTCTGACTTCCCCCCCCTTCTATCCAGCAGCTCCAATCCCAGCTTCAGGAAGGTTCAAATGAATGGAGTTAAAGGGCCCCTACCTCAGTCTCTCTGTCTCTCTGACTCCCCCCCCCTTCTATCCAGCAGCTCCAATCCCAGCCTTCAGGAAGTTCAAATGAAATGGAGTTTTAAAGGGCCCCCCCCACCTCAGTCTCAGTTCTTTGTCTCTCTGACTCACCCCCCCTTCTTCCCAGCAGCTCCAATCACCAGCTTCAGGAAAGGTTTCAAATGAATGGAGTTAAAGGGCCCCTACCTGCTCAGTCTCTTTGTCTCTGACTCCTCCCCCCTTCTATCCCAGCAGCAGCTCCAATCCCAGCTTCAGGAAGTTCAAATGAAATGGAGTTTAAAAAAGGGCCCCTACCCTCCCTTTGTCTCTCTCCTTCCCCCCCTTCTATCCAGCAGCTCCAATCACCAGCTTCAGGAAAGTTCAAATGAAATGGAGTTAAAAGGGCCCCCACCTCTCT
The DNA here is from genome assembly GCA_029890345.1 of Natrix helvetica helvetica. NCBI lineage: Eukaryota > Metazoa > Chordata > Lepidosauria > Squamata > Natricidae > Natrix > Natrix helvetica. The sequence continues at coordinate 128,846 of JAKRSI010000967.1, forward strand.
CTTTGTCTCTCTCCTTCCCCCCCTTCTATCCAGCAGCTCCAATCCCAGCTTCAGGAAGGTTCAAATGAAATGGAGTTTAAAGGGCCCCCCCTACCTCAGTCCTTTTCTCTCTCTGACTCCCCCCCCCTTCTATCCAGCAGCTCCAATCATCCCAGCTTCAGGAAGGTTCAAATGAAATGGAGTAAAAGGGCCCCTACCCAGTCCTTTTCTCTCTCTCTCTCTGACTCCCCCCCCTTCATCCAGCAGCTCCAATCCCAGCTTCAGGAAAGTTCAAATGAAATGGAGTTTAAAGGGCCCCCACCTCAGCTCCTCTCTCTCTGACTCCCCCCCTTCTATCCAGCAGCTCCAATCCCAGCTTCAGGAAGGTTCAAATGATATGGAGTTTAAAGGGCCCCCACCCTCAGTCTTTTGTCTCTCTGACTCCCCCCCCCCTATCCAGCAGCTCAATCACCCAGCCTCAGGAAGTTCAAATGAAATGGAGTTTAAAAGGCCCCCCACCTCAGTCCTCTTTGTCTCTCTCTGACTCCCCCCCTTCCATCCAGCAGCTCCAATCCCAGCTTCAGGAAGAAAGTTCAAATGAAATGGTTTAAAGGGCCCCTACCTCAGCTCTCTTTTTGTCTCTCTCTCACCCCCCCCTTCTATCCAGCAGCTCCAATCCCAGCTTCAGAAAGTTCAAAAATGGAGTTTAAGGGCCCCCCCCCTCTCTCTTTGTCTCTCTCTCACCCCCCCCTTTAGCCAGCAGCTCCAATCCCAGCTCAGGAAGGTTCAAATGAAATGGAGTTTAAAGGGCCCCTACCTCTCTCTTTTTCTCTCTCTCTCCCCCCCCCTTCTATCCAGCAGCTCCAAATCCCAGCTTCAGGAAGGTTCAAATGATATGGAGTTAAAGGGCCCCCCTACCTCAGTCTCTTTTGTCTCTCTGACTCCCCCCCTTCTATCCAGCAGCTCCAATCCCCAGCCTCAGGAAGTTCAAATGAAATGGAGTTAAAGGGCCCCTACCTCAGTCATTTTTGTCTCTCTGACCCCACCCCCCTTCTATCCAGCAGCTCCAATCCCAGCTTCAGGAAAGTTCAAATGAAATGGAGTTAAAGGGCCCCCACCTCAGTCTCTTTGTCTCTCTGACTCCCCCCCCTTCTATCCAGCAGGTCCAATCCCAGCTTCAGGAAGGTTCAATGATATGGAGTTTAAAGGGCCCCCCACCTCAGTCTCTTTTCTCTCTGACTCTCCCCCCCTTCTATCCAGCAGCTCCAATCCCAGCCTTCAGGAAGTTCAAATGATATGGAGTTAAAAGGGCCCCCACCTCAGTCTCTTTGTCTCTCTGACTCCCCCCCCTTCTATCCAGCAGCTCCAATCCCAGCTTCAGGAAGGTTCAAATGAAATGGAGTTTAAAGGGCCCCCCCACCTCAGTCTCTTTGTCTTTCTCTCTCTGACTCCCCCCCCTTCTATCCAGCAGCTCCAATCCCAGCTTCAGGAAGGTTCAAATGAAATGGAGTTTAAAGGCCCCCCCTACCTCAGTCTCTTTGTCTCTCTGACTCCCCCCCCCTTCTATCCAGCAGCTCCAATCCCAGCTTCAGGAAGTTCAAATGATATGGAGTTTAAAGGGCCCCTACCTCAGTCTCTTTTCTCTCTGACTCACCCCCCCCCCTATCCAGCAGCTCCAATCCCAGCTTCAGGAAATTCAAATGAAATGGAGTTTAAAGGGCCCCCACCTCAGTCTCTTTGTCTCTCTGACTCCTGTGACTCCCCCCTTCTATCCAGCAGCTCCAATCCCAGCTTCAGGAAGGTCAAATGAAATGGAGTTTAAAGGGCCCCCCACCTCCTCTTTTTGTCTCTCTGACTCCCCCCCCTTCTATCCAGCAGCTCCAATCCCAGCTTCAGGAAGTTCAAATGAAATGGAGTTTAAAGGGCCCCACCTCAGTCTCTTTGTCTCTCTCTCACTCCCCCCCCTTCTAGCCAGCAGCTCCAATCCCAGCTTCAGGAAGTTCAAATGAAATGAGTGGGGCCCCCACCTCATCTCTCTTTTTGTCTCTCTGACTCCCCCCCCTTCTATCCAGCAGCTCCAATCCCAGCTTCAGGAAGGTTCAAATGAAATGGAGTTTAAGGGCCCCTACCTCAGTCCTCTTTTCTCTCTGACTCCCCCCCTTTATCCAGCAGCTCCAATCCCAGCCTCAGGAAAGTTCAAATGAAATGGAGTTTAAAGGGCCCTACCTCAGTCTCTTTTTCTCTCTGACTCACCCCCCCTTCTATCCAGCAGCTCCAATCCCAGCTTCAGGAAGTTCAAATGAAATGGAGTTTAAAGGCCCCCACCTCAGTCTCTTTGTCTCTCTGACTCCCCCCCCCTTCTATCCAGCAGCTCCAATCCCAGCCTTCAGGAAGTTCAAATGAAATGGAGTTTAAAGGGCCCCCACCTCAGTCTCTTTGTCTCTCTGACTCCCCCCCCTCTATCCAGCAGCTCCAATCCCAGCTTCAGGAAGTTCAAATGAAATGGAGTTAAAGGGCCCCCACCTCTCTCTTTGTCTCTCTGACCCTTCCCCCCTTCCATCCAGCAGCTCCAATCACCTTCAGGAAGGTTCAAATGAAATGGAGTTTAAAGCCCCCACATCCTCAGTCTCTTTGTCTCTCTCTCTCCCCCCTTCATCCAGCAGCTCCAATCCCAGCTTCAGGAAAGTTCAAATGAAATGGAGTTAAAAGGGCCCCCACCTCAGTCTCCTTTGGAGACTTTCCAGCAGCTCCAATCCCACCAGCCTCAGAAAGTTCAAATGAAATGGAGTTAAAAAGGGCCCTACCTCCTCTTTTGTCTCTCTGACTCACCCCCCCTTCCATCCAGCAGCTCCAATCCCAGCTTCAGGAAAGTTCAAATGAAATGGAGTTAAAGGGCCCCTACCTCAGCTCCTCTTTGTCTCTCTGACTCCCCCCCTTCTATCCAGCAGCTCCAATCCCAGCTTCAGGAAGGTTCAAATGAAATGGAGTTAAAAGGGCCCCCACCTCAGTCTTTGTCTCTCTGACTCACCCCCCCCTTCTATCCAGCAGCTCCAATCACCAGCCTCAGGAAGTTCAAATGAAATGGAGTTTAAAGGGCCCCCACCTCAGTCTCTTTTGTCTCTCTGACTCACCCCCCCCTTCCCATCCAGCAGCTCCAGCATCTCACCTCCCAGCTTCAGGAAGTTCAAATGAAATGGAGTTTAAAGGGCCCCCCCTACCACCTCTCTTTGTCTCTCCCCTCCCCCCTTTTCCAGCAGCTCCAATCACCAGCCTCTCCTCAGGAAAGTTCAAATGAAATGGAGTTTAAAGGGCCCCCTACCCTCTCCCTCTTTGTCTCTCTCCTTCCCCCCCTTCATCCAGCAGCTCCAATCCAATCCCTTCCAGGATCAGTTCAGGAAGTTCAAATGAAATGGAGTTAAAGGGCCCCCCACCTCTCTCTCTTTGTCTCTCTCTGACTCACCCCCCCCCCTTCTATCCAGCAGCTCCAATCCCAGCTTCAGGAAGTTCAAATGAAATGGAGTTAAAGGGCCCCCACCCTCTCTCTTTGTCTCTCTGACTCACCCCCCCCCCCCCATCCAGCAGCTCCAATCCCAGCTTCAGGAAAGTTAAAATGAAATGGAGTTAAAGGGCCCCTGCATCAGTCCTTCTTTTCTCTCTGTCTCCCCCTTCTATCCAGCAGATCCAATCGCCAGCCTCAGGAAGTTCAAATGAAATGGAGTTTAAAGGGCCCCTACCTGCTCTCTTTGTCTCTCTGACTCCCCCCCTTCTATCCAGCAGCTCCAATCCCAGCTTCAGGAAGGTTCAAATGAAATGGAGTTAAAGGCCCCCCCTACCTCAGTCTTTCTCTCTCTCTGACTCACCCCCCCCTTCTATCCAGCAGCTCCAATCCCAGCTTCAGGAAGGTTCAAATGATATGGAGTTTAAAGGGCCCCTACACCTCAGTCTCTTTCTCTCTCTCTCTGACTCCCCCCCCTTCTATCCAGCAGCTCCAATCCCAGCTTCAGGAAGTTCAAAATGAAATGGAGTTAAAAGGGCCCCCCCCACCTTTCTCTCTCTCTCTGACTCCCCCCCCTTCATCCAGCAGCAGCTCCAATCCCAGCTTCAGGAAGAGTTCAAATGAATGGAGTTAAAGGGCCCCCCCTCCTCAGTCTCTCTTTCTCTCTCTGACTCCCCCCCCTCCATCCAGCAGCTCCAATCACCAGCCTTCAGGAAGGTTCAAATGAAATGAAATGGAGTTAAAAGGGCCCCCACCTCAGTCTCTTTGTCTCTCTCTCTCCCCCCCCTTCTATCCAGCAGCTCCAATCCCAGCTTCAGGAAGGTTCAAATGAAATGGAGTTTAAAGGGCCCCCACCTCAGTCTCTTTGTCTCTCTGACTCACACACCCCCTTCTATCCAGCAGCTCCAATCCCAGCTTCAGAAAGTTCAAATGATATGGAGTTTAAAGGGCCCCCACCTCAGTCTCTTTGTCTCTCTGACTCCCCCCCCCTTCTATCCAGCAGCTCCAATCCCAGCTTCAGGAAGAAAGTTCAAATGAAATGGAGTTTAAGGGCCCCCTACCTCAGTCTCTCTTTTGTCTCTCTGACTCCCCCCCTTCTATCCAGCAGCTCCAATCCCAGCTTCAGGAAAGTTCAAATGAATGGAGTTAAAGGGCCCCTACCTGTCAGTCTCTTTCTCTCTCTCTCTCTGACTCCCCCCCCTTCTATCCAGCAGCTCCAATCCCAGCTTCAGCCTCAGAGGTTTGAAATGAAAATGGAGTTTAAAGGGCCCCCCCTACCTCAGTCTCTTTTTGTCTCTCTGACTCACCCCCCCTTCTATCCAGCAGCTCCAATCCCAGCTTCAGGAAGGTTCAAATGATATGGAGTTTAAAAGGGCCCCCCCCACCTCAGTCTTTGTCTTGTGACTCCCCCCCCCCCCCTATCCAGCAGCTCCAATCCCAGCTTCAGGAAGTTCAAATGATATGGAGTTTAAAGGGCCCCCACCTCAGTCTCTTTGTCTCTGTGACCCCCCCCCCTTTCTCCAGCCAGCTCCAATCCCAGCCTTCAGGAAGTTCAAATGAATGGAGTTAAAGGGCCCCTACCTCAGTCCTCTCTTGTCTCTCTCTCCTCACCCCCCCCTTTCATCCAGCAGCTCCAATCCCAGCTTCAGGAAGTTCAAATGAAATGGAGTTAAAGGGCCCCTACCTCAGTCTCCTTTTTCTCTCTCTGACTCCCCCCCCCTTTCTATCCAGCAGCTCCAATCCCAGCTTCAGGAAAGTTCAAATGAAATGGAGTTTAAAGGCCCCACTACCTCAGTCTCTTTTGTCTCTCTGACTCCCCCCCCTTCAATCCAGCAGCTCCAATCCCAGCTTCAGGAAAGTTCAAATGATGAATGGAGTTTAAAGGGCCCCCACCTCAGTCTCTTTTCTCTCTGACTCACCCCCCCACCTTCTATCCAGCAGCTCCAATCCCAGCTTCAGGAAGTTCAAATGAAATGGAGTTTAAAGGGCCCCCCCACCTCAGTCTCTTTGTCTCTCTGACTCCCCCCCCTTCTATCCAGCAGCTCCAATCCCAGCTTCAGGAAGGTTCAAAATGATATGGAGTTAAAGGCCCCCCCCTACCTCAGTCTTTGTCTCTCTGACTCACCCCCCCTTCCTATCCAGCAGCTCCAATCCCAGCTTCAGGAAGTTCAAATGAAATGGAGTTAAAGGGCCCCCACCTCAGTCCTCTTTGTCTCTCTGACTCCCCCCCCCTTCTATCCAGCAGCTCCAATCCCAGCTTCAGGAAGGTTCAAATGAAATGGAGTTTAAAGGGCCCCCACCTCAGTCTCTTTGTCTCTCTGACCTCCCCCCCCTTCTATCCAGCAGCTCCAATCCCAGCTTCAGGAAGGTTCAAATGAAATGGAGTTTAAAGGCCCCCCCACCTCAGTCTCTTTGTCTCTCTGACTCACTCCCCCCCTTCTATCCAGCAGCTCCAATCCCAGCTTCAGGAAAAAGTTCAAATGAAATGGAGTTTAAAAGGGCCCCCACCTCAGTCCTCTTTTGTCTCTCTGACTCCCCCCTTCTATCCAGCAGCTCCAATCCCAGCTTCAGGAAGGTTCAAATGAAATGGAGTTTAAAGGGCCCCCTACCTCAGTCTCTTTTCTCTCTCTCTGACTCCCCACCCCCCATCTATCCAGCAGCTCCAATCCCAGCTTCAGGAAAGTTCAAATGAATGGAGTTTAAAGGGCCCCCCCTACCTCAGTCCTCTTTGTCTCTCTGACTCCCCCCCCCTATCCCAGCAGCTCCAATCCCCAGCTTCAGGAAGTTCAAATGAAATGGAGTTAAAAGGGCCACTACCAGTCTCCTCTTTGTCTCTCTGACCCCCCCCCCCCCTTCTATCCAGCAGCTCCAATCCCAGCCTTCAGGAAGGTTCAAATGAAATGGAGTTTAAAGGGCCCCTACCTCAGTCTCTTTGTCTCTCTGACTCCCCCCCCCTTGTATCCAGCAGCTCCAATCCCCAGCCTCAGGAAAGTTCAAATGAAATGGAGTTAAAGGGCCCCTACCTCAGCTCTTTTTGTCTCTTTGACTCCCCCCCTTCTATCCAGCAGCTCCAATCCCAGCTTCAGAAAGGTTCAAATGATATGGAGTTTAAAGGGCCCCCACCTCAGTCTCTTTGTCTCTCTCTGATCTCCCCCCCCCTTCTATCCAGCAGCTCCAATCCCAGCTTCAGGAAAGTTCAAATGATGATATGGAGTTAAAGGGCCCCCACCTCAGTCTCTTTGTCTCTGTGACTCAACCCCTTCTACCAGGAGCTCCAATCCCAGCTTCAGGAAAGTTCAAATGATATGGAGTTTAAGGGCCCCCACCTCAGTCCTCTTTGTCTCTCTGACTCACTCCCCCCTTCTATCCAGCAGCTCCAATCCCAATCCCAGCCTTCAGGAAGTTCAAATGAATGGAGTTTAAGGGCCCCCACCTCAGTCTCTTTGTCTCTCTGACTGACCCCCCCCCCTTCTATCCAGCAGCTCCAATCCCAGCCTTCAGGAAGGTTCAAATGAAATGGAGTTTAAAGGCCCCCCCCACCTCAGTCTCTTTGTATCCCTGACTCACCCCCCCTTCTATCCAGCAGCTCCAATCCCAGCTTCAGGAAAGTTCAAATGATATGGAGTTCAAAGGGCCCCCACCTCAGTCTCTTTTCTCTCTCTGACTCCCCCCCTTCTATCCAGCAGCTCCAATCCCAGCTTCAGGAAGGTTCAAATGATATGGAGTTAAAGGGCCCCCACCTCAGTCTCTTTGTCTCTCTGACTCCCCCCCCTTCTATCCAGCAGCTCCAATCCCAGCTTCAGGAAGGTTCAAATGATATGGAGTTAAAGGGCCCCCACCTCAGTCTCTTTGTCTCTCTGACTCACCCCCCCCTTCTATCCAGCAGCTCCAATCCCAGCTTCAGGAAGTTCAAATGAAATGGAGTTTAAGGGCCCCCCACCTCAGTCTCTCTTTGTCTCTCTGACTCCCCCCCCTTCTATCCAGCAGCTCCAATCCCAGCTTCAGGAAGTTCAAATGATATGGAGTTAAAGGGCCCCCCACCTCAGTCTCTTTGTCTCTCTGACTCCCCCCCTTCTATCCAGCAGCTCCAATCCCAGCCTTCAGGAAGTTCAAATGAATGGAGTTTAAAGGGCCCCCACCAGTCTCTTTTTGTCTCTCTGACTCCCCCCCCTTCTATCCAGCAGCTCCAATCACCCCAGCTTCAGGAAAGGTTCAAATGATATGGAGTTTAAGGGCCCCCCACCTCAGTCTCTTTTGTCTCTCTGACACCCCCCACCCCCCCTTCTATCCAGCAGCTCCAATCCCAGCTTCAGGAAGGTTCAAATGAAATGGAGTTTAAAGGGCCCCCACCTCAGTCTCTTTGTCTCTCTGACTCTCCCCCCCCCTTCTATCCAGCAGCTCCAATCCCAGCTTCAGGAAGTTTCAAATGAAATGGAGTTAAAGGGCCCCCACCCTCAGTCTCTTTGTCTCTCTGACTCTCTCCCCCCCTTCTATCCAGCAGCTCCAATCCCAGCTTCAGGAAGGTTCAAATGATATGGAGTAAAAGGGCCCCCCACCTCTCTCTTTTTCTCTCTCTCTGACCCCCCCCCTTCAGCCATCCAGCAGCTCCAATCCATCACCAGCTCAGGAAGGTTCAAATGAAATGGAGTTAAAGGCCCTACCTCAGCTCCTTTTTGTCTCTCTGACTCCCCCCCCCCTTCTATCCAGCAGCAGCTCCAATCCCAGCCTCAGGAAGTTCAAATGAAATGGAGTTTAAAGGGCCCACTACCACCTCAGTTTCTTTTTCTCTCTCTGACTCACCCCCCCTTCTATCCAGCAGCTCCAATCCCAGCTTCAGGAAGGTTCAAATGAATGGAGTTAAAGGGCCCCCACCTCAGTCCTTTTGTCTCTCTGACTCACCCCCCCTTCCTATCCAGCAGCTCCAATCCCAGCTTCAGGAAGGTTCAAATGATATGGAGTTAAAGGGCCCCCACCCTCAGTCTCTTTCTCTCTCTGACCCCCCCCTTCTATCCAGCAGCTCCAATCCCAGCTTCAGGAAGGTTCAAATGATATGGAGTTTAAAGGGCCCCCACCTCAGTCTCTTTTCTCTCTCTGTGACTCCCCCCCTTCTCTCCAGCAGCTCCAATCCCAGCTTCAGGAAGGTTCAAATGAAATGGAGTTTAACACTACCTAGTCTCTCCTTTCTCTTCTCTCTCTCACTCCCCCTTCCTTCCATCCAGCAGCTCCAATCCCAGCTTCAGGAAGTTCAAATGAATGGAGTTTAAGGGCCCCCACCTCAGTCTCTTTGTCTCTCTCTCACCCCCCCCCCCTTCTATCCAGCAGCTCCAATCCCAGCCTTCAGGAAGTTCAAATGAAATGGAGTTTAAGGGCCCCCACCTCTCAGTCTCTTTGTCTCTCTGACTCACCCCCCCCCTTCTATCCAGCAGCTCCAATCCCAGCTTCAGGAAGGTTCAAATGAAATGGAGTTTAAAAGGGCCCCCACCTCAGTCTCTCTTTGTCTCTCTGACTCACCCCCCCTTCTATCCAGCAGCTCCAATCCCAGCTTCAGGAAGTTCAAATGAAATGGAGTTAAAGGGCCCCCCACCTCAGTCTCTTTGTCTCTCTGACTCCCCCCCTTCTATCCAGCAGCTCCAATCCCAGCTTCAGGAAGTTCAAATGATATGGAGTTAAAGGGCCCCCTACCTCAGTCTCTTTGTCTCTCTGACTCCCCCCCCTTCTATCCAGCAGCAGCTCCAATCCCAGCTTCAGGAAGTTCAAATGAAATGGAGTTTAAAGGGCCCCCCCACCTCAGTCCTCTTTTCTCTCTGACTCACCCCCCCCTTCCTCCAGCAGCTCCAATCCCAGCTTCAGGAAAGTTCAAATGAAATGGAGTTTAAAAGGGCCCCCACCTCCCTCTTTTTCTCTCTCTCTCTCACCCCCCCCCCCCTTCATCCAGCAGCTCCAATCCCAGCTTCAGGAAAGTTCAAATGAAATGGAGTTAAAGGGCCCCCACCTCAGTCTTTCTCTCTCTCTGACCCCCCCTTCTTCCATCCAGCAGCTCCAATCCCAGCCTTCAGGAAGGTTCAAATGAATGGAGTTTAAGGGCCCCCCCACCTCAGTCTCTTTCTCTCTCTGACTCACCCCCCTTCTATCCAGCAGCTCCAATCCCAGCTTCAGGAAGGTTCAAATGATATGGAGTTTAAAGGGCCCCCCCACCTCAGTCTTTTTGTCTCTCTCTGACTCCCCCCCCCCCTTCTATCCAGCAGCTCCAATCCCAGCTTCAGGAAGGTTCAAATGATATGGAGTTTAAAGGGCCCCACCACTAGTCTCTCTTTTGTCTCTCTGACTCCCCCCTTCTATCCAGCCAGCAGCTCCAATCCCAGCCTTCAGGAAGTTCAAAATGAAATGGAGTTTAAAAGGGCCCCCACCTCACCTCCTCTCTTTGTCTCTCTGACTCCACCCCCCTTCTATCCAGCAGCTCCAATCCCAGCTTCAGGAAGGTTCAAATGAAATGGAGTTTAAAGGCCCCTACCTCAGTCTCTTTGTCTCTCTGACTGACCCCCCCCCTTCTATCCAGCAGCTCCAATCCCAGCTTCAGGAAGTTCAAATGAAATGGAGTTAAAGGGCCCCCTACCTCAGTCTCTCTTTTCTCTCTCTCTCTGACCCCCCCCTTCTATCCAGCAGCTCCAATCCCTCAGCTTCAAGTTCAAATGAAATGGAGTTTAAAGGGCCCCCCCCACCTCAGTCTCTTTGTCTCTCTCTCCTCCCCCCCACCTTTCATCCAGCAGCTCCAATCCCAGCTTCAGGAAGTTCAAAATGAAATGGAGTTTAAGGGCCCCCCACCTCAGTCTCTCTTTGTCTCTCTGACTCCCCCCTTCTATCCAGCAGCTCCAATCCCAGCTTCAGGAAGGTTCAAATGAAATGGAGTTAAAGGGCCCCCACCTCAGTCTCTTTGTCTCTCTGACTGACTCCCCCCCCTTATCCAGCAGCTCCAATCCCAGCTCAGGAAAGTTCAAATGAAATGGAGTTTAAGGGGCCCCACACCTCAGTCTCTTTTCTCTCTCTGACTCCCCCCCCCCTTCTATCCAGCAGCTCCAATCCCAGCTTCAGGAAGTTCAAATGAATGGAGTTAAAGGGCCCCCACCTCAGTCTCTTTGTCTCTCTCTCTCACCCCCCCCCTTCTATCTGCCAGCAGCTCCTCCAATCCCAGCTTCAGGAAGGTTCAAATGAAATGGAGTTAAAGGGCCCCTACCTCAGTCTCTTTCTTTGTCTCTCTGACTCACCCCCCCTTCTATCCAGCAGCTCCATCAATCCCAGCTTCAGGAAGGTTCAAATGATATGGAGTTTAAAGGGCCCCCCACCTCAGTCAGTCTCTTTGTCTCTCTGACTCTCACCCCCCCCCTTCTTATCCAGCAGCTCCAATCCCAGCTTCAGGAAGGTTCAAATGAAATGGAGTTAAAGGGCCCCCCCACCTGCTCTCTTTGTCTCTCTCTCTCTGACCCCCCCCCCCTTCTTCCAGCCAGCAGCTCCAATCCCAGCTTCAGGAAGGTTCAAATGATATGGAGTTTAAAGGGCCCCCACCTCAGTCTCTTTTTGTCTCTCTGACTCCCCCCCCTTCATCCAGCAGCTCCAATCCCAGCTTCAGGAAGGTTCAAATGATATGGAGTTAAAGGGCCACTACCTCAGTCCTCTTTTTTCTCTCTCTCCCCCCCTTCTATCCAGCCAGCTCCAATCCCAGCTTCAGGAAGGTTCAAATGATATGGAGTTTAAGGGCCCCCACCTCCTCTTTGTCTCTCTGACTCCCCCCTTCTATCCAGCAGCTCCAATCCCAGCTTCAGGAAGGTTCAAATGAAATGGAGTTTAAGGGCCCCTACCTCAGTCCTCTTTGTCTCTCTGACTCCCCCCCTTCTATCCAGCAGCTCCAATCCCAGCTTCAGGAAAGGTTCAAATGAAATGGAGTTAAAGGGCCCCCACCTCAGTCTCTTTGTCTCTCTGACCCCCCCCCCTTCTATCCAGCAGCTCCAATCCCAGCTTCAGGAAGGTTCAAATGAAATGGAGTTTAAAGGGCCCTACCTCACCTCAGTCCTCTTTCTCTCTCTGACTCACCCCCCCTTCTATCCAGCAGCTCCAATCCCAGCTTCAGGAAGGTTCAAAATGAAATGGAGTTTAAAGGGCCCACTACCACCTCCCTTTTGTCTCTGACTGACCCCCCTTCTATCCAGCAGCTCCAATCCCAGCTTCAGGAAGGTTCAAATGAATGGAGTTAAAGGGCCCCCACCTCAGTCTCTTTGGATCTCTGACTCACCCCCCTTCTATCCAGCAGCTCTAATCCCAGCTTCAGGAAGGTTCAAATGATATGGAGTTTAAGGGCCCCTACCTCAGTCTCTTTGTCTCTCTGAATCACCCCCCTTCTATCCAGCAGCTCCAATCCCAGCTTCAGGAAAGTTCAAATGAATATGGAGTTAAAGGGCCCCCACCTCAGTCTCTTTTGTCTCTCTGACTACTCCCCCCCCTTCTATCCAGCAGCTCCAATCCCAGCTTCAGGAAGGTTCAAATGATATGGAGTTTAAGGGCCCCACCTCAGTCTCCTTTTCTCTCTGACTCCCCCCCCTTCTATCCAGCAGCTCCAATCCCAGCTTCAGGAAAGTTCAAATGAAATGGAGTTTAAAGGGCCCCCCCCTCTCTTTGTCTCTGACTCACCCCCCCCCCTTCTATCCAGCAGCTCCAATCCCAGCTTCAGGAAGGTTCAAATGATATGGAGTTTAAAGGGCCCCCACCTCAGTCTCTTTTGTCTCTGTGACTCCCCCACCCCCCCTTCTATCCAGCAGCTCCAATCCCAGCTTCAGGAAGGTTCAAATGAATGGAGTTTAAAGGGCCCCCACCTCAGTCTTTTTCTCTCTCTGACTCCCCCCTTCTATCCAGCAGCTCCAATCCCAGCTTCAGGAAGGTTCAAATGATATGGAGTTTAAAAGGGCCCCCACCTCAGTCTGTTTCTCTCTCTGACTCCCCCCCCTTCTATCCAGCAGCTCCAATCCCCAGCTTCAGGAAGTTCAAATGATATGGAGTTAAAGGGCCCCCCCTACCTCAGTCTCTTTTCTCTCTGACTCCCCCCCCTTCTATCCAGCAGCTCCAATCCCAGCTTCAGGAAGGTTCAAATGAAATGGAGTTTAAGGGCCCCCACCTCAGTCTCTCTTTTGTCTCTCTGACTCCCCCCCCCCTTCTATCCAGCAGCTCCAATCCCAGCTTCAGGAAGGTTCAAATGATATGGAGTTAAAGGGCCCCCCCACCTCTCCTCTTTTTGTCTCTCTGACTCACCCCCCTTCTATCCAGCAGCTCCAATCCCAGCTTCAGGAAGGTTCAAATGAAATGGAGTTAAAGGGCCCCCACCTCAGTCTCTTTTTGTCTCTCTGACTCCCCCCCTTTCTATCCAGCAGCTCCAATCCCAGCTTCAGGAAGGTTCAAATGATATGGAGTTTAAAGGGCCCCCCCCCCACCTCTCTGTCTTTGTCTCTCTGACTCCCCCCCCTTCTATCCAGCAGCTCCAATCCCAGCTTCAGGAAGGTTCAAATGATATGGAGTTTAAAGGGCCCCCACCTCAGTCCTCTTTGTCTCTCTCTCCCCCCCCCCCTTCTATCCAGCAGCTCCAATCCCAGCTTCAGGAAGGTTCAAATGAATGGAGTTTAAAGGCCCCCACCTCTCTTTGTCTCTGTCTCTCTCCTCCCCCCCCTTCTATCCAGCAGCTCCAATCCCAGCTTCAGGAAGGTTCAAATGATATGGAGTTTAAAGGGCCCCCACCTCAGTCTCTTTTTGTCTCTCTGACTCACCCCCCTTCTATCCAGCAGCTCCAATCCCAGCCTTCAGGAAGGTTCAAATGAAATGGAGTTAAAGGGCCCCCCACCTCAGCTCTCTTTCTCTCTCTGACTCACCCCCCCTTCTATCCAGCAGCTCCAATCCCAGCTTCAGGAAGGTTCAAATGATATGGAGTTAAGGGCCCCCCACCTCAGTCTCTTTGTCTCTCTGACTCACCCCCCCCTTCTATCCAGCAGCTCCAATCCCAGCTTCAGGAAGTTCAAATGAAATGGAGTTAAAGGGCCCCCCCCACCTCAGTCTCTTTTGTCTCTGACTGACTCCCCCCCTCCTCTATCCAGCAGCTCAGCAGCTCCAATCCCAGCTTCAGGAAGGTTCAAATGATATGGAGTTAAAGGGCCCCCCCACCTCAGTCTCTTTTTGTCTCTCTCTGACTCCCCCCCCCCTTCTATCCAGCAGCTCCAATCCCAGCTTCAGGAAGGTTCAAATGATATGGAGTTAAAGGGCCCCCACCTCAGTCTCTTTGTCTCTCTCTCTCTGACTCACCCCCCCTTCTATCCAGCAGCTCCAATCCCAGCTTCAGGAAAGTTCAAATGAAATGGAGTTTAAAGGGCCCCCACCTCAGTCCTCTTTTCTCTCTCTCACCCCCCCCTTATCCAGCAGCTCCAATCCCAGCTTCAGGAAGGTTCAAATGAAATGGAGTTTAAAGGCCCCCCCTACCTCACCTCTCTTTGTCTCTCTGACTCCCCCCCCCTTCTATCCAGCAGCTCCAATCCCAGCTTCAGGAAGGTTCAAATGAAATGGAGTTAAAGGGCCCCTACCTCAGTCATTTTGTCTCTCTGACTCCCCCTCCTTGTATCCAGCAGCTCCAATCCCAGCTTCAGGAAGGTTCAAATGATATGAGTTAAAGGGCCCCACCTCAGTCTCTTTGTCTCTGTGACTCTGACTCCCCCCTTCTATCCAGCAGCTCCAATCCCAGCTTCAGGAAGGTTCAAATGAATATGGAGTTTAAAGGGCCCCCACCTCAGTCTCTTTGTCTCTCTGACTCCCCCCCCCTTCTATCCAGCAGCTCCAATCCCAGCTTCAGGAAGGTTCAAATGAAATGGAGTTAAAGGGCCCCCACCTCAGTCCTTTTTGTCTCTCTGACTCCCCCCCCTTCTATCCAGCAGCTCCAATCCCAGCTTCAGGAAGGTTCAAATGAAATGGAGTTTAAAGGGCCCCCACCTCAGTCTCTTTCTCTCTCTCTGACCCCCCCTTCCTTCTATCCAGCAGCTCCAATCCCAGCTTCAGGAAGGTTCAAATGAAATGGAGTTTTAAGGGCCCCTACCTCAGTCCTTTTTGTCTCTCTGACTGACCCCCCCCCCCTTCCATCCAGCAGCTCCAATCCCAGCTTCAGGAAGTTCAAAAAATGATATGGAGTTTAAGGGCCCCCCCTCAGTCTCTTTGTCTCTCTGACTTCACCCCCCCCCCCCCCTTCTATCCAGCAGCTCCAATCCCCAGCCTTCAGGAAGGTTCAAATGATATGGAGTTTAAAGGGCCCCCCACCTCAGTCTTTTTGTCTCTCTGACTCCCCCCCCCTTCTATCCAGCAGCTCCAATCCCAGCTTCAGGAAGGTTCAAATGATATGGAGTTAAAGGGGGCCCCCACCTCAGTCTCTTTTTTCTCTCTGACTCTCCCCCCTTCTATCCAGCAGCTCCAATCCCAGCTTCAGGAAAGTTCAAATGAAATGGAGTTTAAAGGGCCCCAGCACCTCAGTCTCTTTTCTCTCTCTCTGACTCCCCCCCCTTCTATCCAGCAGCTCCAATCCCCTTCAGGAAGGTTCAAATGATATGGAGTTTAAAGGGCCCCCCCCCACCTCAGTCTCTTTGTCTCTCCTGACTCCCCCCCTTCTATCCAGCAGCTCCAATCGCTTCAGGAAGGTTCAAATGATATGGAGTTTAAAGGGCCCCCCCCACCTCAGTCTCTTTGTCTCTCTGACTCACCCCCCCCTTCTATCCAGCAGCTCCAATCCCAGCCTTCAGGAAGGTTCAAATGAATGGAGTTTAAAGGGCCCCCACCTCAGTCTCTTTTTGTCTCTCTGACTCTCCCCCCCTTCTATCCAGCAGCTCCAATCCCAGCTTCAGGAAGGTTCAAATGATATGGAGTTTAAGGGCCCCCCCACCTCAGTCTCTTTGTCTCTCTGACTCCCCCCCTTCTATCCAGCAGCTCCAATCCCAGCTTCAGGAAGGTTCAAATGATATGGAGTTTAAGGGCCCCCACCTCCTCAGTCTTTGTCTCTCTGACTCACCCCCCCCTTCTAGCCAGCAGCTCCAAATCCCAGCTTCAGGAAGGTTCAAATGAAATGGAGTTTAAAGGGCCCCCACCTCAGTCTCTTTGTCTCTCTGACTCTCCCCCCCTTCTATCCAGCAGCTCCAATCCCAGCTTCAGGAAGGTTCAAATGATATGGAGTTAAAGGGGCCCCACACCTGAGTCTTTGTCTCTGTGACTCACCCCCCTTCTATCCAGCAGCTCCAATCCCAGGTTCAGGAAGGTTCAAATGAATATGGAGTTTAAGGGCCCCCCACCTCAGTCTCCCTTTGTCTCTGACTCACCCCCCCCTTCTATCCAGCAGCTCCAATCCCAGCTTCAGGAAGGTTCAAATGACATAGAGTTAAAGGCCCCGCACCTCAGTCTTTTTGTCTCTCTGACTCACCCCCCCTTCTATCCAGCAGCTCCAATCCCAGTTTCAGGAAGGTTCAAATGATATAGAGTTTAAAGGGCCCCCCCACCTCAGTCTCTTTGTCTCTCTGACTCCCCCCCCTTCTATCCAGCAGCTCCAATCCCAGCTTCAGGAAGGTTCAAATGAATATGGAGAGTTTAAAGGGCCCCTACCTCAGTCTTTTTGTCTCTCTCTGACTGACCCCCCCCTTCTATCCAGCAGCTCCAATCCCAGCTTCAGGAAGGTTCAAATGATATGGAGTTTAAGGGCCCCCCCACCTCAGTCTCTTTTGTCTCTCTGACTCACCCCCCCCTTGTATCCAGCAGCTCCAATCCCAGCTTCAGGAAGGTTCAAATGATATGGAGTTTAAAGGGCCCCTACCTCTCAGTCTCTTTGTCTCTCTGACTGACTCCACCCCCCTTCTATCCAGGAACTCCAATCCCAGCTTCAGGAAAGTTCAAATGATATGGAGTTAAAGGGGGCCCCCCACCTCAGTCTCTTTGTCTCTCTGACTCTCCCCCCCTTCTATCCAGCAGCTCCAATCCCAGCTCAGGAAGGTTCAAATGATATGGAGTAAAGGGCCCCCACCTCAGTCCTCTTTTCTCTCTCTGACTCTCCCCCCCCCCCTTCTTATCCAGCAGCTCCAATCCCCAGCTTCAGGAAGGTTCAAATGAAATGGAGTTAAAGGGCCCCTACCTCAGTCCTTTTTGTCTCTCTGACTCCCCCCTTGTATCCAGCAGCTCCAATCCCAGCTTCAGGAAGGTTCAAATGAAATGGAGTTTAAGGGCCCCCACCTCAGTCTCTTTGTCTCCTCTCCCCACTCCCCCTTCTATCCAGCAGCTCCAATCCCAGCTTCAGGAAGGTTCAAATGAAATGGAGTTTAAAGGGCCCCCCTCCTCAGTCTCTTTGTCTCTCTGACTCACCCCCCCCTTCTTCCATCCAGCAGCTCCAATCCCAGCTTCAGGAAGGTTCAAATGATATGGAGTTTAAAGGGCCCCCACCTCAGTCTTTTTGTCTCTCTGACTCCCCCCCTTCTATCCAGCAGCTCCAATCCCAGCTTCAGGAAGGTTCAAATGAAATGGAGTTTAAAGGGCCCCCACCTCAGTCTCTTTTTTGTCTCTCTGACTCCCCCCCTTCTATCCAGCAGCTCCAATCCCAGCTTCAGGAAGGTTCAAATGAAATGGAGTTTTAAGGGCCCCCACCTCAGTCTCTTTGTCTCTCTCTGACTCCCCCCTTCTATCCAGCAGCTCCAATCCCAGCTTCAGGAAGGTTCAAATGATATGGAGTTAAAGGGCCCCCTACCCACCTCTCTCTTTGTCTCTGTGACTCCCCCCTTCTATCCAGCAGCTCCAATCCCAGCTTCAGGAAAGTTCAAATGAAATGGAGTTTAAGGGCCCACTACCTCAGCTCCTCTTTATCTCTCTGACTCACCCCCCTTTCTATCCAGCAGCTCCAATCCCAGCTTCAGGAAGGTTCAAATGATATGGAGTTTAAAGGGCCCCCACCTCAGTCTCTTTTCTCTCTCTGACTCACCCCCCTTCTATCCAGCAGCTCCAATCCCAGCTTCAGGAAGGTTCAAATGAATGGAGTTAAAGGGCCCCCACCTCAGTCTCTTTTGTCTCTCTGACTCCCCCCCCTTCTATCCAGCAGCTCCAATCCCAGCTTCAGGAAGGTTCAAATGAAATGGAGTTTAAAGGGCCCCCACCTCAGTCTTTTTGTCTCTCTGACTCCCCCTTCTATCCAGCAGCAGCTCCAATCCCAGCTTCAGGAAGGTTCAAATGAAATGGAGTTTAAAGGGCCCCTACCTCAGTCCTTTTTGTCTCTCTGACTCCCTCCTTGTATCCAGCAGCTCCAATCCCAGCTTCAGGAAGGTTCAAATGAAAATGGAGTTTAAGGGCCCCCACCTCAGTCCTCTTTGTCTCTCTGACTCACCCCCCCTTCTATCCAGCAGCTCCAATCCCAGCTTCAGGAAAGTTCAAATGAAATGGAGTTTAAAGGGCCCCCACCTCAGTCTCTTTGTCTCTCTGACTGACTCCCCCCCTTCTATCCAGCAGCTCCAATCCCCAGCCTCAGGAAGGTTCAAATGATATGGAGTTTAAGGGCCCCTACCTCAGTCTCTTTGGATCTCTGACTCACCCCCCCTTCAATCCAGCAGCTCCAATCCCAGCTTCAGGAAGGTTCAAATGATATGGAGTTTAAGGGCCCCCACCTCAGTCTCTTTGTCTCTCTGACTCACCCCCCTTCTATCCAGCAGCTCCAATCCCCAGCTTCAGGAAGGTTCAAATGAAATGGAGTTAAAGGGCCCAAACCTCAGTCCTTTTTGTCTCTCTGACTCCCCCCCCTTGTATCCAGCAGATCCAATCCCCAGCCTCAGGAAGGTTCAAATGAAATGGAGTTAAAGGGCCCCCACCTCCTCAGTCTTTTTCTCTCTCTCTGACTCCCCCCCCCCTTCTATCCAGCAGCTCCAATCCCAGCTTCAGGAAGGTTCAAATGAAATGGAGTTTAAGGGCCCCCTACCTCAGTCTCTTTGTCTCTCTGACTCACCCCCCCTTCTATCCAGCAGCTCCAATCCCAGCTTCAGGAAGGTTCAAATGATATGGAGTTTAAGGGCCCCCACCTCAGTCTCTTTGTCTCTCTGACTCACCCCCCCCCTTCTATCCAGCAGCTCCAATCCCAGCTTCAGGAAGGTTCAAATGATATGGAGTTTAAAGGGCCCCCACCTCAGTCTCTTTTTGTCTCTCCTTGACCCCCCCCCTTCTATCCAGCAGCTCCAATCCCAGCTTCAGGAAGGTTTAAATGAAATGGAGTTTAAGGGCCCCTACCTCAGTCCTTTTTTCTCTCTCTCCCCCCCCCCTTCTATCCAGCAGCTCCAATCCCAGCCTCAGGAAGGTTCAAATGAAATGGAGTTAAAGGGCCCCTACCCCTCTTTTTCTCTCTCCTCTGACTCCCCCCTTCTATCCAGCAGCTCCAATCCCAGCTTCAGGAAGGTTCAAATGATATGGAGTTTAAGGGCCCCCCACCTCAGTCCTCTTTGTCTCTGACTCCCCCCTTCTATCCAGCAGCTCCAATCCCAGCTTCAGGAAGTTCAAATGAAATGGAGTTTAAAGGGCCCCCCCCTCACCTCAGTCTCTTTTCTCTCTGACTCCCCCCCTTCTATCCAGCAGCTCCAATCCCAGCCTTCAGAGTTCAGGAAGGTTCAAATGAATGGAGTTTAAGGGGCCCCCACCTCAGTCTCAGTCTCTTTCTCTCTGACCCCCTCCCCCCTTCTATCCAGCAGCTCCAATCCCAGCTTCAGGAAGGTTCAAATGAATATGGAGTTTAAGGGGCCCCCACCTCAGTCTCTTTGTCTCTCTGACTCCCCCCCTTCTATCCAGCAGCTCCAATCCCAGCTTCAGGAAGGTTCAAATGATATGGAGTTAAAGGCCCCCCTCCTCAGTCT
This sequence comes from Natrix helvetica helvetica, assembly GCA_029890345.1. Taxonomy (NCBI): domain Eukaryota; kingdom Metazoa; phylum Chordata; class Lepidosauria; order Squamata; family Natricidae; genus Natrix; species Natrix helvetica. The sequence continues at coordinate 148,244 of JAKRSI010000967.1, forward strand.
CTTTGTCTCTCTGACTCCCCCCCCTTCTATCCAGCAGCTCCAATCCCAGCTTCAGGAAGTTCAAATGAATGGAGTTTAAGGCCCTACACCTCCTCTTTCTCTCTCTCTGACTCCCCCCCTTCTATCCAGCAGCTCCAATCCCAGCTTCAGGAAGGTTCAAATGATATGGAGTTTAAAGGGCCCCACCTCAGTCTCTTTGTCTCTCTGACTCACCCCCCTTCTATCCAGCAGCTCCAATCCCCTTCAGGAAGGTTCAAATGATATGGAGTTTAAAGGGCCCCCACCTCAGTCTCTTTTTGTCTCTCTGACTCCCCCCCCTTCTATCCAGCAGCTCCAATCCCAGCTTCAGGAAGGTTCAAATGATATGGAGTTTAAAGGGCCCCCACCTCAGTCTCTTTGTCTCTCTCTGACTCACCCCCCCTTCTATCCAGCAGCTCCAATCCCAGCTTCAGGAAGGTTCAAATGATATGGAGTTTAAAGGGCCCCCCACCTCAGTCTCTTTGTCTCTGTGACTCCCCCCCCTTCTATCCAGCAGCTCCAATCCCAGCTTCAGGAAGGTTCAAATGATGGAGTTTAAGGGCCCCCCCACTCTCTCTTCCTCTTTGTCTCTCTGACTCCCCCCCTTCTATCCAGCAGCTCCAATCCCAGCTTCAGGAAGGTTCAAATGATATGGAGTTTAAGGGCCCCCACCTCAGTCTTTTCTCTCTCTGACTCCCCCCCTTTCTATCCAGCAGCTCCAATCCCAGCTTCAGGAAGGTTCAAATGATATGGAGTTAAAGGGCCCCCACCTCAGTCTCTTTGTCTCTCTCTCTCTGACCCCCCCCTTCTATCCAGCAGCTCCAATCCCAGCTTCAGGAAGGTTCAAATGATATGGATATGGAGTTTAAGGGCCCCCCCACCTCAGTCTCTTTGTCTCTCTGACTCACCCCCCTTCTATCCAGCAGCTCCAATCCCAGCTTCAGGAAGGTTCAAATGATATGGAGTTTAAGGGCCCCCACCTCAGTCTCTTTGTCTCTCTGACTCCCCCCCCCCTTCTATCCAGCAGCTCCAATCCCAGCTTCAGGAAGGTTCAAATGATATGGAGTTTAAGGCCCCCCCCACCTCAGTCTCTTTGTCTCTGTGACTCACCCCCCCTTCTATCCAGCAGCTCCAATCCCAGCTTCAGGAAGGTTCAAATGATATGGAGTTTAAGGGCCCCCACCTCAGCCTCTTTGTCTCTCTGACTCACCCCCCCCTTCTATCCAGCAGCTCCAATCCCAGCTTCAGGAAGGTTCAAATGATAGAGTTAAAGGGCCCCCACCTCAGTCTCTTTCTCTCTCTGACTCACCCCCCTTCTATCCAGCAGCTCCAATCCCAGCTTCAGGAAGGTTCAAATGATATGGAGTTTAAGGGCCCCCACCTCAGTCTTTTGTCTCTCTGACTCACCCCCCTTCTATCCAGCAGCTCCAATCCCAGCTTCAGGAAGGTTCAAATGATATGGAGTTTAAGGGGCCCCCACCTCAGTCTCTTTGTCTCTCTGACTCACCCCCCTTCTATCCAGCAGCTCCAATCCCAGCTTCAGGAAGGTTCAAATGATATGGAGTTAAAGGGCCCCCCACCTCAGTCTCTTTGTCTCTCTGACTCACCCCCCCCTTCTATCCAGCAGCTCCAATCCCAGCTTCAGGAAGGTTCAAATGATATGGAGTTAAAGGTCCCTACATCAGTCTTTTGTCTCTCTGACTCACCCCCCTTCTATCCAGCAGCTCCAATCCCAGCTTCAGGAAGGTTCAAATGAATATGGAGTTTAAGGGCCCCCACCTCAGTCTCTTTGTCTCTCTGACTCACCCCCCCTTCTATCCAGCAGCTCCAATCCCAGCTTCAGGAAGGTTCAAATGATATGGAGTTAAAGGGCCCCCACCTCAGTCTCTTTGTCTCTCTGACTCACCCCCCCTTCTATCCAGCAGCTCCAATCCCAGCTTCAGGAAGGTTCAAATGATATGGAGTTTAAGGGCCCCCACCTCAGTCTCTTTTCTCTCTCTCTGACTCACCCCCCCCTTCTATCCAGCAGCTCCAATCCCAGCTTCAGGAAGGTTCAAATGATATGGAGTTTAAGGGCCCCCCCCTCAGTCTCTTTGTCTCTCTGACTCACCCCCCCTTCTATCCAGCAGCTCCAATCCCAGCTTCAGGAAGGTTCAAATGATATGGAGTTTAAGGGCCCCCACCTCAGTCTCTTTGTCTCTCTCTTACTCACCCCCCCCTTCTATCCAGCAGCTCCAATCCCCAGTCAGGAAGGTTCAAATGATATGGAGTTTAAGGGCCCCCACCTCAGTCTCTCTTTGTCTCTCTGACCTCACCCCCCTTCTATCCAGCAGCTCCAATCCCAGCTTCAGGAAGGTTCAAATGATATCGAGTTAAGGGCCCTCCACCTCAGTCTCTTTGTCTCTGACTGACTCCCCCCCTTCTATCCAGCAGCTCCAATCCCAGCTTCAGGAAGGTTCAAATGAAATGGAGTTTAAGGGCCCCCACCTCCTTTGTCTCTCTGACTCACCCCCCCTTCTATCCAGCAGCTCCAATCCCAGCTTCAGGAAGGTTCAAATGATATGGAGTTTAAGGGCCCCCACCTCAGTCTCTTTGTCTCTCTGACTCACCCCCGTCTATCCAGCAGCTCCAATCCCAGCTTCAGGAAGGTTCAAATGATATGGAGTTTAAGGGCCCCCCACCTCAGTCTTTTTGTCTCTCTGACTCACCCCCCTTCTATCCAGCAGCTCCAATCCTCAGGAAGGTTCAAATGATATGGAGTTTAAAGGGCCCCCACCTCAGTCCTCTTTTGTCTCTCTTGACTCCCCCCTTCTATCCAGCAGCTCCAATCCCAGCTTCAGGAAGGTTCAAATGATATGGAGTTTAAGGGCCCCTACCTCAGTCCTCTTTGTCTCTGTGACTGACCCCCTTCTATCCAGCAGCTCCACCTTCTCCAGCTTCAGGAAGGTTTAAAAGCTGATATGGAGTTTAAAGGATACCCCCCACCTCAAGACCTCTTTGAGACTCTCACCACCCCTTAAACTCCATATCATTTGAACCTTCCTGAAGCTGGGATTGGAGCTGCTGGATAGAAGGGGGGGAGTCAGAGAGACAAAAAAGAGACTGAGGTGGGGGCCCTTTAACTCCATATCATTTGAACCTTCCTGAAGCTGGGGATTGGAGCTGCTGGATAGAAGGGGGGGTGAGTCAGAGACATTTGAACCTTCCTGAAGCTGGGGATTGGAGCTGCTGGATAGAAGGGGGGGAGAGTCACAGAGACAAAGAGACTGAGGTGGGGGCCCTTTAAACTCCATATCATTTGAACCTTCCTGAAGCTGGGATTGGAGCTGCTGGATAGAAGGGGGGGGGAGTGAGTCAGAGAGGACAAAGAGACTGAGGTGGGGGCCCTTAAACTCCATATCATTTGAACCTTCCTGAAGCTGGGATTGGAGCTGCTGGATAGAAGGGGGGTGAGTCACAGAGACAAAGAGACTGAGGTGGGGGCCCCTTAAACTCCATATCATTTGAACCTTCCTGAAGCTGGGATTGGAGCTGCTGGATAGAAGGGGGGGGGTGAGTCACAGAGACAAAGGACTGAGGGTGGGGGCCCTTAAACTCCATATCATTTGAACCTTCCTGAAGCTGGGATTGGAGCTGCTGCTATAAAGGGGGGTGAGTCACAGAGACAAAGAGACTGAGGTGGGGGCCTTTAAACTCCATATCATTTGAACCTTCCTGAAGCTGGGATTGGAGCTGCTGGATAGAAGGGGGGGTGAGTCACAGAGAGAAAAGAGACTGAGGTGGGGGCCCTTAAACTCCATATCATTTGAACCTTCCTGAAGCTGGGATTGGAGCTGCTGGATAGAAGGGGGGGTGAGTCAGAGAGAGAAAAAGAGACTGAGGGGGGCCCTTTAAACTCCATATCATTTGAACCTTCCTGAAGCTGGGATTGGAGCTGCTGGATAGAAGGGGGGGGGGGTGAGTCAGAGAGACAAAGAGACTGAGGTGGGGGCCCTTAAACTCCATATCATTTGAACCTTCCTGAAGCTGGGATTGGAGCTGCTGGATAGAAGGGGGGTGAGTCAGAGAGACAAAAAGAGACTGAGGTGGGGGCCCTTAAACTCCATATCATTTGAACCTTCCTGAAGCTGGGATTGGAGCTGCTGGATAGAAGGGGGGGTGAGTCACAGAGACAAAAGAGAGACTGAGGTGGGGGCCCTTAAACTCCATATCATTTGAACCTTCCTGAAGCTGGGATTGGAGCTGCTGGATAGAAGGGGGGTGAGTCAGAGAGTCAAAAGAGACTGAGGTGGGGCCCCTTAAACTCCATATCATTTGAACCTTCCTGAAGCTGGGGATTGGAGCTGCTGGATAGAAGGGGGGTGAGTCACAGAGAGACAAAGAGACTGAGGTGGGGGCCCTTAAACTCCATATCATTTGAACCTTCCTGAAGCTGGGATGGGAGCTGCTGGATTGAGGGGGGGGGGGTGAGTCACAGAGACAAAGAGACTGAGGTGGGGGCCCTTAAACTCCATATCATTTGAACCTTCCTGAAGCTGGGATTGGAGCTGCTGGATAGAAGGGGGGGTGAGTCAGAGAGACAAAGAGACTGAGGTGGGGGCCCTTAAACTCCATATCATTTGAACCTTCCTGAAGCTGGGATTGGAGCTGCTGGATAGAAGGGGGGTGAGTCACAGAGACAAGAGACTGAGGTGGGGGCCCTTAAACTCCATATCATTTGAACCTTCCTGAAGCTGGGATTGGAGCTGCTGGATAGAAGGGGGGGGGTGAGTCAGAGAGACAAAGAGACTGAGGTGGGGGCCCTTAAACTCCATATCATTTGAACCTTCCTGAAGCTGGGATTGGAGCTGCTGGATAGAAGGGGGGGGGGGGGAGAGTCAGAGAGACAAAGAGACTGAGGTGGGGGCCCTTAAACTCCATATCATTTGAACCTTCCTGAAGCTGGGATTGGAGCTGCTGCTGGATAGAAGGGGGGTGAGTCAGAGAGACAAAAGAGACTGAGGTGGGGGCCCTTAAACTCCATATCATTTGAACCTTCCTGAAGTTGGGATTGGAGCTGCTGGATAGAGGGGGGGGTGAGTCACAGAGAGACAAAGAGACTGAGGTGGGGGCCCTTAAACTCCATATCATTTGAACCTTCCTGAAGCTGGGATTGGAGCTGCTGGATAGAGGGGGGGGGGGTGAGTCAGAGAGACAAAGAGACTGAGGTGGGGGCCCTTAAACTCCATATCATTTGAACTTTCCTGAAGCTGGGATTGGAGCTCCTGGATAGAAGTGGGGGGTGAGTCACAGAGACAAAGAGACTGAGGTGGGGGCCCTTAAACTCCATATCATTTGAACTTTCCTGAAGCTGGGATTGGAGCTGCTGGATAGAAGGGGGGTGAGTCACAGAGACAAAGAGACTGGGGTAGTGGCCCTTAAACTCCATATCATTTGAACCTTCCTGAAGCTGGGATTGGAGCTGCTGGATAGAAGGGGGGTGAGTCAGAGAGACAAAGAGACTGAGGTGGGGGCCCTTAAACTCCATATCATTTGAACCTTCCTGAAGCTGGGATTGGAGCTGCTGGAGAAGGGGGGGTGAGTCACAGAGACAAAGAGACTGAGGTGGGGGCCCTTAAACTCCATATCATTTGAACCTTCCTGAAGCTGGGATTGGAGCTGCTGGATAGAAGGGGGAGTGAGTCACAGAGACAAAGAGACTGAGGTGGGGGCCTTAAACTCCATATCATTTGAACCTTCCTGAAGCTGGGGATTGGAGCTGCTGGATAGAAAGGGGGGTGAGTCAGAGAGACAAAGAGACTGAGGTGGGGGCCCTTAAACTCCATATCATTTGAACCTTCCTGAAGCTGGGATTGGAGCTGCTGGATAAAGGGGGGTGAGTCACAGAGACAAAGAGACTGAGGTGGGGGCCCTTAAACTCCATATCATTTGAACCTTCCTGAAGCTGGGATTGGAGCTGCTGGATAGAAGGGGGGGGGTGAGTCACAGAGACAAAGAGACTGAGGTGGGGGCCCTTAAACTCCATATCATTTGAACCTTCCTGAAGCTGGGATTGGAGCTGCTGGATAGAAGGGGGGTGAGTCACAGAGACAAAGAAAGACTGAGTGAGGGGGGGCCCTTAAAAACTCCATATCATTTGAACCTTCCTGAAGCTGGGATTGGAGCTGCTGGATAGGGGGGGGGTTGAGTCAGAGAGACAAAGAGACTGAGGTGGGGGGCCCTTAAACTCCATATCATTTGAACCTTCCTGAAGCCTGGATAGAAGGGGGGTGTGAGTCAGAGAGACAAAGAGACTGAGGTGGGGGCCCTTTAAACTCCATATCATTTGAACCTTCCTGAAGCTGGGATTGGAGCTGCTGGATAGAAGGGGGGGGGGTGAGTCAGAGAGAGACAAAAAGAGACTGAGGTGGGGGCCCTTAAACTCCATATCATTTGAACCTTCCTGAAGCTGGGATTGGAGCTGCTGGATAGAAGGGGGGGGTGAGTCACAGAGACAAAGAGACTGAGGTGGGGGCCCTTAAACTCCATATCATTTGAACCTTCCTGAAGCTGGGATTGGAGCTGCTGGATAGAAGGGGGGTGAGTCAGAGAGACAAAAAGAGACTGAGGTGGGGGGGCCCTTAAACTCCATATCATTTGAATTCCTGAAGCTGGGATTGGAGCTGCTGGATAGAAGGGGGGGGGGGTGAGTCAAAGAGACAAAGAGACTGAGGTGGGGGCCCTTAAACTCCATATCATTTGAACCTTCCTGAAGCTGGGATTGGAGCTGCTGGATAGAGGGGGGGGGTGAGTCAGAGACAGAGACAAAGAGACTGAGGTGGGGGCCCTTAAACTCCATATCATTTGAACCTTCCTGAAGCTGGGATTGGAGCTGCTGGATAGAAGGGGGGTGAGTCAGAGAGACAAAGAGACTGAGGTGGGGGCCCTTAAACTCCATATCATTTGAACCTTCCTGAAGCTGGGATTGGAGCTGCTGGAGAAGAAGGGGGGTGAGTCACAGAGACAAAAGAGACTGAGGTGGGGGCCCTTAAAACTCCATATCATTTGAACCTTCCTGAAGCTGGGATTGGAGCTGCTGGATTGGAGCTGCTGGATGGAGATAGAAGGGGGGGGGTGAGTCAGAGACAAAGAGACTGAGGTGGGGGCCCTTAAACTCCATATCATTTGAACCTTCCTGAAGCTGGGATTGGAGCTGCTGGATAGAAGGGGGGGGTGAGTCACAGAGACAAAGAGACTGAGGTGGGGGGCCCTTTAAACTCCATATCATTTGAACCTTCCTGAAGCTGGGATTGGAGCTGCTGGATAGAAGGGGGGGAGTCAGTCAGAGAGACAAAGAGACTGAGGTGGGGGCCCCTTAAACTCCATATCATTTGAACCTTCCTGAAGCTGGGATTGGAGCTGCTGGATAGAAGGGGGGGGGTGAGTCACAGAGACAAAGAGACTGAGGTGGGGGCCCTTAAACTCCATATCATTTGAACCTTCCTGAAGCTGGGATTGGAGCTGCTGGATAGAAGGGGGGGTGAGTCAGAGAGAAAGGGAGACTAAGGTGGGGGCCCTTAAACTCCATATCATTTGAACCTTCCTGAAGCTGGGATTGGAGCTGCTGGATAGAAGGGGGGGGTGAGTCAGAGAGACAAAGAGACTGAGGTGGGGGCCCTTAAACTCCATATCATTTGAACCTTCCTGAAGCTGGGATTGGAGCTGCTGGATAGAAGGGGGGTGAGTCAGAGAGACAAAGAGACTGAGGTGGGGGCCCTTAAACTCCATATCATTTGAACCTTCCTGAAGCTGGGATTGGAGCTGCTGGATAGAAGGGGGGGGGGTGAGTCAGAGAGAAAAGAGACTGAGGTGGGGGCCCTTAAACTCCATATCATTTGAACCTTCCTGAAGCTGGGATTGGAGCTGCTGGGATTGGAGCTGCTGGATAGAAGAAGGGGGGGGGGGGGTGAGTCAGAGAGACAAAGAGACTGAGGGGGGGCCCTTAAACTCCATATCATTTGAACCTTCCTGAAGCTGGGATTGGAGCTGCTGGATAGAAGGGGGGGTGAGTCACAGAGACAAAGAGACTGAGGTGGGGGCCCTTAAACTCCATATCATTTGAACCTTCCTGAAGCTGGGATTGGAGCTGCTGGATAGAAGGGGGGGTGAGTCACAGAGACAAAGAGACTGAGGTGGGGGCCCTTAAACTCCATATCATTTGAACCTTCCTGAAGCTGGGATTGGAGCTGCTGGATTGAAGGGGGGGGAGTGAGTCAGAGACCCAAAGAGACTGAGGTGGGGGCCCTTAAACTCCATATCATTTGAACCTTCCTGAAGCTGGGATTGGAGCTGCTGGATAGAAGGGGGGGTGAGTCAGAGAGACAAAGAGACTGAGGTGGGGGCCCTTAAACTCCATATCATTTGAACCTTCCTGAAGCTGGGATTGGAGCTGCTGGATAGAAGGGGGGTGAGTCAGAGAGACAAAGAGACTGAGGTGGGGGCCTTTAAACTCCATATCATTTGAACCTTCCTGAAGCTGGGGGATTGGAGCTGCTGGATAGAAGGGGGGGGGTGAGTCAGAGAGACAAAAAGAGACTGAGGTGGGGGCCCTTAAACTCCATATCATTTGAAACCTTCCTGAAGCTGGGATTGGAGCTGCTGGATAGAAGGGGGGGGGGGTGAGTCAGAGAGACAAAGAGACTGAGGTGGGGGCCCTTTAAACTCCATATCATTTGAACCTTCCTGAAGCTGGGATTGGAGCTGCTGGATAGAAGGGGGGGGTGAGTCAGAGAGACAAAGAGACTGAGGTGGGGGCCCTTTAAACTCCATATCATTTGAACCTTCCTGAAGCTGGGATTGGAGCTGCTGGATAGAAGGGGGGTGAGTCAGAGAGACAAAGAGACTGAGGGGGGGGGCCCTTAAACTCCATATCATTTGAACCTTCCTGAAGCTGGGATTGGAGCTGCTGGATAGAAGGGGGGTGAGTCACAGAGAGACAAAGAGACTGAGGTGGGGGCCCTTAAACTCCATATCATTTGAACCTTCCTGAAGCTGGGATTGGAGCTGCTGGATAGAAGGGGGGTGAGTCACAGAGACAAAGAGACTGAGGTGGGGGCCCTTAAACTCCATATCTTTTGAACCTTCCTGAAGCTGGGATTGGAGCTGCTGGATAGAAGGGGGGGGGGAGTCACAGAGACAAAGAGACTGAGGTGGGGGCCCTTAAACTCCATATCATTTGAACCTTCCTGAAGCTGGGATTGGAGCTGCTGGATAGAAGGGGGGGGGTGAGTCAGAGAGACAAAGAGACTGAGGTGGGGGCCCTTAAACTCCATATCATTTGAACCTTCCTGAAGCTGGGATTGGAGCTGCTGGATAGAATAGAAGGGGGGTGAGTCAGAGAGACAAAGAGACTGAGGTGGGGGCCCTTAAACTCCATATCATTTGAACCTTCCTGAACCTTCCTGAAGCTGGGATTGGAGCTGCTGGATAGAAGGGGGGGGTGAGTCAGAGAGACAAAGAGACTGAGGAGGTGGGGGCCCTTAAACTCCATATCATTTGAACCTTCCTGAAGCTGGGATTGGAGAGCTGCTGGATAGAAGGGGGGGGGTGAGTCACAGAGACAAAGAGACTGAGGTGGGGCCCTTAAACTCCATATCATTTGAACCTTCCTGAAGCTGGGATTGGAGCTGCTGGATAAGGGGGGTGAGTCAGAGAGACAAAAAGAGACTGAGGTGGGGGGCCCTTAAACTCCATATCATTTGAACCTTCCTGAAGCTGGGATTGGAGCTGCTGGATAGAAGGGGGGGGTGAGTCAGAGAGACAAAGAGACTGAGGTGGGGGCCCTTTAAACTCCATATCATTTGAACCTTCCTGAAGCTGGGATTGGAGCTGCTGGATAGAAGGGGGGGGTGAGTCACAGAGACAAAAAGAGACTGAGGTGGGGGCCCTTAAACTCCATATCATTTGAACCTTCCTGAAGCTGGGATTGGAGCTGCTGGATAGAAGGGGGGGGTGAGTCAGAGAGACAAAGAGACTGAGGTGGGGGGCCCTTAAACTCGATATCATTTGAACCTTCCTGAAGCTGGGATTGGAGCTGCTGGATAGGGGGGGGGTGAGTCAGAGAGACAAAAAGAGACTGAGGTGGGGGGCCCTTAAACTCCATATCATTTGAACCTTCCTCCTGAAGCTGGGATTGGAGCTGCTGGATAGAAGGGGGGGGGGTGAGTCAGAGAGACAAAGAGACTGAGGTGGGGGCCCTTAAACTCCATATCATTTGAACCTTCCTGAAGCTGGGATTGGAGCTGCTGGATAGAAGGGGGGTGAGTCACAGAGACAAAGAGACTGAGGTGGGGGCCCTTAAACTCCATATCATTTGAACCTTCCTGAAGCTGGGATTGGAGCTGCTGGATAGAAGGGGGGGGGTGAGTCAGAGAGACAAAAGAGACTGAGGTGGGGGCCCTTAAACTCCATATCATTTGAACCTTCCTGAAGCTGGGATTGGAGCTGCTGGATAGAAGGGGGGGTGAGTCAGAGAGACAAAGAGACTGAGGGGGGGCCCTTAAACTCCATATCATTTGAACCTTCCTGAAGCTGGGATTGGAGCTGCTGGATAGAAGGGGGGGGGTGAGTCACAGAGACAAAAAGAGACTGAGTGGGGGGGCCCTTAAACTCCATATCATTTGAACCTTCCTGAAGCTGGGATTGGAGCTGCTGGATAGAAGGGGGGGGGGGTGAGTCAGAGAGACAAAGAGACTGAGGTGGGGGCCCTTTAACTCCATATCATTTGAACCTTCCTGAAGCTGGGATTGGAGCTGCTGGATAGAAGGGGGGTGAGTCAGAGAGACAAAATGACTGATGTGGGGGCCCTTTAAACTCCATATCATTTGAACCTTCCTGAAGCTGGGATTGGAGCTGCTGGATAGAAGGGGGGTGAGTCAGAGAGACAAAGAGACTGAGGTGGGGGCCCTTAAACTCCATATCATTTGAACCTTCCTGAAGCTGGGATTGGAGCTGCTGGATAGAAGGGGGGTGAGTCAGAGAGACAAAGAGACTGAGGTGGGGGCCCTTAAACTCCATATCATTTGAACCTTCCTGAAGCTGGGATTGGAGCTGCTGGATAGAAGGGGGGGGTGAGTCAGAGACAGAGACTGAGGTGGGGGCCCTTAAACTCCATATCATTTGAACCTTCCTGAAGCTGGGATTGGAGCTGCTGGATAGAGGGGGGGGGGTGAGTCAGAGAGACAAAGAGACTGAGGTGGGGGGCCCTTAAACTCCATATCATTTGAACCTTCCTGAAGCTGGGGGATTGGAGCTGCTGGATAGAAGGGGGGGGGTGAGTCAGAGAGACAAAAAGACTGATGTAGGTGGGGGCCCTTAAACTCCATATCATTTGAACCTTCCTGAAGCTGGGATTGGAGCTCCTGGATAGAAGTGGGGGGTGAGTCACAGAGAGACAAAGAGACTGAGGTGGGGGCCCTTAAAAACCATATCATTTGAACCTTCCTGAAGCTGGGATTGGAGCTGCTGGATAGAAGGGGGGGAGTCACAGAGAGAAAAAGAGACTGAGGTGGGGGCCCTTAAACTCCATATCATTTGAACCTTCCTGAAGCTGGGATTGGAGCTGCTGGATAGAAGGGGGGTGAGTCAGAGAGACAAAGAGACTGAGGTGGGGGCCCTTAAACTCCATATCATTTGAACCTTCCTGAAGCTGGGATTGGAGCTGCTGGATAGAGGGGGGGGGTGAGTCAGAGAGACAAAGAGACTGAGGTGGGGGCCCTTAAACTCCATATCATTTGAACCTTCCTGAAGCTGGGATTGGAGCTGCTGGATAGAAGTGGGGGGTGAGTCAGAGAGACAAAAAGAGACTGAGGTGGGGGCCCTTAAACTCCATATCATTTGAACCTTCCTGAAGCTGGGATTGGAGCTGCTGGATAAGGGGGGGGGGTGAGTCACAGAGACAAAGAGACTGAGGGTGGGGGCCCTTAAACTCCATATCATTTGAACCTTCCTGAAGCTGGGATTGGAGCTGCTGGATAGAAGGGGGGGGGGTGAGTCACAGAGACAAAGAGACTGACTGAGGGGGGCCCTTAAACTCCATATCATTTGAACCTTCCTGAAGCTGGGATTGGAGCTTCCTGAAGCTGCTTCTGAGCAGGAGGGCTGGGGGATTGAGGCTGGGATTGGAGAGCTGGATACAAGAGAGTCAGAGAGAAGAGGTGAGGGGGCCCTTAAACTCCATATCATTTGAACCTTCCTGAAGCTGGGATTGGAGCTGCTGGATAGAAGGGGGGGTGAGTCAGAGAGACAAAAAGAGACTGAGGTGGGGGGGCCCTTAAACTCCATATCATTTGAACCTTCCTGAAGCTGGGATTGGAGCTGCTGGGAAGGGGGGTGAGTCAGAGAGACAAAGGACTGAGACTGTGGGGGGCCCTTAAACTCCATATCTTTGAACCTTCCTGAAGGGGGGGATTGGAGCTGCTGGATAGAAGAGTCACAAGAGACAAAGAGACTGAGGTGGGGGCCCTTAAACTCCATATCATTTGAACCTTCCTGAAGGGGATTGGAGCTGCTGGATAGAAGGGGGGGGGGGTGAGTCAGAGAGACAAAGAGAAGGTGGGGGCCCCTTAAACTCCATATCATTTGAAGCTTCCTGAAGCTGGGATTGGAGCTGCTGGATAGAAGGGGGGGGTGAGTCAGAGAGACAAAGAGACTGAGGTGGGGGCCCTTAAACTCCATATCATTTGAACCTTCCTGAAGCTGGGATTGGATTGGAGCTGCTGGATAGAAGGGGGGTGAGTCAGAGAGACAAAGAGACTGAGGTGGGGGCCCTTAAACTCCATATCATTTGAACCTTCCTGAAGCTGGGATTGGAGCTGCTGGATAGAAGGGGGGGGTGAGTCAGAGAGACAAAAAGAGACTGAGGTGGGGGGGCCTTTAAACTCCATATCATTTGAACCTTCCTGAAGCTGGGATTGGAGCTGCTGGATAGAAGGGGGGGGTGAGTCAGAGAGACAAAGAGACTGAGGTGGGGGCCCTTAAACTCCATATCATTTGAACCTTCCTGAAGCTGGGATTGGAGCTGCTGGATAGAAGTGGGGGGTGAGTCAGAGACAAAGGGAGACTGAGGTGGGGGCCCTTAAACTCCATTATCATTTGAACCTTCCTGAAGCTGGGATTGGAGCTGCTGGATAGATAGAAGGGGGGGGTGAGTCAGAGAGACAAAGAGACTGAGGTGGGGGGCCCTTAAACTCCATATCATTTGAACCTTCCTGAAGCTGGGATTGGAGCTGCTGGATAGAAGGGGGGGGGGGGGGGTGAGTCACAGAGACAAAAAGAGACTGAGGTGGGGGCCCTTAAACTCCATATCATTTGAACCTTCCTGAAGCTGGGCTGGATTGGAGCTGCTGGATAGAAGGGGGGGGGGTGAGTCAGAGAGACAAAAGAGACTGAGGTGGGGGCCCTTTAAACTCCATATCATTTGAACCTTCCTGAAGCTGGGATTGGAGCTGCTGGATAGAAGGGGGGGTGAGTCAGAGAGACAAAGAGACTGAGGTGGGGGCCCTTAAACTCCATATCATTTGAACCTTCCTGAAGCTGGGATTGGAGCTGCTGGATAGAAGGGGGGGTGAGTCAGAGAGACAAAGACTGACTGAGGTGGGGGCCCTTAAACTCCATATCATTTGAACCTTCCTGAAGCTGGGATTGGAGCTGATTGATAGAAGGGGGGGTGAGTCAGAGAGACAAAGAGACTGAGGTGGGGGCCCTTAAACTCCATATCATTTGAACCTTCCTGAAGCTGGGATTGGAGCTGCTGGATAGAAGGGGGTGAGTCAGAGAGACAAAGAGACTGAGGTGGGGGCCCTTAAACTCCATATCATTTGAACCTTCCTGAAGCTGGGATTGGAGCTGCTGGATATAAAGGGGGGTGAGTCACAGAGACAAAGAGACTGAGGTGGGGGCCCTTAAACTCCATATCATTTGAACCTTCCTGAAGCTGGGATTGGAGCTGCTGGATAGACGGGGGGGAGTGAGTCAGAGAGACAAAGAGACTGAGGTGGGGGCCCTTAAACTCCATATCATTTGAACCTTCCTGAAGCTGGGATTGGAGCTGCTGGATAGAAGGGGGGTGAGTCACAGAGACAAAGAGACTGAGGTGGGCCCTTAAACTCCATATCATTTGAACCTTCCTGAAGCTGGGATTGGAGCTGCTGGATAGAAGGGGGGTGAGTCAGAGTGACAAAAGAGACTAAGGTGGGGGCCTGTAAACTCCATATCATTTGAACCTTCCTGAAGCTGGGATTGGAGCTGCTGGATAGAAGGGGGGGGTGAGTCACAGAGAGACAAAGAGACTGAGGTGGGGGGCCTTTAAACTCCATATCATTTGAACCTTCCTGAAGCTGGGATTGGAGCTGCTGGATAGAAGGGGGGGTGAGTCACAGAGACAGACTGAGGTGGGGGCCCTTAAACTCCATATCATTTGAACCTTCCTGAAGCTGGGATTGGAGCTGCTGGATAGAAGGGGGGTGATTCAGAGAGACAAAAGAGACTGAGGTGGGGGCCCTTAAACACCATATCATTTGAACCTTCCTGAAGCTGGGATTACAGCTGCTGGATAGAAGGGGGGGGGGGTGAGTCAGAGAGACAAAGAGACTGAGGGGGGGGCCCTTAAACTCCATATCATTTGAACCTTCCTGAAGCTGGGATTGGAGCTGCTGGATAGAAGGGGGGGTCACAGAGACAAAAAGAGACTGAGGTGGGGGCCCTTTAAACTCCATATCATTTGAACCTTCCTGAAGCTGGGATTGGAGCTGCTGGATAGAAAGGGGGGGAGAGAGTCAGAGAGAAAAAGAGACTGAGGTGGGGGGCCCCTTAAACTCCATATCATTTGAACCTTCCTGAAGCTGGGATTGGAGCTGCTGGATAGAAGGGGGTGAGTCAGAGAGACAAAGAGACTGAGGTGGGGGCCCTTAAACTCCATATCATTTGAACCTTCCTGAAGCTGGGGATTGGAGCTGCTGGATAGAAGGGGGGGTGAGTCACAGAGAGACAAAGAGACTGAGGTGGGGGCCCTTAAACTCCATATCATTTGAACCTTCCTGAAGCTGGGATTGGAGCTGCTGGATAGAGGGGGGGGGGTGAGTCACAGAGAGACAAAGAGACTGAGGTGGGGGCCCTTAAACTCCATATCATTTGAACCTTCCTGAAGCTGGGATTGGAGCTGCTGGATAGAAGGGGGGTGAGTCAGAGAGAAAAGAGACTGAGGTGGGGGCCCTTAAACTCCATATCATTTGAACCTTCCTGAAGCTGGGATTGGAGCTGCTGGATAGAAGGGGGGGGGGTGAGTCAGAGAGACAAAGAGACTGAGGTGGGGGCCCTTTAAACTCCATATCATTTGAACCTTCCTGAAGCTGGGATTGGAGCTGCTGGATAGAAGGGGGGGAGTCAGAGAGACAAAGAGACTGAGGTGGGGGCCCTTAAACTCCATATCATTTGAACCTTCCTGAAGCTGGGGATTGGAGCTGCTGGATAGAAGGGGGGGTGAGTCAGAGAGACACAAAGAGACTGAGGGGGGGGCCCTTAAAAACTCCATATCATTTGAACCTTCCTTCCTGAGCTGGGATTGGAGCTGCTGGATTGAAGGGGGGGGGTGAGTCAGAGAGACAAAGAGACTGAGGTGGGGGCCCTTAAACTCCATATCATTTGAACCTTCCTGAAGCTGGGATTGGAAGGGGGTGAGTCAGAGAGGAGGACTGAGGTGGGGGCCCTTAAACTCCATATCATTTGAACCTTCCTGAGCTGGGATTGGAGCTGCTGGATAGAAGGGGGGGGGGAGTGAGACAGAGACAAAAAGAGACTGAGGGGGGGCCCCTTAAACTCCATATCATTTGAACCTTCCTGAAGCTGGGGATTGGAGCTGCTGGATAGAAGGGGGGGGGGTGAGTCAGAGAGACAAAGAGACTGAGGTGGGGGCCCTTTAAACTCCATATCATTTGAACCTTCCTGAAGCTGGGATTGGAGCTGCTGGATAGAAGGGGGGGTGAGTCATAGAGAGACAAAGAGACTGAGGTGTGGGGGGCCCTTAAACTCCATATCATTTGAACCTTCCTGAAGGGATTGGAGCTGCTGGATAGAAGGGGGGTGAGTCAGAGAGACAAAGAGGGAGTGGGGGCCCTTAAACTCCATATCATTTGAACCTTCCTGAGGCTGGGATTGGAGCTGCTGGATAAAGAGAGACAAAAAGACTGAGGGGGGGCCCTTAAACTCCATATCATTTGAACCTTCCTGAAGCTGGGATTGGAGCTGCTGGATAGATAGAGGGGGGGTGAGTCAGAGAGAAAAAGAGACTGAGGTGGGGGCCCTTTAAACTCCATTTCATTTGAACCTTCCTGAAGCTAAGATTGGAGCTGCTGGATGGATGTGGGGGGTGAGTCAGAGAGACAAAGAGACTGAGGTGGGGGCCCTTAAACTCCATATCATTTGAACCTTCCTGAAGCTGGGATTGGAGCTGCTGGATAGAAGGGGGGGTGAGTCACAGAGACAAAGAGACTGAGGTGGGGGCCCTTAAACTCCATATCATTTGAACCTTCCTGAAGCTGGGATTGGAGCTGCTGGATAGAAGGGGGGGGTGAGTCAGAGAGACAAAGAGACTGAGGTGGGGGCCCTTAAACTCCATATCATTTGAACCTTCCTGAAGCTGGGATTGGAGCTGCTGGATAGAAGGGGGTGAGTCAGAGAGACAAAAAGGACTGAGGTGGGGGCCCTTAAACTCCATATCATTTGAACCTTCCTGAAGCTGGGATTGGAGCTGCTGGATAGGGGGGGGGGGTGAGTCACAGAGACAAAGAGACTGAGGGGGGGGCCCCTTTAAACTCCATATCATTTGAACCTTCCTGAAGCTGGGATTGGAGCTGCTGGATAGAAGGGGGGGGGGGGTGAGTCACAGAGAGACAAAAAGAGACTGAGGTGGGGGCCCTTAAAACTCCATATCATTTGAACCTTCCTGAAGCTGGGATGGGAGCTGCTGGATAGAAGGGGGGTGAGTCACAGAGACAAAGAGACTGAGGTGGGGGCCCTTAAACTCCATATCATTTGAACCTTCCTGAAGCTGGGATGAGCTGCTGCTGGATAGGGGGGGGGGGTGAGTCAGAGAGACAAAGAGACTGAGGGGGGGCCCCTTAAACTCCATATCATTTGAACCTTCCTGAAGCTGGGATTGGAGCTGCTGCTGGATAGAAGGGGGGTGAGTCAGAGAGACAAAGAGACTGAGGAGGTGGGGGCCCTTTAAACTCCATATCATTTGAACCTTCCTGAAGCTGGGATTGGAGCTGCTGGATAGAAGGGGGGGTGAGTCAGAGAGACAAAGAGACTGAGGTGGGGGCCTTTAAACACCATATCATTTGAACCTTCCTGAAGCTGGGATTAGAGCTGCTGGATAGAAGGGGGGGTGAGTCAGAGAGACAAAAGAGACTGAGGTGGGGGCCCTTAAACTCCATATCATTTGAACCTTCCTGAAGCTGGGATTGGAGCTGCTGGATAGAAGGGGGGTGAGTTCAGAGAGACAAAGAGGACTGAGAGGGGGGCCCTTTAAACTCCATATCATTTTAACCTTCCTGAAGCTGGGATTGGAGCTGCTGGATAGAGGGGGGGTGGGGGGGAGTCAGAGAGACAAAAAGACTGAGGGGGGGGATCATTTGAACCTTCCTGAGCTGGGATTGGAGCTGCTGGATAGAAGGGGGTGTCAGAGAGAAAAAGAGACTGAGGTGGGGGCCCTTTAAACTCCATATCATTTGAACCTTCCTGAAGCTGGGGATTGGAGCTGCTGGATAGAAGGGGGGGTGAGTCAGAGAGAAAAGAGACTGAGGTGGGGGCCTTTAAACTCCATATCATTTGAACCTTCCTGAAGCTTGGGATTGGGAGCTGCTGGATAGAAGGGGGGGTGAGTCAGAGAGACAAAGAGACTGGGGTGGGGGGCCCTTAAACTCCATATCATTTGAACCTTCCTGAAGCTGGGATTGGAGCTGCTGGATAGAAGGGGGGGGGGGAGAGAGGACCTGACTGAGGTGGGGGCCCTTTAAACTCATATCATTTGAACCTTCCTGAAGCTGGGATTGGAGCTGCTGGATAGAAGGGGGGGGGGAGTCAGAGAGACAAAAAAGAGACTGAGGTGGGGGCCCTTTAAACTCCATATCATTTGAACCTTCCTGAAGCTGGGATTGGAGCTGCTGGATAGAAGGGGGGGGGTGAGTCAGAGAGACAAAAAGAGACTGAGGTGGGGCCCCTTAAACTCCATATCATTTGAACCTTCCTGAAGCTGGGATTGGAGCTGCTGGATAGAAGGGGGGTGAGTCAGAGAGACAAAAGAGACTGAGGTGGGGGCCCTTTAAACTCCATTTCATTTGAACCTTCCTGAAGCTGGGATTGGAGCTGCTGGATAGAAGGGGGGGGAGTCAGAGAGACAAAAAAGAGACTGAGGTGGGGGGCCCTTAAACTCCATATCATTTGAACCTTCCTGAAGCTGGGATTGGAGCTGCTGGATAGAAGGGGGGGGAGGAGAGAGACAAAGGACTGAGGTAGGGGGGCCCTTTAACTCTATATCATTTGAACCTTCCTGAAGCTGGGATTGGAGCTGCTGGATAGAAGGGGGGGTGAGTCAGAGAGACAAAAAGACTGAGGTGCGGGGCCTTTAAACTCCATATCATTTGAATTTGAACCTTCCTGAAGGCTGGGGATTGGAGCTGCTGGATAGAAGGGGGGGGGAGTCAGAGAGACAAAAAAGGACTGAGGGTGGGGGCCCTTAAACTCCATATCATTTGAACCTTCCTGAAGCTGGGATTGGAGCTGCTGGATACAAGGGGGGGGGTGAGTCAGAGAGAAAAAGGACTGAGGTGGGGGCCCTTAAACTCCATATCATTTGAAACCTTCCTGAAGCTGGGGATTGGAGCTGCTGGATAGAAGGGGGGGGGGGGAGAGTCAGAGAGAGACAAAGAGACTGAGGTGGGGGCCCTTAAACTCCATATCATTTGAACCTTCCTGAAGCTGGGATTGGAGAGCTGCTGGATAGAAGGGGGGGGGGAGTCAGAGAGACAAAGAGACTGAGGTGGGGGCCCCTAAACTCCATATCATTTGAACCTTCCTGAAGCTGGGATTGGAGCTGCTGGATAGAAGGGGGGGGGGGTGAGTCAGAGAGACAAAAAGAGACTGAGGTGGGGGCCCTTAAACTCCATATCATTTGAACCTTCCTGAAGCTGGGGATTGGAGCTGCTGGATAGAAGGGGGGGTGAGTCAGAGAGAAAAGGACTGAGGTGGGGGCCCTTTAAACTCCATTTCATTTGAACCTTCCTGAAGCTGGGGATTGGAGCTGCTGGATAGAAGGGGGGGTGAGTCAGAGAGACAAAAAGAGACTGAGGGGGGGCCCTTAAACTCCATATCATTTGAACCTTCCTGAAGCTGGGATTGGAGCTGCTGGATAGAAGTGGGGGGTGAGTCAGAGAGAAAAAGGACTGAGGTGGGGGCCCTTAAACTCCCATTCATTTGAACCTTCCTGAAGCTGGGATTGGAGCTGCTGGATAGAAGGGGGGGGGGGTGAGTCAGAGAGACAAAGAGACTGAGGTGGGGGCCCTTAAACTCCATATCATTTGAACCTTCCTGAAGCTGGGATTGGAGCTGCTGGATAGAAGGGGGGGGTGAGTCACAGAGACAAAAAGAGACTGAGGTGGGGGCCCTTAAACTCCATATCATTTGAACCTTCCTGAAGCTGGGGATTGGAGCTGCTGGATAGAAGGGGGGGTCAGAGAGTCAAAGAGACAAAGAGACTGATGTGAGGGCCCTTAAACTCCATATCATTTGAACCTTCCTGAAGCTGGGATTGGAGCTGCTGGATAGAAGGGGGGGAGTCAGAGAGAGAAAAAGAGACTGAGGTGGGGGCCCTTTAAACTCCATATCATTTGAACCTTCCTGAAGCTGGGATTGGAGCTGCTGGATAGAAGGGGGGGGGGTGAGTCAGAGAGACAAAAGAGACTGAGGTGGGGGCCCTTTAAACTCCATATCTTTTTGAACCTTCCTGAAGCTGGGATTGGAGCTGCTGGATAGAAGGGGGGTGAGTCAGAGAGACAAAAAGGACTGAGGTGGGGGCCCTTAAACTCCATATCATTTGAACCTTCCTGAAGCTGAAGCTGGGGATTGGAGCTGCTGGATAGAAGGGGGGGGGAGTCACAGAGACAAAGAGACTGAGGTAGGGGCCCTTAAACTCCATATCATTTGAACCTTCCTGAGCTGGGATTGGAGCTGCTGGATAGAAGGGGGGGAGTCAGAGAGACAAAAAGGACTGAGGTAGGGGCCCTTAAACTCCATTTCATTTGAACCTTCCTGAGGCTGGGGATTGGAGCTGCTGGATAAGGGGGGGGGGGAGTCAGAGAGACACAAAGAGACTGAGGTGGGGGCCCTTAAACTCCATATCATTTTGAAACCTTCCTGAAGCTGGGATTGGAGCTGCTGGATACAAGGGGGGGAGTCACAGAGACAAAGAGACTGAGGTGGGGGCCCTTAAAACTCCATATCATTTTGAACCTTCCTGAAGCTGGGGATTGGAGCTGCTGGATAGAAGGGGGGGGAGTCAGAGAGAGAAAAGAGACTGAGGTGGGGGCCCTTAAACTCCTCCATATCATTTGAACCTTCCTGAAGCTGGGATTGGAGCTGCTGGATAGAAGGGGGGGGAGTGAGTCAGAGAGAGAAAGAGGACTGAGGTGGGGGCCCTTAAACTCCATATCATTTGAACCTTCCTGAAGCTGGGATTGGAGCTGCTGGATACAAGGGGGGAGTCAGAGTCAGAGAGAAGAAGACTGACTGAGGTGGGGGCCCTTAAACTCCATATCATTTGAACCTTCCTGAAGCTGGGATTGGAGCTGCTGGATAGAAGGGGGGGGAGTCAGAGAGAGACAAAGAGACTGAGGTGGGGGCCCCTTAAACTCCATTTCATTTGAACCTTCCTGAAGCTGGGGATTGGAGCTGCTGGATAGAGGGGGGGTGAGTCAGAGACAAAAAAAAAGAGACTGAGGGGGGGCCCTTAAACTCCATATCATTTGAACCTTCCTGAAGCTGGGATTGGAGCTGCTGGATAGAAGGGGGGGGGAGTCAGAGAGACAAAAGAGAGACTGAGGTGGGGGCCCTTAAACTCCATATCATTTGAACCTTCCTGAAGCTGGGATTGGAGCTGCTGGATAGAAGGGGGGGAGTCAGAGAGTCAGAGAAAAGGACTGAGGTGGGGGCCCTTAAAACTCCATATCATTTGAACCTTCCTGAAGCTGGGATTGGAGCTGCTGGATACAAAGGGGGGGGGTGAGTCAGAGAGACAAAAAGAGACTGAGGTAGGGGCCCTTAAACTCCATATCATTTGAACCTTCCTGAAGCTGGGGATTGGAGCTGCTGGATAGAAGGGGGGGGTGAGTCAGAGAGAAAAGAGACTGAGGTAGGGGGGCCCTTAAACTCCATATCATTTGAACCTTCCTGAAGCTGGGATTGGAGCTGCTGGATAGAAGGGGGGGGGTGTGGCTGGGGGCCCTTAAACTCCATATCATTTGAACCTTCCTGAAGGGGGGAGCTGCTGGATAGAAAAGAGACACAAAAAGGACTGAGGTGGGGGCCCTTAAACTCCATTTCATTTGAACCTTCCTGAAGCTGGGATTGGAGCTGCTGGATAGAATTGAGAGACAAAGAGACTGAGGGGGGCCCTTTAAACTCCATATCATTTGAACCTTCCTGAAGCTGGGATTGGAGCTGCTGGATAAGGGGGGGGTGAGTCAGAGAGACAAAGAGACTGAGGTGGGGGCCCTTAAACTCCATTCATTTGAACCTTCCTGATTGGCTGGGATTGGAGCTGCTGGATAGAAGGTGGGTGAGTCAGAGAGACAAAAAGACTGAGGGTAGGGGCCCTTAAACTCCATATCATTTGAACCTTCCTGAAGCTGGGATTGGAGCTGCTGGATAGAAGGGGGGGGGAGGGAGTCAGAGAGACAAAAAGCTGAGGTGGGGGGCCCTTTAAACTCCATTTCATTTGAACCTTCCTGAAGCTGGGGATTGGAGCTGCTGGATAGAGGGGGGGGGGTGAGTCAGAGAGACAAAAAGGACTGAGGTGGGGGCCCTTAAACTCCATATCATTTGAACCTTCCTGAAGCTGGGATTGGAGCTGCTGGATAGAAGGGGGGGTGAGTCAGAGAGACACAAAGAGACTGAGGTGGGGGCCCTTAAACTCCATATCATTTGAACCTTCCTGAAGCTGGGATTGGAGCTGCTGGATAGAAGGGGGGGTGAGTCAGAGAGACAAAGAGACTGAGGTGGGGGCCCTTAAACTCCATATCATTTGAACCTTCCTGAAGGCTGGGGATTGGAGCTGCTGGATAGGGGGGGGGGAGTCAGAGAGAGACAAAAGAGACTGAGACTGGTGAGGGGGGGGGCCCTTAAACTCCATATCATTTGAACCTTCCTGAAGCTGGGATTGGAGCTGCTGGAAGAAGGGGGGGGAGTCAGAGAGACAAAAAGGACTGGGGGGGCCCTTTAAACTCCATATCATTTGAACCTTCCTGAAGCTGGGATTGGAGCTGCTGGATAGAAGGGGGGGGTGAGTCAGAGAGACAAAAAGACTGACTGAGGGGGGCCCTTTTAAAAACTCCATATCATTTGAACCTTCCTGAGGCTGGGGATTGGAGCTGCTGGATACAAGGGGGGGTGAGTCAGAGAGACAAAAAGGACTGATGTGGGGGCCCTTAAACTCCATTTCATTTGAACCTTCTGAACCTTCCTGGCTGGGATTGGAGCTGCTGGAAGGGGGGGGGGGGAGTCAGAGAGACAAAAAGGACTGATGTGGGGGCCCGTTAACTCCATCTCATTTTAACCTTCCTGAAGCGGCTGGGATTGGAGCTGCTGGATACAGGGGGGGAGTCAGTGAGACAAAAAGGACTGAGGTGGGGGCCCTTAAACTCCATATCATTTGAACCTTCCTGAAGCTGGGATTGGAGCTGCTGGATAGAAGGGGGGGAGTCAGAGAGACAAAGAGACTGAGGAGGGGGGGCCCTTAAACTCCATATCATTTGAACCTTCCTGAAGCTGGGATTGGAGCTGCTGGATAAGGGGGGGGGTGAGTCAGAGAGAAAAAAAGGACTGAGGGGGGCCCTTAAACTCCATTTCATTTGAACCTTCCTGAAGGCTGGGATTGGAGCTGCTGGATAGAAGGGGGGGGAGTCAGAGAGAGACAAAAGAGACTGAGGTGGGGGCCCTTTAAACTCCATTTCATTTGAACCTTCCTGAAGCTGGGGATTGGAGCTGCTGGATAGAAGGGGGGGGGAGTCAGAGGGGACTGAGGTGGGGGCCCTTAAACTCCATATCATTTGAACCTTCCTGAAGCTGGGATTGGAGCTGCTGGATACAAGGGGGGGAGTCAGAGAGACAAAGAGACTGAGGGGGGGGGCCCTTTAAACTCCATATCATTTGAACCTTTCCTGAAGCTGGGGATTGGAGCTGCTGGATAGAAGGGGGGTGAGTCAGAGAGACAAAGAGACTGAGGTGGGGGGGCCCTTAAACTCCATTTCATTTGAACCTTCCTGAAGCTGGGATTGGAGCTGCTGGATAGAAGGGGGGAGTCAGAGAGAGAAAAGAGGACTGAGGTGGGGGGCCCTTAAACTCCATTTCATTTGAACCTTCCTGAAGCTGGGATTGGAGCTGCTGGCTGGATAGAAGGGGGTGAGTCAGAGAAAAAGAGACTGAGGTGGGGGGCCCTTTAAACTCCATATCATTTGAACCTTCCTGAAGCTGGGGATTGGAGCTGCTGGATAGAAGGGGGGGGGTGAGTCAGAGAGACAAAGAGACTGAGGTGGGGGCCCTTAAACTCCATTCATTTGAACCTTCCTGAAGGCTGGGATTGGAGCTGCTGGATAGAGGGGGGGGGGTGAGTCAGAGAGAAAAAGAGACTGAGGTGGGGGCCCTTAAACTCCATTCATTTGAACCTTCCTGAAGCTGGGATTGGAGCTGCTGGGAAGGGGGGGGGGGGGGAGAGAAAGAAGACAGAAAAACTGACTGAGGTGGGGGCCCTTAAACTCCATTCATTTGAACCTTCCTGAAGCTGGGATTGGAGCTGCTGGATACAAGAAGGGGGTCACAGAGAGTCAGAGAGACAAAGAGACTGAGGTGGGGGGCCCTTTAAACTCCATATCATTTGAACCTTCCTGAAGCTGGGATTTGGAGCTGCTGGATAGAAGGGGGGGGGGAGTCAGAGAGACAAAAAGAGACTGAGGTGGGGCCCTTAAACTCCCATCATCATTTGAACCTTCCTGAAGCTGGGATTGGAGCTGCTGGATAGAAGGGGGGTGAGTCAGAGACACAAAGAGACTGAGGTGGGGGCCCCTTAAACTCCATATCATTTGAACCTTCCTGAAGCTGGGATTGGAGCTGCTGGATAGAAGGGGGGGGAGAGTGAGAGACAAAAAGGACTGAGGTGGGGGGCCCTTAAACTCCATATCATTTGAACCTTCCTGAAGCTGGGATTGGAGCTGCTGGAAGGAGAAGGGGGGGGGTGAGTCAGAGAGACAAAGGACTGAGGTGGGGGCCCTTAAAAACTCCATATCATTTGAACCTTCCTGAAGCTGGGATTGGAGCTGCTGGATAGAAGGGGGGGTGAGTCACAGAGAGACAAAGAGGACTGAGGTGGGGGGCCCTTAAACTCCATTTCATTTGAACCTTCCTGAAACCTTCCTGAGGCTCGGATTGGAGCTGCTGGATAGAAGGGGGGTGAGTCAGAGAGACAAAGAGACTGAGGTGGGGGCCCTTAAACTCCATCATTTGAACCTTCCTGAAGCTGGGGATTGGAGCTGCTGGATAGAAGGGGGGGGTGAGTCAGAGAGATAAAGAGACTGAGGTGGGGGCCCTTAAACTCCATATCATTTGAACCTTCCTGAAGCTGTGATTGGAGCTGCTGGATAGAAGGGGGGAGTCAGAGAGACACAGATCCAAGGACTGAGGTGGGGGCCCCTTAAACTCCATATCATTTGAACCTTCCTGAAGCTGGGATTGGAGCTGCTGGATAGAAGGGGGGTGAGTCAGAGAGACAAAGAGACTGAGGTGGGGGCCCTTAAACTCCATTTCATTTGAACCTTCCTGAAGCTGGGATTGGAGCTGCTGGATAGAAGGGGGGGGAGTCAGAGAGACAAAAAGAGACTGAGGTGGGGGCCCTTAAACTCCATTTCATTTGAACCTTCCTGAAGCTGGGGATTGGAGCTGCTGGATAGAGGGGGGGAGTGAGTCAGAGAGACAAAAAGAGACTGAGGTGGGGGCCCTTTAAACTCCATATCATTTGAACCTTCCTGAAGCTGGCTGGGATTGGAGCTGCTGGATACAAGGGGGGGGGTGTCAGAGAGACAAAAAGGACTGAGGTGGGGGCCCTTTAAACTCCATTATCATTTGAACCTCTGAAGCTGGGATTGGAGCTGCTGGATACAAGGGGGGGGTGAGTCAGAGAGACAAAAGGACTGAGGTGGGGGGGCCCTTTAAACTCCATATCATTTGAACCTTCCTGAAGCTGGGGATTGGAGCTGCTGGATAGAGGGGGGGGTGAGTCAGAGAGACAAAAAGACTGAGGTGGGGGCCCTTTAAACTCCATATCATTTGAACCTTCCTGAAGCTGGGGATTGGAGCTGCTGGATAGGGGGGGGGGTGAGTCAGAGAGACAAAGAGACTGAGGTGGGGGCCCTTAAACTCCATATCATTTGAACCTTCCTGAAGCTGGGATTGGAGCTGCTGGATAGAAGGGGGGGAGTGAGTCAGAGAGACAAAGAGACTGAGGTGGGGGCCCTTAAACTCCATATCATTTGAACCTTCCTGAAGCTGGGGATTGGAGCTGCTGGATAGAAGGGGGGGGGGTGAGTCAGAGAGACAAAGAGGACTGAGGTGGGGGCCCTTAACTCCATTCATTTGAACCTTCCTGAAGCTGGGATTGGAGCTGCTGGATAGACGGGGGGTGAGTCAGAGAGACAAAAAGACTGAGGTGGGGGCCCTTAAACTCCATATCATTTGAACCTTCCTGAAGCTGGGATTGGAGCTGCTGGATAGAAGGGGGGGGTGAGTCAGAGAGACAAAGAGACTGAGGTGGGGGCCCTTAAACTCCATATCATTTGAACCTTCCTGAAGCTGGGATTGGAGCTGCTGGATAGAAGGGGGGGGAGAGAGAGAGAGAGACAAAAAGAGACTGAGGTGGGGGCCCTTAAACTCCATTTCATTTGAACCTTCCTGAAGCTGGGATTGGAGCTGCTGCTGGATAGAAGGGGGGGGGGGAGAGTCAGAGAGACAAAAAAGAGACTGAGGGGGGGCCCTTTAAACTCCATTTCATTTGAACCTTCCTGAAGCTGGGATTGGAGCTGCTGACAAGCTGGGATTCAGAGAGAGCTGGGTGGGGGCCCTTGAACTGAAGCTGGGATTGAGAGCTGCTGGATACAAGGGGGTGAGTCAGAGAGACAAAGAGACTGAGGTGGGGGCCCATTAACTCCATTTCATTTGAACCTTCCTGAAGCTGGGATTGGAGCTGCTGGATAGAAGGGGGGGGTGAGTCAGAGAGACAAAAAGAGACTGAGGTGGGGGCCCTTTAAACTCCATATCATTTGAACCTTCCTGAAGCTGGGATTGGAGCTGCTGGATAGAAGGGGGGGAGTCAGAGAGACAAAGAGACTGAGAGGGGGGCCCTTAAACTCCATTCATTTGAACCTTCCTGAGGCTGGGGATTGGAGCTGCTGGATAGAGGGGGGGGAGAGAGTCAGAGAGACAAAGAGGACTGAGGTGGGGGCCCTTTAAAACTCCATTTCATTTGAAACTTTCCTGAAGCTGGGGATTGGAGCTGCTGGATAGAGGGGGGGGGAGAGTCAGAGAGACAAAAAGAGACTGAGGTGTGGGCCCTTAAACTCCATATCATTTGAACCTTCCTGAAGCTGGGATTGGAGCTGCTGGATAGAAGGGGGGTGAGTCAGAGAGACACAAAGAGACTGAGGTGGGGGCCCTTTAAACTCCATATCATTTGAACCTTCCTGAAGCTGGGGATTGGAGCTGCTGGATAGAAGGGGGGGGGGTGAGTCAGAGAGACAAAGAGACTGAGGTGGGGGGCCCTTTAAACTCCATATCATTTGAACCTTCCTGAAGCTGGGGATTGGAGCTGCTGGATAGAGGGGGGGGGGAGTCAGAGAGACAAAAAGAGACTGAGGGGGGGCCCTTAAACTCCAAATCCATTATCATTTGAACCTTCCTGAAGCTGGGATTGGAGCTGCTGGATAAGGGGGGGGGGTGAGTCAGAGAGACAAAGAGACTGAGGTGGGGGCCCTTTAAACTCCATATCATTTTTGAACCTTCCTGAAGCTGGGGGATTGGAGCTGCTGGATAGAAGGGGGGGGTGAGTCAGAGAGACGACTGAGGTGGGGGCCCTTAAACTCCATTCATTTGAACCTTCCTGAAGCTGGGATTGGAGCTGCTGGATAGAAGGGGGGGGGAGTCAGAGAGAAAAAAGAGACTGAGGTGGGGGCCCTTTAAAAACTCCATATCATTTGAACCTTCTGAGGGCTGGGAAGCTGGGGGATTGGAGCTGCTGGACCTTCCTGAAGCTGGGTGGGGCTGTGAGAAGAGAGGGTGAGTCAAGAGGATGACTGACTGGTGGGGCCCTTTAAACTCCATATCATTTGAACCTTCCTGAAGCTGGGATTGGAGCTGCTGGATAGAAGGGGGGGGGGGGGTGAGTCAGAGAGACAAAAAGAGACTGAGGTGGGGGCCCTTAAACTCCATATCATTTGAACCTTCCTGAAGCTGGGGATTGGAGCTGCTGGATAGAAGGGGGGGTGAGTCACAGAGACAAAAAAGACTGACTGAGGTGGGGGCCCTTTAACTCCATATCATTTGAACCTTCCTGAGGCTGGGGATTGGAGCTGCTGGATAGAAAGGGGGGGAGTCAGAGTCAGAGAGACAAAGAGACTGAGGGGGGGCCCTTAAACTCCATATCATTTGAACCTTCCTGAAGCTGGGATTGGAGCTGCTGGATTGGAGCTGCTGGATAGAAGGGGGGGGGTGGGAGTCAGAGAGAGAAGAGAAAGAGACTGATGAGGGGGGCCCTTTAAACTCCATATCATTTGAACCTTCCTGAAGCTGGGATTGGAGCTGCTGGATAGAAGGGGGGGAGTCACAGAGACAAAAAGACTGAGACTGAGGTAGGGGCCCTTAAACTCCATATCATTTGAACCTTCCTGAAGCTGGGATTGGAGCTGCTGGATAAGGGGGGGGGGGGGGAGAGTCAGAGAGACAAAGAGACTGAGGTGGGGGCCCTTTAAACTCCATATCATTTGAACCTTCGAAGCTGGGGATTGGAGCTGCTGGATAGAAGGGGGGGGGGGGAGTCAGAGAGACAAAGAGACTGAGGTGGGGGGCCCTTAAACTCCATATCATTTGAACCTTCCTGAAGCTGGGATTGGAGCTGCTGGATAGAAGGGGGGGTGAGTCAGAGAGACAAAAAGGACTGAGGGGGGGGCCCTTAAACTCCATATCATTTGAACCTTCCTGAAGCTGGGATTGGAGCTGCTGGATAGAAGGGGGGGGGGGTGTCAGAGTCAGAGAGACAAAGAGACTGAGGTGGGGGCCCTTAAACTCCATATCATTTGAACCTTCCTGAAGCTGGGATTGGAGCTGCTGGATAGAAGGGGGGTGAGTCAGAGAGACAAAAAGACTGAGGTGGGGGCCCTTAAACTCCATATCATTTGAACCTTCCTGAAGCTGGGGATTGGATTGGAGCTGCTGGATAGAAGGGGGGGGGAGTCAGTCAGAGACAAAGAGACTGAGGTGGGGCCCTTAAACTCCATTTCATTTGAAACCTTCCTGAAGCTGGGGATTGGAGCTGCTGGATAGAGGGGGGGGTGAGTCAGAGAGACAAAGAGACTGACTGAGGTGGGGGCCCTTAAACTCCATATCATTTGAACCTTCCTGAAGCTGGGATTGGAGCTGCTGCTGGATAGAAGGGGGGGTGAGTCAGAGAGAGACAAAGAGACTGAGGTGGGGGCCCTTAAACTCCATATCATTTGAACCTTCCTGAAGCTGGGATTGGAGCTGCTGGGAAGCTGCTGGAAAGAGACTGAGGGGGGCCCTTTAAAGTCCATATCATTTGAACCTTCCTGAAAGAGCTCCTGGATAAAGGACTCAGAGAGACAAAAAGGACTGAGGTGGGGGCCCCCTTTAAACTCCATATCATTTGAACCTTCCTGAAGGCTGGGATTGGAGCTGCTGGATACAAGGGGGGTGAGTCAGAGAGACAAAGAGGACTGAGGTGGGGGGCCCTTAAAACCATATCATTTGAACCTTCCTGAAGCTGGGATTGGAGCTGCTGGATAGAAGGGGGGTGAGTCAGAGAGAGACAAAGAGGACTGAGGTGGGGGCCCTTAAACTCCATATCATTTGAACCTTCCTGAAGCTGGGATTGGAGCTGCTGGATAGAAGGGGGGGGGTGAGTCAGAGAGAGAAAAAAAGGACTGAGGTGGGGGCCCTTAAACTCCATATCATTTGAATTTCCTCCTGAAGCTGGGATTGGAGCTGCTGGATAGAAGGGGGGGGGGGAGTCACAGAGACAAAGAGGACTGAGGTGGGGGCCCTTAAACTCCATATCATTTGAACCTTCCTGAAGCTGGGATTGGAGCTGCTGGATAGAAGGGGGGTGAGTCACAGAGACACAAAGAGACTGAGGTGGGGGCCCTTAAACTCCATATCATTTGAACCTTCCTGAAGCTGGGATTGGAGCTGCTGGATAGAAGGGGGGGGTGAGTCAGAGAGACAAAGAGACTGAGGTGGGGGCCTTAAACTCCATATCATTTGAACCTTCCTGAAGCTGGGATTGGAGCTGCTGGATAAAAGGGGGGTGAGTCAGAGAGACAATGACTGACTGAGGTGGGGGCCCTTAAACTCCATATCATTTGAACCTTCCTGAAGCTGGGATTGGAGCTGCTGGATACAAGGGGGGGGTGAGTCACAGAGAGACAAAGAGACTGAGGTGGGGGGCCCTTAAACTCCATATCATTTGAACCTTCCTGAAGCTGGGGATTGGAGCTGCTGGATAGAGGGGGGGGGTCAGAGAGTCAGAGAGACAAAAGAGGACTGAGGTGGGGGCCCTTAAACTCCATTTCATTTGAACCTTCCTGAAGCTGGGATTTGGAGCTGCTGGATAGAAGGGGGGGGGTGAGTCAGAGAGACAAAAGAGGACTGAGGTGGGGGGCCCTTAAACTCCATTTCATTTGAACCTTCCTGAAGCTGGGATTGGAGCTGCTGGATAGAAGGGGGGGTGAGTCAGAGAGACAAAGAGACTGAGGTGGGGGCCCCTTAAAACTCCATATCATTTGAACCTTCCTGAGCTGGGATTGGAGCTGGATTGGAGCTGCTGGATAGAAGGGGGAGTCAGAGAGAGACAAAGAGACTGAGGTGAGGGGGGGGGCCCTTAAACTCCATTTCATTTGAACCTTCCTGAAGCTGGGGGGATTGGAGCTGCTGGATAGAAGGGGGGGGGGGGTCAGTCAGAGAGACAAAAAGGACTGAGGTGGGGGCCCTTAAACTCCATATCATTTGAACCTTCCTGAAGCTGGGATTGGAGCTGCTGGATAGAAGGGGGGTGAGTCAGAGAGAAAAAGAGACTGAGGTAGGGCCCCTTTAAACTCCATATCATTTGAACCTTCCTGAAGCTGGGATTGGAGCTGCTGGATACAAGGGGGGAGTCAGAGAGAGACAAAAGACTGACTGGTGGGGGCCCTTAAACTCCATATCATTTGAACCTTCCTGAGGCTGGGGATTGGAGCTGCTGGATAGAAGGGGGGTGAGTCAGAGAGACAAAGACTGACTGAGGTGGGGGCCCCCTTAAACTCCATATCATTTGAACCTTCCTGAAGCTGGGATTGGAGCTGCTGGATAGAAGGGGGGGTGAGTCAGAGAGACAAAGAGACTGAGGTGGGGGCCCTTAAACTCCATTATCATTTGAACCTTCCTGAAGCTGGGATTGGAGAAGCTGGCTGGATAGAAGGGGGGTGAGTCAGAGAGACAAAAAGACTGAGGGGGGGCCCTTAAACTCCATATCATTTGAACCTTCCTGAGCTGGGCTGGGGATTGGAGCTGCTGGATAGAAGGGGGGGGAGTGAGAGAGACAAAAAGAGGACTGAGGTGGGGGCCCTTAAACTCCATATCATTTGAACCTTCCTGAAGCTGGGATTGGAGCTGCTGGATAGAAGGGGGGGGGGAGTGAGAGAGACAAAAAGAGACTGAGGTGGGGGCCCCTTAAACTCCATATCATTTGAACCTTCCTGAAGCTGGGATTTGAGAGCTGCTGGATAGAAGGGGGTGAGAGTCTAGAGTCACAGAGAGAAAAGGACTGAGGTGGGGGGCCCTTAAACTCCATATCATTTGAACCTTCCTGAAGCTGGGATTGGAGCTGCTGGATAGAGGGGGGGGGGGGGGGTGAGTCAGAGAGAAAAAGAGACTGAGGTGGGGGCCCTTTAAACTCCATATCATTTGAACCTTCCTGAAAGGCTGGGATTGGAGCTGCTGGATAAGGGGGGGGGGTGAGTCAGAGAGAAAAAGAGACTGAGGTGGGGGCCCTTAAACTCCATATCATTTGAACCTTCCTGAAGCTGGGATTGGAGCTGCTGGATAGAAGGGGGGTGAGTCAGAGAGACAAAGAGGACTGAGGTGGGGGCCCTTAAACTCCATATCATTTGAACCTTCCTGAAGGCTGGGGATTGGAGCTGCTGCTGGATACAAGGGGGGGGGTGAGTCAGAGAGAAAAAAGGACTGAGGTGGGGGGGCCCTTTAAACTCCATTTCATTTGAATTTGAGCTGGGATTGGAGCTGCATGGGGGGAGGCTGGGATTGGACTCCATCCATTTGGAGCTGCTGGATAGCTGGGGGGGGGGAGTGAGTCACAGAGAAAAGGACTGAGGGGGGGCCCTTAAACTCCATATCATTTGAACCTTCCCTGAAGCTGGGATTGGAGCTGCTGGATAGAAGGGGGGGAGTCAGAGAGACAAAGAGAAGGACTGAGGGGGGCCCTTTAAACTAAACTCCATTTCATTTGAACCTTCCTGAAGCTGGGATTGGAGCTGCTGGATAGAAAGGGGGGGGTGAGTCAGAGAGACAAAAAGAGACTGAGGTGGGGGGCCCTTAAACTCCATATCATTTGAACCTTCCTGAAGCTGGGGATTGGGAGCTGCTGGATAGAGGGGGGGGGGTGAGTCACAGAGAAAAGAGACTGAGGTGGGGGCCCTTAAACTCCATATCATTTGAACCTTCCTGAAGCTGAAGCTGGGATTGGAGCTGCTGGGATAAAGGGGGGGAGTCAGAGAGACAAAAAGAGACTGAGGTAGGGGCCCTTTAAACTCCATTTCATTTGAACCTTCCTGAAGCTGGGGATTGGAGCTGCTGGATAGAAAGGGGGGGGGAGTCAGAGAGACAAAAAGACTGAGGTGGGGGCCCTTAAACTCCATATCATTTGAACCTTCCTGAAGGCTGGGATTGGAGCTGCTGGATATAGGGGGGGGGTGAGTCAGAGAGACAAAAAGAGACTGAGGTGGGGGGCCCTTTAAACTCCATATCATTTGAACCTTCCTGAAGCTGGGATTGGAGCTGCTGGATAGAAGGGGGGGTGAGTCAGAGAGACAAAAAAGGACTGAGGTGGGGGCCCTTAAACTCCATTTCATTTGAACCTTCCTGAAGCTGGGATTGGAGCTGCTGGATAGAAGGGGGGGGTGAGTCAGAGAGACAAAGAGGACTGAGGTGGGGGCCCTTAAACTCCATATCATTTAAACCTTCCTGAAGCTGGGGATTGGAGCTGCTGGATAGAAGGGGGGTGAGTCAGGGAGACAAAGAGACTGAGGTGGGGACCCTTAAACTCCATATCATTTGAACCGTCCTGAAGCTGGGATTGGAGCTGCTAGAAGGGGGGAGTCACAGAGACAAAGAGGACTGAGGGGGGACTCCTGCTGGAACCTTCCTGGGGGGATTGGAGCTGCTGGATAGGGGGGTGAGTCACAGAGAAAAAGAGACTGAG
Source organism: Natrix helvetica helvetica (assembly GCA_029890345.1). NCBI lineage: Eukaryota > Metazoa > Chordata > Lepidosauria > Squamata > Natricidae > Natrix > Natrix helvetica. The sequence continues at coordinate 181,320 of JAKRSI010000967.1, forward strand.
GTGGGGGCCCTTTAAAAACTCCATATCATTTGAACCTTCCTGAAGCTGGGATTGGAGCTGCTGGATAGAAAGGGGGGTGAGTCAGAGAGACAAAAAGAGACTGAGGGTGGGGGCCCTTTAAACTCCATTTCATTTGAACCTTCCTGAAGCTGGGGATTGGAGCTGCTGGATAGAAGGGGGGGAGTCACAGAGACAAAGAGACTGAGGTGGGGGCCCTTAAACTCCATATCATTTGAACCTTCCTAAGCTGGGGATTGGAGCTGCTGGATAGAAGGGGGGGGAGTCAGAGAGACAAAAAGGACTGAGGTGGGGGCCCTTAAACTCCATTCATTTGAACCTTCCTGAAGCTGGGATTGGAGCTGCTGGATAGAAGGGGGGTGAGTCAGAGAGACAAAAAGACTGAGGTGGGGGCCCTTAAACTCCATTCATTTGAACCTTCCTGAAGCTGGGATTGGAGCTGCTGGATAGAAGGGGGGTGAGTCAGAGAGACAAAGAGGACTGAGGTGGGGGGCCCTTTAAACTCCATATCATTTGAACCTTCCTGAAGCTGGGGATTGGAGCTGCTGGATAGAAGGGGGGGGGTGAGTCAGAGAGACAAAAGAGGACTGAGGTGGGGGCCCCTTAACTCCATTATCATTTGAACCTTCCTGAAGCTGGGATTGGAGCTGCTGGATAGAAGGGGGGGGGTGAGTCAGAGAGACAAAAAGGACTGAGGTGGGGGCCCTTAAACTCCATTTCATTTTGAACCTTCCTGAAGCTGGGATTGGAGCTGCTGGATAGAAGGGGGGGTGAGTCACAGAGACAAAAAGGACTGAGGTGGGGGGCCCTTTAAACTCCATTTCATTTGAACCTTCCTGAAGCTGGGATTGGAGCTGCTGGATAGAAGGGGGGGTGAGTCAGAGAGAGAAAAGAGACTGAGGTGGGGGCCCTTTAACTCCATATCATTTGAACCTTCCTGAAGCTGGGGATTGGAGCTGCTGGATAGAAGGGGGGGGGGAGTCAGAGAGACAAAAAAAGAGACTGAGGGGGCCCCTTAAACTCCATATCATTTGAACCTTCCTGAAGCTGGGATTGGAGCTGCTGGATAGAAGGGGGGGGTGAGTCACAGAGACAAAAAGAGACTGAGGTGGGGGGCCCTTAAACTCCATTATCATTTGAACCTTCCTGAAGCTGGGATTGGAGCTGCTGGATAGAAGGGGGGGGAGTCAGAGAGACAAAAGAGACTGGGGGGGCCCTTAAACTCCATATCATTTGAACCTTCCTGAAGCTGGGATTGGAGCTGCTGGATAGAAGGGGGGGGGTGAGTCAGAGAGACAAAAAGAGACTGAGGTGGGGGCCCTAAAACTCCATATCATTTGAACCTTCCTGAAGCTGGGGATTGGAGCTGCTGGATAGAAGGGGGGGTGAGTCAGAGAGACAAAAAGGACTGAGGTGGGGGCCCTTAAACTCCATTCATTTGAACCTTCCTGAAGCTGGGGATTGGAGCTGCTGGATAGAAGGGGGGGGGAGTCAGAGAGACAGAGAGAAAAGAGACTGAGGTGGGGCCCTTAAACTCCATATCATTTGAACCTTCCTGAAGCTGGGATTGGAGCTGAGCTGCTGGATAGAGGGGGGGGGGGTGAGTCAGAGAGACAAAGAGGACTGAGGAGGGGCCCTTTAAACTCCATATCATTTGAACCTTCCTGAAGCTGGGGATTGGAGCTGCTGGATAGGTGGGGGGGGGAGTCAGAGAGAGACAAAAGAGGACTGAGGTAGGGGGCCTTAAACTCCATTCATTTGAACCTTCCTGAAGCTGGGGATTGGAGCTGCTGGAAGAAGGGGGGTGAGTCAGAGAGACAAAAAGACTGAGGTGGGGGCCCTTAAACTCCATATCATTTGAACCTTCCTGAAGCTGGGATTGGAGCTGCTGGATAGAAGGGGGGGGGTGAGTCAGAGAGACAAAAAAGGACTGATGGGGGGGCCCTTAAACTCCATATCATTTGAACCTTCCTGAAGCTGGGATTGGAGCTGCTGGATAGAAGGGGGGGTGAGTCAGAGAGACAAAGAGACTGAGGTGGGGGCCCTTAAACTCCATATCATTTGAACCTTCCTGAGGCTGGGGATTGGAGCTGCTGGATACAAGGGGGGGGGGAGTCAGAGAGACAAAGAGGACTGAGGTGGGGGCCCTTAAACTCCATATCATTTGAACCTTCCTGAAGCTGGGATTGGAGCTGCTGGATAAGGGGGGAGTCACAGAGACAAAGAGACTGAGGTGGGGGCCCTTAAACTCCATATCATTTGAACCTTCCTGAGCTGGGATTGGAGCTGCTGGATAGAAGGGGGGGGTGAGTCAGAGAGACAAAAAGAGACTGAGGTAGGGGGGGCCCTTAAACTCCATATCATTTGAACCTTCCTGAAGCTGGGATTGGAGCTGCTGGATAGAGGATGAAGAGTCAGAGAGACAAAGAGGACTGAGGTGGGGGCCCTTAAACTCCATTCATTTGAACCTTCCTGAAGCTGGGGATTGGAGCTGCTGGATAGGGGGGGGGGGGAGTCAGAGAGAAAAAGGACTGAGGTGGGGGCCCTTTAACTCCATATCATTTGAACCTTCCTGAAGCTGGGGGATTGGAGCTGCTGGATAGAAGGGGGGTGAGTCAGAGAGACAAAAAGACTGAGGTGGGGGCCCTTAAACTCCATTTCATTTGAACCTTCCTGAAGCTGGGATTGGAGCTGCTGGATAGAAGGGGGGTGAGTCACAGAGACAAAGAGACTGAGGTGGGGCCCCTTAAACTCCATATCATTTGAACCTTCCTGAAGCTGGGATTGGAGCTGCTGGATACAAGGGGGGGGGAGTCAGAGAGACAAAGAAGGACTGAGGTGGGGGCCCTTAAACTTACTCCATTTCATTTGAACCTTCCTGAAAGGCTGGGATTGGAGCTGCTGGATAGAAGGGGGGGGGGTGAGTCAGAGAGACAAAAAGAGACTGATGAGGTGGGGGCCCTTAAACTCCATATCATTTGAACCTTCCTGAAGCTGGGATTGGAGCTGCTGGATAGAAGGGGGGGAGTCAGAGAGACAAAAGAGGACTGAGGTGGGGGCCCTTAAACTCCATATCATTTGAACCTTCCTGAAGCTGGGATTGGAGCTGCTGGATAGAAGGGGGGGGTGAGTCAGAGAGACAAAGAGACTGAGGTGGGGGGCCCTTTAAACTCCATATCATTTGAACCTTCCTGAAGCTGGGATTGGAGCTGCTGGATAGAAGGGGGGGGGGGTGAGTCACAGAGAAAAAAAGAGACTGAGGTGGGGGCCCTTAAACTCCATATCATTTGAACCTTCCTGAAGCTGGGGATTGGAGCTGCTGGATAGAAGGGGGGGTGAGTCAGAGAGACAAAGAGACTGAGGGGGGCCCTTAAACTCCATTCATTTGAACCTTCCTGAAGCTGGGATTGGAGCTGCTGGATAGAAGGGGGGGGAGTCAGACAGAGAGAAAAAGGACTGAGGTGGGGGCCCTTAAACTCCATATCATTTGAACCTTCCTGAAGGCTGGGGATTGGAGCTGCTGGATAGAAGGGGGGGGGGAGTCAGAGAGAAAAGGACTGAGGTAGGGGCCCTTTAAACTCCATATCATTGAACCTTCCTGAAGCTGGGGATTGGAGCTGCTGGCTGGAGAAGGGGGGGTGAGAGAGAAAAAGGACTGAGGTGGGGGCCCTTAAACTCCATATCATTTGAACCTTCCTGAAGCTGGGATTGGAGCTGCTGGATAGAAGGGGGGGTGATCAGAGAGAAAAAGAGACTGAGGTGGGGCCCTTTAAACTCCATATCATTTGAACCTTCCTGAAGCTGGGATTGGAGCTGCTGGATAGAAGGGGGGGGGAGTCAGAGAGACAAAAGACTGACTGAGGTGGGGGGGCCCTTAAACTCCATATCATTTGAACCTTCCTGAAGCTGGGGATTGGAGCTGCTGGATAGAAGGGGGGGGTGAGTCACAGAGACAAAAAGAGACTGAGGTGGGGGCCCTTAAACTCCATATCATTTGAACCTTCCTGAAGCTGGGATTGGAGCTGCTGGATAGAAGGGGGGTGATTCAGAGAGACAAAGAGGACTGAGGTGGGGGGCCCTTTAAACTCCATATCATTTGAACCTTCCTGAAGCTGGGATTGGAGCTGCTGGATAGAAGGGGGGGTGAGTCAGAGAGAAAAAGGACTGAGGTGGGGGCCCTTAAACTCCATATCATTTGAACCTTCCTGAAGCTGGGATTGGAGCTGCTGGATAGAAGGGGGGGGAGTCAGAGAGACAAAGAGACTGAGGTGGGGGCCCTTTAAACTCCATTATCATTTGAACCTTCCTGAAGCTGGGATTGGGAGCTGCTGGATAGAAGGGGGGGGGTGAGTCAGAGATACAAAGAGACTGAGGTAGGGGCCCTTAAACTCCATATCATTTCAACCTTCCTGAAGCTGGGATTGAAGCTGCTGGATAGAAGGGGGGTGATTCAGAGAGACAAAAGAGACTGAGGTGGGGGGCTTTAAACACCATATCATTTGAACCGTCCTGAAGCTGGGATTAGAGCTGCTGGATAGCAGGTTGGTGAGTCAGAGAGACAAATAGACTGAGTTGGGGGCCCTTAAACACCATATCATTTGAACCTTCCTGAAGCTGGGATTGGAGCTGCTGGATAGGGGGGTGAGTCAGAGAGACAAAGAGACTGAGGTGGGGGCCCTTAAACTCCATATCATTTGAACCTTCCTGAAGCTGGGATTGGAGCTGCTGGATAGAAGGGGGGGTGAGTCAGAGAGACAAAAAAGAGACTGAGGTGGGGGCCCTTAAACTCCATATCATTTGAACCTTCCTGAAGCTGGGGATTGGAGCTGCTGGATACAGGGGGGGGGGAGTCAGAGAGACAAAGAGACTGAGGTGGGGGCCCTTAAACTCCATATCATTTGAACCTTCCTGAAGCTGGGATTGGAGCTGCTGGATAGAAGGGGGGGTGAGTCAGAGAGACAAAGAGACTGAGGTGGGGGCCCTTAAACTCCATATCATTTGAACCTTCCTGATGCTGGGATTGGAGCTGCTGGATAGAAGGGGGGGGTGAGTCAGAGAGACAAAAGACTGAGGTGGGGGCCTTTAAACTCCATATCATTTGAACCTTCCTGAAGCTGGGATTGGAGCTGCTGGATAGAAGGGGGGTGAGTCAGAGAGAGACAAAGAGACTGAGGTGGGGGCCCTTAAAACTCCATATCATTTGAACCTTCCTGAAGCTGGGGATTGGAGCTGCGGAGGATAGGGGGGGGGGTGAGTCAGAGAGACAAAAAGAGACTGAGGTGGGGGCCCTTAAACTCCATATCATTTGAACCTTCCTGAAGCTGGGGATTGGAGCTGCTGGATAGAAGGGGGGGTGAGTCAGAGAGAGACAAAGAGACTGAGGTGGGGGCCCTTAAACTCCATATCATTTGAACCTTCCTGAAGCTGGGGATTGGGAGCTGCTGGATAGAAGGGGGGGGTGAGTCAGAGAGACAAAAGAGACTGAGGTGGGGGCCCTTAAACTCCATATCATTTGAACCTTCCTGAAGCTGGGATTGGAGCTGCTGGATACAAGGGGGGGGTCACAGAGTGAGTCACAGAGACAAAGGACTGAGGTGGGGGCCCTTTAAACTCCATATCATTTGAACCTTCCTGAAGCTGGGATTGGAGCTGCTGGATAAAGGGGGGGAGTCAGAGAGACAAAGAGACTGAGGTGGGGGCCCTTAAACTCCATATCATTTGAACCTTCCTGAAGCTGGGATTGGATTGGAGCTGCTGATAGAAGGGGGGGTGAGTCAGAGAGACAAAGAGACTGACTGTGGGGGGCCCTTTAAACTCCATATCATTTGAACCTTACTGAAGCTGGGATTGGAGCTGCTGGATAGGGGGGGGGTGAGTCAGAGAGACAAAGAGACTGAGGTGGGGGCCCTTAAACTCCATATCATTTGAACCTTCCTGAAGCTGGGATTGGAGCTGCTGGATAGAAGGGGGGGTGAGTCAGAGAGACAAAGAGACTGAGGTGGGGGCCCTTAAACTCCATATCATTTGAACCTTCCTGAAGCTGAAGCTGGGATTGGAGCTGCTGGATAGAAGGGGGGGGTGAGTCAGAGAGACAAAGAGACTGAGGTGGGGGGCCCTTAAACTCCATATCATTTGAACCTTCCTGAAGCTGGGATTGGAGCTGCTGGATAGGGGGGGGTGAGTCAGAGAGACAAAGACTGACTGAGGTGGGGCCCTTAAACTCCATATCATTTGAACCTTCCTGAGGCTCGGATTGGAGCTGCTGCTGGATAGAAGGGGGGGGGGGAGTCAGTCAGAGAAAAAGAGACTGAGGTGAGGGGGGCCCTTTAAACTCCATTTCATTTGAACCTTCCTGAAGCTGGGATTGGAGCTGCTGGATAGAAGGGGGGGGTGAGTCAGAGAGACAAAAAGACTGAGGTGGGGGCCCCCTTTAAACTCCATATCATTTGAACCTTCCTGAAGCTGGGATTGGAGCTGCTGGATAGAAGGGGGGGGTGAGTCAAGAGACAAAACTCACTGATGGGGGCCCTTAACTCCATATCATTTGAACCTTCCTGAAGCTGGGATTGGGAGCTGCTGGATAGAAGGGGGGGGTGAGTCAGTCAGAGAGACAAAGAGACTGAGGTGGGGGCCTTAAACTCCATATCATTTGAAGCTTCCTGAAGCTGGGATTGGAGCTGCTGGATAGAAGTGGGGGGTGAGATAGAGAGACAAAAAGAGACTGAGGTGGGGGCCCTTAAACTCCATATCATTTGAACCTTCCTGAAGCTGGGATGGGAGCTGCTGGATAGAAGGGGGGTGAGTCACAGAGACAAAGAGACTGAGGTGGGGGCCCTTAAACTCCATATCATTTGAACCTTCCTGAAGCTGGGATTGGAGCTGCTGGATAGAAGTGGGGGGTGAGTCAGAGAGACAAAAAGAGACTGAGGTGGGGGCCCTTAAACTCCATATCATTTGAACCTTCCTGAAGCTGGGATTACAGCTGCTGGATAGAAGGGGGGGGGGGTGAGTCAGAGAGACAAAAAGGACTGAGGTGGGGGCCCTTAAACTCCATATCATTTGAACCTTCCTGAGGCTGGGGGGAGAGCTGCTGGATAGAAGGGGGGGGGTGAGTCAGAGACAAAAAGAGACTGAGGTGGGGGCCCTTAAACTCCATATCATTTGAACCTTCCTGAAGCTGGGATTGGGAGCTGCTGGATAGAAGGGGGGGTCAGAGTCACAGAGACAAAGAGACTGAGGTGGGGGCCCTTAAACTCCATATCATTTGAACCTTCCTGAAGCTGGATTGGAGCTGCTGGATAGAAGGGGGGGGGGAGTCAGAGAGACAAAAGAGACTGAGGTGGGGGCCCTTAAACTCCATATCATTTGAACCTTCCTGAAGCTGGGATTGGGAGCTGCTGGATAGAAGGGGGGGGGTGAGTCAGAGAGGAGGACTGGGGGCCCTTAAACTCCATATCATTTGAACCTTCCTGAGCTGGGATTGGAGCTGCTGGATAGAGAGTGAGACAAAAAGGACTGGGGGGGCCCTTAAACTCCATATCATTTGAACCTTCCTTCCTGGGAAGCTGCTGGGGATTGACCATTCAGAGCTGCTGGGGGATAGAAGGGGGATTGGAGCTGGGATAGGGGTCAGTGAGTCACAGAGACAAAGAGACTGAGGTGGGGGCCCTTAAACTCCATATCATTTGAACCTTCCTGAAGCTGGGATTGGAGCTGCTGGATTGAAGGGGGGTGAGTCAGAGAGACAAAAAGACTGACTGAGGTGGGGGCCCTTAAACTCCATATCATTTGAACCTTCCTGAAGCTGGGATTGGAGCTGCTGGATAGAAGGGGGGGGGTGAGTCAGAGAGAAAAAGAGACTGAGGTGGGGGCCCTTAAACTCCATATCATTTGAACCTTCCTGAAGCTGGGATTGGAGCTGCTGGATAGAAAGGGGGGGTGAGTCAGAGAGACAAAAGAGACTGAGGTGGGGGCCCTTAAACTCCATATCATTTGAACCTTCCTGAAGCTGGGATTGGAGCTGCTGGATAGAAGGGGGGTGAGTCAGAGAGACAAAGAGACTGAGGTGGGGCCCCTTAAACTCCATATCATTTGAACCTTCCTGAAGCTGGGATTGGAGCTGCTGGATAGAAGGGGGGGGTGAGTCAGAGAGAAAAAGAGACTGAGGTGGGGGCCCTTAAACTCCATATCATTTGAACCTTCCTGAAGCTGGGATTTCAGCTGCTGGATAGAAGGGGGGTGAGTCAGAGAGACAAAGAGACTGAGGTGGGGGCCCCTTAAACTCCATATCATTTGAACCTTCCTGAAGCTGGGATTGGAGCTGCTGGATAGAAGGGGGGGGGGTGAGTCAGAGAGACAAAAAGTCTGAGGTGGGGGCCCTTAAACTCCATATCATTTGAACCTTCCTGAAGCTGGGATTGGAGCTGCTGGATAGAAGGGGGGGGTGAGTGAGTCAGAGAGAAAAGAGACTGAGGGGGGGCCCTTAAAAACTCCATTCATATCATTTGAACCTTCCTGAAGCTGGGATTGGAGCTGCTGGATAGAAGGGGGGTGAGTCAGAGAGACAAAAAGAGACTGAGGTGGGGGCCCTTAAACTCCATATCATTTGAACCTTCCTGAAGCTGGGATTGGAGCTGCTGGATAGAAGGGGGGGGGGGGTGAGTCAGAGAGACAAAGAGACTGAGGTGGGGGCCCTTAAACTCCATATCATTTGAACCTTCCTGAAGCTGGGATTGGAGCTGCTGGATAGAAGGGGGGGGGAGTCAGAGAGACAAAAGAGACTGAGGTGGGGGGCCCTTAAACTCCATATCATTTGAACCTTCCTGAAGCTGGGATTGGAGCTGCTGGATAGAAGGGGGTTGAGTCAGAGAGACAAAGAGACTGAGGTGGGGCCCTTAAACTCCATATCATTTGAACCTTCCTGAAGCTGGGATTGGAGCTGCTGGATAGAAGGGGGGTCAGAGAGTCAGAGAGAGACAAAGAGACTGAGGTGGGGGGGCCCTTAAACTCCATATCATGAATTTCATTTGAACCTTCCTGAAGCTGGGATTGGAGCTGCTGGATAGAGGGGGGGGGTGAGTCAGAGAGACAAAAGACTGAGGTGGGGGCCCTTAAACTCCATATCATTTGAACCTTCCTGAAGCTGGGGATTGGAGCTGCTGGATAGAAGGGGGGGGTGAGTCACAGAGACAGACTGAGGTGGGGGCCCTTAAACTCCATATCATTTGAACCTTCCTGAAGCGGGGGATTGGAGCTGCTGGATAGAAGGGGGGGGGTGAGTCAGAGAGACAAAAGAGACTGAGGTGGGGGCCCTTTAAACTCCATATCATTTGAAACTTCCTGAAGCTGGGATTGGAGCTGCTGGATAGAAGGGGGGGGGTGAGTCAGAGAGACAAAAAGACTGAGGTGGGGGCCCTTAAACTCCATATCATTTGAACCTTCCTGAAGCTGGGATTGGAGCTGCTGGATAGAAGTGGGGGGTGAGTCAGAGAGAAAATGAGACTGAGGTGGGGGCCCTTAAAATCCATATCATTTGAACCTTCCTGAAGCTGGGGGAGAGCTGCTGGATAGAAGGGGGGGAGTCAGAGAGACAAAGAGACTGAGGTGGGGGCCCTTAAACTCCATATCATTTGAACCTTCCTGAAGCTGGGATTGGAGCTGCTGGATAGAAGGGGGGTGAGTCAGAGAGACAAAGAGACTGAGGTGGGGGCCCTTAAACTCCATATCATTTGAACCTTCCTGAAGCTGCTGGATTGGAGCTGCAGGATAGAAGGGGAGTGAGTCAGAGGGATAATGAGACTGAGGTGGGGGCCCTTAAACTCCATATCATTTGAACCTTCCTGAAGCTGGGATTGGAGCTGCTGGATAGAAGGGGGGGTGAGTCAGAGAGACAAAGAGACTGAGGTGGGGGCCCTTAAACTCCATATCATTTGAACCTTCCTGAAGCTGGGATTGGAGCTGCTGGATAGAGGGGGGGGGTCAGAGTCAGAGAGAGAGAAGAAGACTGAGGTGGGGGCCCTTAAACTCCATATCATTTGAACCTTCCAGAGAGCTCTGGATAAAATGAGTCTGAGGACTGAGGTGGGGGCCCTTAAACTCCATATCATTTGAACCTTCCTGAAGCTGGGATTGGAGCTGCTGGATAGAAGGGGGGTGAGTCAGAGGGATAATGAGACTGTGGTGGGGCCCCTTAAACTCCATATCATTTGAAACTTCCTGAAGCTGGGATTGGAGTGCTGGATGCTGGATAGGGGGGGGGAGTCACAGAGACAAAAGAGACTGAGTGGGGGCAAAACTCCATATCATTTGAACCTTCCTGAAGCTGGGATTGGGGGCCTGGGGGCCCTTAAACTCCATATCATTTGAACCTTCCTGAAGCTTCCTGAGCTGCTGGATTGGAGCTGCTGGATAGAAGGGGGGGAGTCACAGAGAGAAAAGAGACTGAGGTGGGGGCCCTTAAACTCCATATCATTTGAACCTTCCTGAGCTGGGCTGGGATTGGAGCTGCTGGATAGAAGGGGGGGTGAGTCAGAGAGACAAAGAGACTGAGGTGGGGGCCCTTAAACTCCATATCATTTGAACCTTCCTGAAGCTGGGATTGGAGCTGCTGGATAGAAGGGGGGGGTGAGTCACAGAGACAAAGAGACTGAGGTGGGGGCCCTTAAACTCCATATCATTTGAACCTTCCTGAAGCTGGGATTGGAGCTGCTGGATAGAAGGGGGGTGAGTCAGAGAGACAAAAAGAGACTGAGTGGGGGCCCTTAAACTCCATATCATTTGAACCTTCCTGAAGCTGGGATTGGAGCTGCTGGATAGAAAGGGGGGGTGAGTCACAGAGAGACAGAGAAAAAGAGACTGAGGTGGGGGCCCTTAAACTCTCCATATCATTTGAACCTTCCTGAAGCTGGGATTGGAGCTGCTGGATAGAAGGGGGGGGGGTGAGTCACAGAGAGACAAAGAGACTGAGGTGGGGGGGGCCCTTTTAAACTCCATATCATTTGAACCTTCCTGAAGCTGGGATTGGAGCTGCTGGATAGAAGGGGGGGTGAGTCAGAGAGAGACAAAGAGACTGATGTGGGGGCCCTTAAACTCCATATCATTTGAACCTTCCTGAAGCTGGGATTGGAGCTGCTGGATAGAAGGGGGGGGTGAGTCACAGAGACAAAGAGACTGAGGGGGGGGGCCCTTAAACTCCATATCATTTGAACCTTCCTGAAGCTGGGATTGGAGCTGCTGGATAGAAAGGGGGGGGGGGGTGAGTCAGAGAGACAAAGAGACTGAGGTGGGGGCCCTTAAACTCCATATCATTTGAACCTTCCTGAAGCTGGGATTGGAGCTGCTGGATAGAAGGGGGGTGAGTCAGAGAGACAAAGGACTGAGGTGGGGGCCCTTAAACTCGATATCATTTGAACCTTCCTGAAGCTGGGATTGGAGCTGCTGGATAGGGGGGGGGGGTGAGTCAGAGAGACAAAGAGACTGAGGTGGGGGCCCTTAAACTCCATATCATTTGAACCTTCCTGAAGCTGGGATTGGAGCTGCTGGATAGAAGGGGGGTGAGTCACAGAGAAAAGAGACTGAGGTGGGGGCCCTTAAACTCCATATCATTTGAACCTTCCTGAAGCTGGGATTGGAGCTGCTGGATAGAAGGGGGGTGAGTCAGAGAGACAAAGAGACTGAGGTAGGTGGGGGCCCTTAAAACTCCATATCATTGAACCTTCCTGAAGCTGGGATTGGAGCTGCTGGATAGAAGGGGGGTGAGTCAGAGAGACAAAGAGACTGAGGTGGGGGCCCTTAAACTCCATATCATTTGAACCTTCCTGAAGCTGGGATTGGAGCTGCTGGATAGAAGAAGGGGGGGAGTCACAGAGGGACTGGTGGGGGCCCTTAAACTCCATATCATTTGAACCTTCCTGAAGCTGGGATTGGAGCTGCTGGATAGAAGGGGGGTGAGTCAGAGAGACAAAGAGACTGAGGTGGGGGCCCTTAAACTCCATATCATTTGAACCTTCCTGAAGCTGGGATTGGAGCTGCTGGATAGAAGGGGGGGAGTCAGAGAGACAAAAGACTGAGGTGGGGGCCCTTAAACTCCATATCATTTGAACCTTCCTGAAGCTGGGATTGGAGCTGCTGGATAGAAGGGGGGGGTGAGTCAGAGAGACAGACTGAGGTGGGGGCCCTTAAACTCCATATCATTTGAACCTTTCCTGAAGCTGGGATTGGAGCTGCTGGATAGAAGGGGGGGGTGAGTCAGAGAGACAAAGAGACTGAGGTGGGGGCCCTTAAACTCCATATCATTTGAACCTTCCTGAAGCTGGGATTGGAGCTGCTGGATAGAGGGGGGGGGAGAGTCAGAGAGACAAAGAGACTGAGGTGGGGGCCCCTTAAACTCCATATCATTTGAACCTTCCTGAAGCTGGGATTGGAGCTGCTGGATAGAAGGGGGGTGAGTCACAGAGACAAAGAGACTGAGGTGGGGGCCTTAAACTCCATATCATTTGAACCATTTGAACCTTCCCTTTCCTGGGATTGGAGCTGCTGAACCTTCCTGAAGGGGATTGGAGCTGGGGGGGTGAGTCAGAGAGACAAAGAGACTGAGGTGGGGGCCCTTAAACTCCATATCATTTGAACCTTCCTGAAGCTGGGATTGGAGGGCTGGATAGAAGGGGGGGGGTGAGTCAGAGAGACAAAGAGACTGAGGTGGGGGCCCTTAAACTCCATATCATTTGAACCTTCCTGAAGCTGGGATTGGAGCTGCTGGATAGAAGGGGGGTGAGTCAGAGAGACAAAGAGACTGAGGTGGGGGCCCTTAAACTCCATATCATTTGAACCTTCCTGAAGCTGGGATTGGAGCTGCTGGATAGAAGGGGGGGGGGTGAGTCAGAGAGACAAAGAGACTGAGGTGGGGGCCCTTAAACTCCATATCATTTGAACCTTCCTGAAGCTGGGATTGGGTATTGGAGCTGCTGGATAGAAGGGGGGTTAGTCAGAGAGACAAAAGACTGACTGACTGAGGTGGGGGCCCTTAAACTCCATATCATTTGAACCTTCCTGAAGCTGGGGGATTGGAGCTGCTGGATAGAAGGGGGGTGAGAGTCAGAGAGACAAAGAGACTGAGGTGGGGGCCCTTAAACTCCATATCATTTGACCCTTCCTGAAGCTGGGATTGGAGCTGCTGGATAGAAGGGGGGGTGAGTCAGAGAGAAAAAGAGACTGAGGTGGGGGCCCTTAAACTCCATATCATTTGAACCTTCCTGAAGCTGGGATTGGAGCTGCTGGATAGAAGGGGGGGGGGGTGAGTCACAGAGAGACAAAAAAGAGACTGAGGTGGGGGCCCTTAAACTCCATATCATTTGAACCTTCCTGAAGCTGGGATTGATTGGAGCTGCTGGATAGAAGGGGGGGGTGAGTCAGAGAGACAAAGAGACTGAGGTGGGGGCCCTTAAACTCCATATCATTTGAACCTTCCTGAAGCTGGGATTGGAGCTGCTGGATAGAAGGGGGGGGTGAGTCACAGAGACAAAGAGACTGAGGTGGGGGCCCCCCTTAAACTCCATATCATTTGAACCTTCCTGAAGCTGGGATTGGAGCTGCTGGATAGAAGGGGGGGGGCGGGTGAGTCAGAGAGACAAAAAGACTGAGGTGGGGGCCCCTTTAAACTCCATATCATTTGAACCTTCCTGAAGCTGGGATTGGAGCTGCTGATAGATAGAAGGGGGGGTGAGTCACAGAGACAAAGAGACTGAGGTGGGGGCCCTTAAACTCCATATCATTTGAACCTTCCTGAAGCTGGGATTGGAGCTGCTGGATAGAAGGGGGGTGAGTCAGAGAGGACTGGGGGGGGTGAGTCACTGGGAGGAGAGACAAAGAGACTGAGGTGGGGGGGCCCCTTAAACTCCATATCATTTGAACCTTCCTGAAGCTGGGATTGGAGCTGCTGGATAGGGGGGGGGGGTGAGTCAGAGAGAGACAAAGAGACTGAGGTGGGGGCCCTTAAAAACTCCATATCATCATTTGAACCTTCCTGAAGCTGGGATTGGAGCTGCTGGATAGAAGGGGGGTGAGTCACAGAGAGAGAAAGAGACTGAGGTGGGGGCCCTTAAACTCATATCATCATTTGAACCTTCCTGAAGCTGGGATTGGAGCTGCTGGATAGAAGGGGGGGTGAGTCACAGAGAGAGAGACAAAGAGACTGAGGGGGGGCCCTTAAACTCCATATCATTTGAACCTTCCTGAAGCTGGGATTGGAGCTGCTGCTGGATAGAAGGGGGGGTGAGTCACAGAGAGAAAAGACTGAGACTGAGGTGGGGGCCCTTAAACTCCATATCATTTGAACCTTCCTGAAGCTGGGATTGGAGCTGCTGGATAGGAGGGGGGTGAGTCACAGAGACAAAGAGACTGAGGTGGGGGCCCTTAAACTCCATATCATTTGAACCTTCCTGAAGCTGGGATTGGAGCTGCTGGATAGAAGGGGGTGAGTCACAGAGACAAAGAGACTGAGGTGGGGGCCCTTAAACTCCATATCATTTGAACCTTCCTGAAGCTGGGATTGGAGCTGCTGGATAGAAGGGGGTGAGTCACAGAGACAAAGAGACTGAGGTGGGGGCCCTTAAACTCCATATCATTTGAACCTTCCTGAAGCTGGGATTGGAGCTGCTGGATAGAAGGGGGGGTGAGTCACAGAGACAAAGAGACTGAGGTGGGGGCCCTTTAAACTCCATATCATTTGAACCTTCCTGAAGCTGGGATTGGAGCTGCTGGATAGAAGGGGGGGTGAGTCACAGAGACAAAGAGACTGAGGTGGGGGCCCTTAAACTCCATATCATTTGAACCTTCCTGAAGCTGGGATTGGAGCTGCTGGATAGAAGGGGGGGTGAGTCAGAGAGACAAAGAGACTGAGGTGGGGGCCCTTAAACTCCATATCATTTGAACCTTCCTGAAGCTGGGATTGGAGCTGCTGGATAGAAGGAGGGGGGTGAGTCAGAGAGACAAAGAAACTAAGGTGGGGGCCCTTAAACTCCATATCATTTGACCCTTCCTGAAGCTGGGATTGGAGCTGCTGGATAGAAGGGGGGTGTCAGAGAGACAAAAAGAGACTGAGGTGGGGGCCCTTAAACTCCATATCATTTGAACCTTCCTGAAGCTGGGATTGGAGCTGCTGGATAGAAGGGGGGGGTGAGTCAGAGAGAAAAAGAGACTAAGGTGGGGCCCTTAAACTCCATATCATTTGAACCTTCCTGAAGCTGGGATTGGAGCTGCTGGATAGAAGGGGGGTGAGTCAGAGAGACAAAGAGACTGAGGTGGGGGCCCTTAAACTCCATATCATTTGAACCTTCCTGAAGCTGGGATTGGAGCTGCTGGATAGATGGGGGGGGGGGGGTGAGTCACAGAGACAAAGAGACTGAGGTGGGGGCCCTTAAACTCCATATCATTTGAACCTTCCTGAAGCTGGGATTGGAGCTGCTGGATAGAAGGGGGGTGAGTCAGAGAGACAAAAGAGACTGAGGTGGGGGCCCTTAAACTCCATATCATTTGAACCTTCCTGAAGCTGGGATTGGAGCTGCTGGATTGAGTCACAGAGACAAAGAGACTGAGGTGGGGGGCCCTTAAACTCCATATCATTTGAACCTTCCTGAAGCTGGGATTGGAGCTGCTGGATAGAAGGGGGGTGAGTCAGAGAGACAAAGAGACTGAGGTGGGGGGCCCTTAAACTCCATATCATTTGAACCTTCCTGAAGCTGGGATTGGAGCTGCTGGATAGAAGGGGGGGGGTGAGTCAGAGAGACAAAGAGACTGAGGTGGGGGCCCTTAAACTCCATATCATTTGAACCTTCCTGAAGCTGGGATTGGAGCTGCTGGATAGAAGGGGGGTGAGTCACAGAGACAAAGAGACTGAGGTGGGGGCCCCTTAAACTCCATATCATTTGAACCTTCCTGAAGCTGGGATTGGAGCTGCTGGATAGAAGGGGGGTGAGTCACAGAGACAAAGAGACTGAGTGAGTCACAGAGACAAAGAGACTGAGGTGGGGCCCCTTTAGAAACTCTCAGGAAGGTTCAAATGATATGGAGTTTAAGGGCCCCCACCTCAGAGTCATTGTCTCTGTGACTCACCCCCCTTCTATCCAGCAGCTCCAATCCCAGCTTCAGGAAGGTTCAAATGATATGGAGTTTAAGGGCCCCCACCTCAGTCTCTTTGTCTCTGTGACTCACCCCCCTTCTATCCAGCAGCTCCAATCCCAGCTTCAGGAAGGTTCAAATGATATGGAGTTTAAGGGGCCCCCCACCTCAGTCTCTTTGTGTCTCTGTGACTCACCCCCCTTCTATCCAGCAGCTCCAATCCCAGCTTCAGGAAGGTTCAAATGATATGGAGTTTAAGGCCCCACACCTCAGTCTCTTTGTCTCTGTGACTCACCCCCCTTCTATCCAGCAGCTCCAATCCCAGCTTCAGGAAGGTTCAAATGATATGGAGTTTAAGGGCCCCCACTCTCAGTCTCTTTGTCTCTGTGACTCACCCCCCCCTTCTATCCAGCAGCTCCAATCCCAGCTTCAGGAAGGTTCAAATGATATGGAGTTTAAGGGCCCCCACCTCAGTCTCTTTGTCTCTGTGACTCACCCCCTTCTATCCAGCAGCTCCAATCCCAGCTTCAGGAAGGTTCAAATGATATGGAGTTTAAGGGCCCCCCACCTCAGTCTCTTTGTCTCTCTGTGACTCATCTATCCAGCAGCTCCAATCCCAGCTTCAGGAAGGTTCAAATGATATGGAGTTTAAGGGCCCCCCCACCTCAGTCTCTTTGTCTCTGTGACTCACCCCCCCCCTTCTATCCCAGCTCCAATCCCAGCTTCAGGAAGGTTCAAAAATGATATGGAGTTTAAGGGCCCCCACCTCAGTCTCTTTGTCTCTGTGACTCACCCCCCTTCTATCCAGCAGCTCCAATCCCAGCTTCAGGAAGGTTCAAATGATATGGAGTTTAAGGGCCCCCCACCTCAGTCTCTTTTGTCTCTCTGACTCACCCCCCTTCTATCCAGCAGCTCCAATCCCAGCTTCAGGAAGGTTCAAATGATATGGAGTTTAAGGGCCCCCACCTCAGTCTCTTTGTCTCTGTGACTCCCCCCCCTTCTATCCAGCAGCTCCAATCCCAGCTTCAGGAAGGTTCAAATGATATGGAGTTTAAGGGCCCCCACCTCAGTCTCTTTGTCTCTGTGACTCACCCCCCTTCTATCCAGCAGCTCCAATCCCAGCTTCAGGAAGGTTCAAATGATATGGAGTTTAAGGGCCCCCACCTCAGTCTCTTTGTCTCTGTGACTCACCCCCCTTCTATCCAGCAGCTCCAATCCCAGCTTCAGGAAGGTTCAAATGATATGGAGTTTAAGGGCCCCCACCTCAGTCTCATTATCCCTCTGACTCACTCCCCTTCTATCCTGCAGCTCCAATCCAGCAGCTTCAGGAAGGTTCAAATGATATGGAGTTTAATCAGTCTCTTTGTCTCTCTGACTCATCCCCCCCTTCTATCCAGCAGCTCCAATCCCAGCTTCAGGAAGGTTCAAATGATATGGAGTTTTTAAGGGCCCCACCTCAGTCTCTTTGTCTCTCTGACTCACCCCCCTTCTATCCAGCAGCTCCAATCCCAGCTTCAGGAAGGTTCAAATGATATGGAGTTTAAGGGCCCCCACCTCAGTCTCTTTGTCTCTGTGACTCATCCCCCTTCTATCCAGCAGCTCCAATCCCAGCTTCAGGAAGGTTCAAATGATATGGAGTTTAAAGGGCCCCCACCTCAGTCTTTTTGTCTCTCTGACTCCCCCCCTTCTATCCAGCAGCTCCAATCCCAGCTTCAGGAAGGTTCAAATGATATGGAGTTTAAGGGCCCCCACCTCAGTCTCTTTTTGTCTCTCTCTGACCCCCCCTTCTATCCAGCAGCTCCAATCCCAGCTTCAGGAAGGTTCAAATGAAATGGAGTTTAAGGGCCCACCTCAGTCTCTTTGTCTCTCTGACTCACCCCCCTTCTATCCAGCAGCTCCAATCCCAGCTTCAGGAAGGTTCAAATGATATGGAGTTTAAGGGCCCCCACCTCAGTCTCTTGTCTCTCTGACTCACCCCCCCCTTCTATCCAGCAGCTCCAATCCCAGCTTCAGGAAGGTTCAAATGATATGGAGTTTAAGGGCCCCCACCTCAGTCTTTTTGTCTCTCTGTGACTCCCCCCCCTTCTATCCAGCAGCTCCAATCCCAGCTTCAGGAAGGTTCAAATGATATGGAGTTTAAGGGCCCCTACCTCAGTCTCTTTGTCTCTCTGACTCACCCCCCTTCTATCCAGCAGCTCCAATCCCAGCTTCAGGAAGGTTCAAATGATATGGAGTTTAAGGGCCCCCACCTCAGTCTTTTGTCTCTGTGACTCCCCCCCCCCTTCTATCCAGCAGCTCCAATCCCAGCTTCAGGAAGGTTCAAATGATATGGAGTAAAGGGCCCCCACCTCAGTCTCTTTTTGTCTCTCTGACTCCCCCCCTTCTATCCAGCAGCTCCAATCCCAGCTTCAGGAAGGTTCAAATGATATGGAGTTTAAGGGCCCCCCCCACCTCAGTCTTTTTGTCTCTCTGACTCACCCCCCCCCTTCTATCCAGCAGCTCCAATCCCAGCTTCAGGAAGGTTCAAATGATATGGAGTTTAAAGGGCCCCCACCTCAGTCCTCTTTGTCTCTCTGACTCCCCCCCCTTCTATCCAGCAGCTCCAATCCCAGCTTCAGGAAGGTTCAAATGAATATGGAGTTTAAAGGGCCCCCACCTCAGTCTCTTTGTCTCTCTGACTCACCCCCCCTTCTATCCAGCAGCTCCAATCCCAGCTTCAGGAAGGTTCAAATGATATGGAGTTTAAAGGGCCCCTACCTCAGTCTCCTTTTTGTCTCTCTGACTCCCCCCCTTCTATCCAGCAGCTCCAATCAATCCCAGCTTCAGGAAGGTTCAAATGACATGGAGTTAAAGGGCCCCCACCTCAGTCTCTTTGTCTCTCTGACTCACCCCCCCCTTCTATCCAGCAGCTCCAATCCCAGCTTCAGGAAGGTTCAAATGATATGGAGTTTAAAGGGCCCCCACCTCAGTCTCTTTGTCTCTGACTCACCCCCCCCCTTGTATCCAGCAGCTCCAATCCCCAGCCTCAGGAAGGTTCAAATGAAATGGAGTTAAAGGGCCCCAACCTCAGTCCTTTTTGCCTCTCTGTGACTCACCCCCCCTTCTATCCAGCAGCTCCAATCCCAGCTTCAGGAAGGTTCAAATGATATGGAGTTTAAGGGCCCCCACCTCAGTCTCTTTGTCTCTCTGACTCCCCCCCTTCTATCCAGCAGCTCCAATCCCAGCCTTCAGGAAGGTTCAAATGATATGGAGTTAAAGGGCCCCCCCACCTCAGTCTCTTTTTGTCTCTCTGACTCCCCCCCCCTTCTATCCAGCAGCTCCAATCCCCAGCTTCAGGAAGGTTCAAATGATATGGAGTTTAAAGGGCCCCCACCTCAGTCTTTTTGTCTCTGACTCACCCCCCCCTTCTATCCAGCAGCTCCAATCCCAGCCTTCAGGAAGGTTCAAATGAAATGGAGTTTAAAGGGCCCCCCCACCTCAGTCTTTTTGTCTCTGTGACTCCCCCCCTTCTATCCAGCAGCTCCAATCCCCAGCTTCAGGAAGGTTCAAATGATATGGAGTTTAAGGGCCCCCACCTCAGTCTCTTTGTCTCTCTGACCCCCCCCCTTCTATCCAGCAGCTCCAATCCCAGCTTCAGGAAGGTTCAAATGATATGGAGTTTAAGGGCCCCCCCCACCTCAGTCTCTTTGTCTCTCTGACTGACCCCCCCTTCTATCCATCAATCCAGCTCCAATCCCAGCTTCAGGAAGGTTCAAATGATATGGAGTTTAAAGGCCCCCACCTCAGTCTCTTTTTGTCTCTGACTCCCCCTCTATCCAGCAGCTCCAATCCCCAGCTTCAGGAAGGTTCAAATGATATGGAGTTTAAAGGGCCCCTACCTCAGTCCTCTTTGTCTCTCTGACTCACCCCCCTTTTATCCAGCAGCTCCAATCCCAGCCTCAGGAAGGTTCAAATGATATGGAGTTTAAGGGCCCCCACCTCAGTCTCTTTGTCTCTCTGACTCACCCCCCTTCTATCCAGCAGCTCCAATCCCCAGCTTCAGGAAGGTTCAAATGAAATGGAGTTTAAGGGCCCCACCTCAGTCCTCTTTGTCTCTCTCTGACTCACCCCCCCTTCTATCCAGCAGCTCCAATCCCAGCTTCAGGAAGGTTCAAATGATATGGAGTTTAAGGGCCCCCACCTCAGTCTCTTTGTCTCTGTGACTCACCCCCCTTCTATCCAGCAGCTCCAATCCCAGCTTCAGGAAGGTTCAAATGATATGGAGTTTAAGGGCCCCCACCTCAGTCTCTTTCTCTCTGTGACTCACCCCCCTTCTATCCAGCAGCTCCAATCCCAGCTTCAGGAAGGTTCAAATGATATGGAGTTTAAAGGGCCCCCCACCTCAGTCTTTTTGTCTCTCTGACTCACCCCCCTTCTATCCAGCAGCTCCAATCCCAGCTTCAGGAAGGTTCAAATGAAATGGAGTTTAAGGGCCCCCACCTCAGTCTCTTTGTCTCTCTGACTCACCCCCCTTCTATCCAGCAGCTCCAATCCCCAGCTTCAGGAAGGTTCAAAATGAAATGGAGTTTAAGGGCCCCTACCTCAGTCTTTTTGTCTCTGTGACTCCCCCCCCCTTCTATCCAGCAGCTCCAATCCCCAGCTTCAGGAAGGTTCAAATGATATGGAGTTTAAAGGCCCCCCACCCACCTCAGTCTCTTTCTCTCTCTCTCTGTGACTCACCCCCCTTCTATCCAGCAGCTCCAATCCCAGCTTCAGGAAGGTTCAAATGATATGGAGTTAAAGGGCCCCCACCTCAGTCTCTTTGTCTCTCTGACTCACCCCCCCTTCTATCCAGCAGCTCCAATCCCAGCTTCAGGAAGGTTCAAATGATATGGAGTTTAAAGGGCCCCCCCCACCTCAGTCTCTTTGTCTCTCTGACTCACTCCCCCCCCTTCTATCCAGCAGCTCCAATCCCAGCTTCAGGAAGGTTCAAATGATATGGAGTTTAAGGGCCCCCACCTCAGTCTCTTTGTCTCTCTGACTCACCCCCCTTCTATCCAGCAGCTCCAATCCCAGCTTCAGGAAGGTTCAAATGATATGGAGTTTAAGGGCCCCCACCTCAGTCTTTTTGTCTCTCTGACTCCCCCCCCCTCTTCTATCCAGCAGCTCCAATCCCAGCTTCAGGAAGGTTCAAATGATATGGAGTTTAAGGGCCCCCACCTCAGTCTCTTTCTCTCTCTGACTCACCCCCCTTCTATCCAGCAGCTCCAATCCCAGCTTCAGGAAGGTTCAAATGATATGGAGTTAAGGGCCCCCCCCACCTCAGTCCTTTTTGTCTCTCTGACTCACCCCCCTTCTATCCAGCAGCTCCAATCCCCAGCTTCAGGAAGGTTCAAATGATATGGAGTTTAAGGGCCCCCCACCTCAGTCTTTTCTCTCTCTGACTCACCCCCCCTTCTATCCAGCAGCTCCAATCCCAGCTTCAGGAAGGTTCAAATGATATGGAGTTTAAAGGGCCCCCCACCTCAGTTTGTCTTTGTCTCTGTGACTCACCCCCCCCCCTTCTATCCAGCAGCTCCAATCCCAGCTTCAGGAAGGTTCAAATGATATGGAGTTTAAGGGCCCCCACCTCAGTCTCTTTGTCTCTGTGACACCCCCCTTCTATCCAGCAGCTCCAATCCCAGCTTCAGGAAGGTTCAAATGATATGGAGTTTAAGGGCCCCTACCTCAGTCCTTTGTCTCTCTGACTCACCCACTCCCCCCCTTCTATCCAGCAGCTCCAATCCCAGCTTCAGGAAGGTTCAAATGATATGGAGTTTAAAGGGCCCCCCACCTCAGTCTCTTTGTCTCTCTGACTCTCCCCCCCTTCTATCCAGCAGCAGCTCCAATCCCAGCTTCAGGAAGGTTCAAATGAAATGGAGTTTAAAGGGCCCCCACCTCAGTCTCTTTGTCTCTCTGACTCACCCCCCTTCTATCCAGCAGCTCCAATCCCAGCTTCAGGAAGGTTCAAATGATATGGAGTTTAAGGGCCCCCACATCAGTCATTTTGTCTCTCTGACTCACTCCCCCCCTTCTATCCAGCAGCTCCAATCCCAGCTTCAGGAAGGTTCAAATGATATGGAGTTTAAGGGCCCCCACCTCAGTCTCTTTGTCTCTCTGACTCACCCCCCCCTTCTATCCAGCAGCTCCAATCCCAGCTTCAGGAAGGTTCAAATGAATATGGAGTTTAAGGGCCCCCACCTCAGTCTCTTTTTCTCTCTGACTCCCCCCCCTTCTATCCAGCAGTTCCAATCCGAGCCTCAGGAAGGTTCAAATGATATGGAGTTTAAGGGCCCCCCCTACCTCAGTCCTTTTTGTCTCTCTGACTCACCCCCCTTTCTATCCAGCAGCTCCAATCCCAGCTTCAGGAAGGTTCAAATGAATGGAGTTTAAAGGGCCCCCACCTCAAATCACCCCCTTCTATCCAGCAGCTCCAATCCCCAGCTTCAGGAAGTTCAAATGAATGGAGTTTAAAGGGCCCCTACCTCAGTCTTTTTGTCTCTCTGACTCCCCCCCTTCTATCCAGCAGCTCCAATCCCCAGCTTCAGGAAGGTTCAAATGATATGGAGTTTAAAGGGCCCCCACCTCAGTCTCTTTGTCTCTCTGACTCACCCCCCCTTCTATCCAGCAGCTCCAATCCCAGCTTCAGGAAGGTTCAAATGATATGGAGTTTAAGGGCCCCCACCTCAGTCTCTTTGTCTCTCTGACTCCCCCCCCTTCTATCCAGCAGCTCCAATCCAGCTTCAGGAAGGTTCAAATGATATGGAGTTAAAGGGCCCCCCCTCAGTCTCTTTTCTCTCTCTCACTCCCCCTTCTATCCAGCAGCTCCAATCCCAGCTTCAGGAAGGTTCAAATGATATGGTTTAAAGGGCCCCCACCTCATCTCTTTTGTCTCTCTGACTCCCCCCCCTTCTATCCAGCAGCTCCAATCCCAGCTTCAGGAAGGTTCAAATGATATGGAGTTAAAGGGCCCCCACCTCAGTCTTTTTGTCTCTGTGACTCACCCCCCTTCTATCCAGCAGCTCCAATCCAGCAGCTTCAGGAAGGTTCAAATGATATGGAGTTTAAGGGCCCCCACCTCAGTCTCATTGTCCCTCTGACTCCCCCCCCCCCTTCTATCCAGCAGCTCCATCCCCCAGCTTCAGGAAGGTTCAAATGATATGGAGTTAAAGGGCCCCCACCTCAGTCTCTTTTGTCTCTCTGACTCACCCCCCCTTCTATCCAGCAGCTCCAATCCCAGCTTCAGGAAGGTTCAAATGATATGGAGTTAAAGGGCCCCGACCTCAGTCCTTTTTGTCTCACTGACTCCCCCCCTTCTATCCAGCAGCTCCAATCCCCCAGCCTTCAGGAAGGTTCAAATGATATGGAGTTAAAGGGCCCCCCCACCTCAGTCTCTTTTTGTCTCTCTGACTCACCCCCCTTCTATCCAGCAGCTCCAATCCCAGCTTCAGGAAGGTTCAAATGATATGGAGTTTAAGGGCCCCCACCTCAGTCTCTTTGTCTCTCTGACTCCCCCCCCCTTCTATCCAGCAGCTCCAATCCCAGCTTCAGGAAGGTTCAAATGATATGGAGTTTAAGGGCCCCCACCTCACCTCAGTCTCTTTGTCTCTCTGACTCCCCCCCCCCCTTCTATCCAGCAGCTCCAATCCCAGCTTCAGGAAGGTTCAAATGATATGGAGTTTAAAGGGCCCCACCTCAGTCTTTTTGTCTCTCTGACTCCCCCCTTTTATCCAGCAGCTCCAATCCCCAGCCTCAGGAAGGTTCAAATGAAATGGAGTTAAAGGGCCCCTACCTCAGTCCTTTTTCTGTCTCTCTTACCCCCCCTTCTATCCAGCAGTTCCAATCCCAGCTTCAGGAAGGTTCTAATGATATGGAGTTTAAAGGGCCCCCACCTCAGTCTCTTTTTGTCTCTCTGACTCCCCCCCCCTTCTATCCAGCAGCTCCAATCCCAGCTTCAGGAAGGTTCAAATGATATGGAGTTTAAGGGCCCCCACCTCAGTCCTTCTCTTTGTCTCTGACTCCCCCCCTTGTATCCAGCAGCTCCAATCCCCAGCTTCAGGAAGGTTCAAATGAAATGGAGTTAAAGGGCCCCCACCTCAGTCCTTTTTGTCTCTCTGACTCCCCCCCCTATCTATCCAGCAGCTCCAATCCCAGCTTCAGGAAGGTTCAAATGATATGGAGTTTAAGGGCCCCCCCCACCTCAGTCTCTTTGTCTCTCTGACTCACCCCCCTATCCAGCAGCTCCAATCCCAGCTTCAGGAAGGTTCAAATGAATGGAGTTAAAGGGCCCCCACCTCAGTCTCTTTGTCTCTGTGACTCACCCCCCTTCTATCCAGCAGCTCCAATCCCAGCTTCAGGAAGGTTCAAATGAATATGGAGTTTAAAGGCCCCCACCTCAGTCCTCTTTTGTCTCTCTGACTCCCCCCCCTTCTATCCAGCAGCTCCAATCCCAGCTTCAGGAAGGTTCAAATGAATGGAGTTTAAGGGCCCCCCCACCTCAGTCTTTTCTCTCTGACTCACTCCCCCCCCCCTTCTATCCAGCAGCTCCAATCCCAGCTTCAGGAAGGTTCAAATGATATGGAGTTTAAAGGGCCCCCACCTCAGTCTTTTGTCTCTGTGACTCACCCCCCTTCTATCCAGCAGCTCCAATCCCAGCCTTCAGGAAGGTTCAAATGAATGGAGTTTAAAGGGCCCCCACCTCAGTCTCTTTGTCTCTGTGACTCACCCCCCTTTATCCTATCCAGCAGCTCCAATCCCAGCTTCAGGAAGGTTCAAATGAATGGAGTTTAAGGGCCCCCACCTCAGTCTCTTTTTGTCTCTCTGACTCACCCCCCCTTTCTATCCAGCAGCTCCAATCCCAGCTTCAGGAAGGTTCAAATGATATGGAGTTAAAGGGCCCCCACCTCAGTCCTGTTTTTCTCTCTGACTCACCCCCCCCCTTCTATCCAGCAGCTCCAATCCCAGCTTCAGGAAGGTTCAAATGATATGGAGTTAAAGGGCCCCCACCTCAGTCTCTTTGTCTCTCTGACCCCCCCCCTTCTATCCAGCAGCTCCAATCCCAGCTTCAGGAAGGTTCAAGTTCAAATGAATGGAGTTTAAGGGGGCCCCCACCTCAGTTCTCTTTCAGGGTCTCTTTGTCTCTGTGACTCACCCCCCCTTCTATCCAGCAGCTCCAATCCCAGCTTCAGGAAGGTTCAAATGAATGAAGGAGTTTAAGGGCCCCCCCCCACCTCAGTCTTTTGTCTCTCTGACTCACCCCCCCTTCTATCCAGCAGCTCCAATCCCAGCTTCAGGAAGGTTCAAATGATATGGAGTTTAAGGGCCCCCACCTCAGTCTCTTTTGTCTCTGTGACTCCCCCCCCCTTCTATCCAGCAGCTCCAATCCCAGCTTCAGGAAGGTTCAAATGATATGGAGTTTAAGGGCCCCCCCCCTCAGTCTCAGTCTTTTGTCTCTCTGACTCCCCCCCTTCTATCCAGCAGCTCCAATCCCAGCTTCAGGAAGGTTCAAATGATATGGAGTTAAAGGCCCCCCCACCTCAGTCTCTTTGTCTCTCTGACTCCCCCCCTTCTATCCAGCAGCTCCAATCCCAGCTTCAGGGAAGGTTCAAATGATATGGAGTTTAAGGGCCCCCCCCCACCTCAGTCTCTTTTGTCTCTGTGACTCACCCCCCCCCCCTTCTATCCAGCAGCTCCAATCCCCAGCTTCAGGAAGGTTCAAATGATATGGAGTTAAAGGGCCCCCCCCCAGTCCTCTTTGTCTCTTTGTCTCTGTGACTCCCCCCCCTTCTATCCAGCAGTCTCTCCCCCCCCCTATCCAGCAGCTCCAATCCTAGGTTCAGGAAGGTTCAAATGATATGGAGTTTAAGGGGGCCCCACCTCAGTCTCTTTGTCTCTGTGACTCACCCCCCTTCTATCCAGCAGCTCCAATCCCAGCTTCAGGAAGGTTCAAATGAATATGGAGTTTAAGGGCCCCCACCTCAGTCTCTTTGTCTCTGTGACTCCCCCCCTTCTATCCAGCAGCTCCAATCCCAGCCTTCAGGAAGGTTCAAATGATATGGAGTTTAAGGGCCCCCACCTCAGTCTCTTTTTGTCTCTCTGACTCCCCCCCTTCTATCCAGCAGCTCCAATCCCAGCTTCAGGAAGGTTCAAATGATATATGGAGTTTTAGGGCCCCCACCTCAGTCTTTTTGTCTCTGTCTGACTCACCCCCCCCTTCTATCCAGCAGCTCCAATCCCAGCTTCAGGAAGGTTCAAGTGATATGGAGTTTAAGGGCCCCCACCTCAGTCTCTTTGTC
Source organism: Natrix helvetica helvetica (assembly GCA_029890345.1). Taxonomy (NCBI): domain Eukaryota; kingdom Metazoa; phylum Chordata; class Lepidosauria; order Squamata; family Natricidae; genus Natrix; species Natrix helvetica. The sequence continues at coordinate 207,764 of JAKRSI010000967.1, forward strand.
TCTGTGACTCACCCCCCCTTCTATCCAGCAGCTCCAATCCCAGCTTCAGGAAGGTTCAAATGATATGGAGTTTAAGGGCCCCCACCTCAGTCTCTTTTTGTCTCTCTCTGACTCTCCCCCCCCCCTTCTATCCAGCAGCTCCAATCCCAGCTTCAGGAAGGTTCAAATGATATGGAGTTTAAGGGCCCCCACCTCAGTCTCTTTGTCTCTCTGACTCCCCCCCTTCTATCCAGCAGCTCCAATCCCAGCTTCAGGAAGGTTCAAATGATATGGAGTTTAAAGGGCCCCCACCTCAGTCTTTTTGTCTCTGTGACTCCCCCCCCCCTTCTATCCATCCAGCAGCTCCAATCCCAGCTTCAGGAAGGTTCAAATGATATGGAGTTTAGGGCCCCCCCACCTCAGTCTCTTTTTGTCTCTCTGACTCACCCCCCTTCTATCCAGCAGCTCCAATCCCAGCTTCAGGAAGGTTCAAATGATATGGAGTTTAAGGGCCCCCACCTCAGTCTCTTTGTCTCTCTGACTCCCCCCTTCTATCCAGCAGCTCCAATCCCAGCTTCAGGAAGGTTCAAATGATATGGAGTTTAAGGGCCCCCACCTCAGTCTCTTTGTCTCTCTGACTCACCCCCACCCCTTCAATCCAGCAGCTCCAATCCCAGCATCAGGAAGGTTCAAATGATATGGAGTTTAAGGGCCCCCCCCCCCACCTCAGTCTCTTTGTCTCTCTGACTCATCCCCCCTTCTATCCAGCAGCTCCAATCCCAGCTTCAGGAGGGTTCAAGTGATATTGAGTTAAAGGGCCCCCACCTCAGTCTCTTTGTCTCTCTGACTCACTCCCCCTCCTTCTATCCAGCAGCTCCAATCCCAGCTTCAGGAAGGTTCATGAATGGGAGTTTAAAGGGCCCCCACCTCAGTCTCTTTGTCTCTCTGACTCACCCCCCCTTTCTATCCAGCAGCTCCAATCCCATCTTCCGGAAGGTTCAGATGATATGGAGTTTAAGGGCCCCCCCACCTCAGTCTTTTTGTCTCTCTCTGACTCACCCCCCCCTTCTATCCAGCAGCTCCAATCCCAGCTTCAGGAAGGTTCAAATGATATGGAGTTAAAGGCCCCCCCACCTCAGTCTCTTTGTCTCTGTGACTCCCCCCCCCTTCTATCCAGCAGCTCCAATCCCAGCTTCAGGAAGGTTCAAATGATATGGAGTTTAAGGGCCCCCACCTCACCTCAGTCTCTTTTGTCTCTCTCTCTGACTCCCCCCTTCTATCCAGCAGCTCCAATCCCAGCCCTCAGGAAGGTTCAAATGAAATGGAGTTTAAAGCCCCCACCTCTCAGTTTTCTCTCTCTCTGACTCCCCCCTTCTATCCAGCAGCTCCAATCCCAGCTTCAGGAAGGTTCAAATGATATGGAGTTTAAGGGCCCCCCCACCTCTCAGTCTCTTTTTGTCTCTCTGACTCCACCCCCCCTTCTATCCAGCAGCTCCAATCCCAGCTTCAGGAAGGTTCAAATGATATGGAGTTTAAGGGCCCCCACCTCTCAGTCTTTGTCTCTGTGACTCACCCCCCCTTCTATCCAGCAGCTCCAATCCCAGCTTCAGGAAGGTTCAAATGATATGGAGTTAAAGGGCCCCCTCAGTGTCTCTTTGTCTCTCTGACTCCCCCCCCTTCTATCCAGCAGCTCCAATCCCCAGCTTCAGGAAGGTTCAAATGATATGGAGTTTAAGGGGGCCCCCCCTCCTCTCTTTTTTGTCTCTCTGTGACTCCCCCCCCTTCTATCCAGCAGCTCCAATCCCAGCTTCAGGAAGGTTCAAATGATATGGAGTTTAAGGGCCCCCCACCTCAGTCTCTTTGTCTCTCTCTGACCCCCCCCCTTCTATCCAGCAGCTCCAATCCCAGCTTCAGGAAGGTTCAAATGATATGGAGTTAAGGGGCCCCCCACCTCTGACTCACCCCTCTTTGTCTCTCTGACTAAAAGGCCCCCCCCCCTTCTATCCAGCAGCTCCAATCCCAGCTTCAGGAAGGTTCAAATGATATGGAGTTTAAGGGCCCCCCCCACCTCAGTCTTTTGTCTCTCTGACTCACCCCCCCCCCTTCTATCCAGCAGCTCCAATCCCAGCTTCAGGAAGGTTCAAATGAAATGGAGTTTAAGGGCCCCCACCTCAGTCTCTTTGTCTCTGTGACTCACCCCCCCTTCTATCCAGCAGCTCCAATCCCCAGCTTCAGGAAGGTTCAAATGATATGGAGTTTAAGGGCCCCCACCTCAGTCTCTTTGTCTCTCTGACTCCCCCCCTTCTATCCAGCAGCTCCAATCCCCCAGCTTCAGGAAGGTTCAAATGATATGGATTTAAAGGGCCCCCACCTCAGTCTCTTTGTCTCTCTGACTCACCCCCCTTCTATCCAGCAGCTCCAATCCCAGCTTCAGGAAGGTTCAAATGATATGGAGTTTTAAGGGACTCCCCCCCCCCCCCAGCTCCTCCCCCCTTCAGGTGTTCTTTGTCCCTCTCTCTGTGACTCTGACCCCCCCCTTCTATCCAGCAGCTCCAATCCCAGCTTCAGGAAGGTTCAAATGATATGGAGTTTAAGGGCCCCCACCTCAGTCTCTTTGTCTCTCTGACTCACCCCCCCCCTTCTATCCAGCAGCTCCAATCCCAGCTTCAGGAAGGTTCAAATGATATGGAGTTTAAGGGCCCCCACCTCAGTCTCTTTTTGTCTCTGTGACTCCCCCCCTTCTATCCAGCAGCTCCAATCCAGCTTCAGGAAGGTTCAAATGATATGGAGTTTAAGGGCCCCCACCTCAGTCTCTGTCTCTTTGTCTCTGTGACTCCCCCCCCTTCTATCCATCCAGCAGCTCCAATCCCAGCTTCAGGAAGGTTCAAATGATATGGAGTTTAAGGGCCCCCCCCCTCAGTCTCTTTGTCTCTGTGACCCCCCCCCTTTATCCAGCAGCTCCAATCCCAGCTTCAGGAAGGTTCAAATGATATGGAGTTAAAGGGCCCCCACCTCAGTCTCTTTGTCTCTCTGACTCCCCCCCTTCTATCCAGCAGCTCCAATCCCAGCTTCAGGAAGGTTCAAATGATATGGAGTTTAAGGGCCCCCACCTCAGTCTCTTTGTCTCTCTGACTCACCCCCCTTCTATCCAGCAGCTCCAATCCCAGCTCAGGAAGGTTCAAATGATATGGAGTTTAAAGGGCCCCCACCTCAGTCTCTTTGTCTCTCTGACTCCCCCCTCTATCCAGCAGCTCCAATCCCAGCTTAGGAAGGTTCAAATGATATGGAGTTTAAGGGCCCCCACCTCAGTCTCTTTGTCTCTCTGACTCACCCCCCCTTCTATCCAGCAGCTCCAATCCCAGCTTCAGGAAGGTTCAAATGATATGGAGTTTAAGGGCCCCCACCTCAGTCTCTTTGTCTCTGTGACTCACCCCCTTCTATCCAGCAGCTCCAATCCCAGCTTCAGGAAGGTTCAAATGATATGGAGTTTAAGGGCCCCCACCTCAGTCTCTCTTTGTCTCTCTGACTCCCCCCCCTTCTATCCAGCAGCTCCAAATCCCAGCTTCAGGAAGGTTCAAATGATATGGAGTTTAAGGGCCCCCACCTCAGTCTCTTTGTCTCTGTGACTCACCCCCCCTTCTATCCAGCAGCTCCAATCCCAATCCCTTCAGGAAGGTTCAAATGATATGGAGTTTAAGGGCCCCCACCTCAGTCTTTTGTCTCTGTGACTCCCCCCTTCTATCCAGCAGCTCCAATCCCATCAGGAAGGTTCAAATGATATGGAGTTTAAGGGCCCCCACCTCAGTCCTTTTTGTCTCTCTGACTCACCCCCCTTCTATCCAGCAGCTCCAATCCCAGCTTCAGGAAGGTTCAAATGATATGGAGTTTAAAGGGCCCCCCCACCTCAGTCTTTTCTCTGTGACTCACCCCCCCTTCTATCCAGCAGCTCCAATCCCCCCCTTCAGGAAGGTTCAAATGATATGGAGTTTAAGGGCCCCCCACCTCAGTCTTTTTGTCTCTCTGACTCACCCCCCTTCTATCCAGGAGCTCCAATCCCAGCTTCAGGAAAGTTCAAATGATATGGAGTTTAAAGGGCCCCCACCTCAGTCCTTTTTGTCTCTCTGACTGACCCCCCCTTCTATCCAGCAGCTCCAATCCAATCCCAGCTTCAGGAAGTTCAAATGATATGGAGTTTAAGGGCCCCCACCTCAGTCTCTTTGTCTCTGTGACTCCCCCCCTTCTATCCAGCAGCTCCAATCCCCCCCTTCAGGAAGGTTCAAATGATATGGAGTTTAAGGGCCCCCCCTCAGTCTCTTTGTCTCTGTGACTCCCCCCCTTCTATCCAGGAGCTCCAATCCCAGCTTCAGGAAGCTTCAAATGATATGGAGTTTAAGGCCCCCACCTCCTCAGTCTTTTGTCTCTGTGACTCCCCCCCCTTCTATCCAGCAGCTCCAATCCCAGCTTCAGGAAGGTTCAAATGATATGGAGTTTAAGGGCCCCCACCTCAGTCTTTTTGTCTCTGTGACTCACCCCCCTTCTATCCAGCAGCTCCAATCCCAGCTTCAGGAAGGTTCAAATGATATGGAGTTTAAGGGCCCCCACCTCAGTCTCTTTGTCTCTCTGACTCACCCCCCCCTTCTATCCATCCAGCAGCTCCAATCCCAGCTTCAGGAAGGTTCAAATGATATGGAGTTTAAAGGGCCCCCCCACCTCAGTCTCTTTGTCTCTGTGACTCACTCCCCCCCTTCTATCCAGCAGCAGCTCCAATCCCAGCTTCAGGAAGGTTTCAAATGATATGGAGTTTTAAGGGCCCCCACCTCAGTCTCTTTGTCTTTGTCTCTCTGACTCACCCCCCTTCTATCCAGCAGCTCCAATCCCAGCTTCAGGAAGGTTCAAATGATATGGAGTTTTAAGGGCCCCCACCTCAGTCTCTTTGTCTCTCTGTGACTCCCCCCCCCCCTTCTATCCAGCAGCTCCAATCCCAGCTTCAGGAAGGTTCAAATGAAATGGAGTTTAAAGGGCCCCCCCACCTCAGTCTTTTTGTCTCTCTGTGACTCACCCCCCTTCTATCCAGCAGCTCCAATCCCCAGCTCTCAGGAAGAAAGTTCAAATGATATGGAGTTAAAGGGCCCCCACCTCAGTCTCTTTGTCTCTCTGACACCCCCCTTCTATCCAGCAGCTCCAATCCCAGCTTCAGGAAGGTTCAAATGATATGGAGTTTAAGGGCCCCCCCACCTCAGTCTCTTTGTCTCTCTGACTCCCCCCCTTGTATCTATCCAGCAGCTCCAATCCCAGCTTCAGCTTCAGGAAGGTTCAAATGATATGGAGTTTAAGGGCCCCCCACCCATCAGTCTTTCTTTGTCTCTCTGACTGACTCCCCCCCCTTCTATCCAGCAGCTCCAATCCCAGCTTCAGGAAGGTTCAAATGAAATGGAGTTAAAGGCCCCCCATCAGAGTCTTTGTCTCTTGACTCCCCCCTTTCTATCCAGCAGCTCCCCCAGCCTCAGGAAGGTTCAAATGAAATGGAGTTAAGGGCCCCTACCTCAGTCTCTTTGTCTCTCTCTCACTCCCCCCTTCTATCCAGCAGCTCCAATCCCAGCTTCAGGAAGGTTCAAATGATGTGGAGTTAAAGGGCCCCTACATCAGTCTCTTTGTCTCTCTGACTCACCCCCCCTTCTATCCAGCAGCTCTAATCCCAGCTTCAGGAAGGTTCAAATGATATGGAGTTTAAGGGCCCCTACCTCAGTCTCTTTGTATCTCTGACTCACCCCCTCTATCCAGCAGCTCCAATCCCAGCTTCAGGAAGGTTCAAATGAATATGGAGTTTAAGGGGCCCCCCCCACCTCAGTGTCTCTTTTGTCTCTCTGACTCCCCCCCCTTTTATCCAGCAGCTCCAATCCCCAGCTTCAGGAAGGTTCAAATGATATGGAGTTTAAGGGCCCCCACCTCAGTCTCTTTTGTCTCTCTGACTCACCCCCCCCCCTTCTATCCAGCAGCTCCAATCCCCCAGCCTCAGGAAGGTTCAAATGAAATGGAGTTAAGGGCCCCCCACCTCAGTCCTCTTTGTCTCTCTGACTCCCCCCCTTCTATCCAGCAGCCAGCTCCAATCCCAGCTTCAGGAAAGGTTCAAATGATATGGAGTTTAAGGGGCCCCCCACCTCTCAGTCTCTTTTCTCTCTGACTCACTCCCCCCCTTCTATCCAGCAGCTCCAATCCCAGCTTCAGGAAGGTTCAAATGAATATGGAGTTAAAGGGCCCCCACATCAGTCTCTTTGTCTCTCTACTCCACCCCCCCTTGTATCCAGCAGCTCCAATCCCAGCTTCAGGAAGGTTCAAATGATATGGAGTTTAAGGGCCCCCCACAGTCAGTCTTTGTCTCTCTCTGACTCCCCCCCTTCTATCCAGCAGCTCCAATCCCAGCTTCAGGAAGGTTCAAATGAATATGGAGTTAAAGGGCCCCCACCTCAGTCTCTTTGTCTCTCTCTCTGACCCCCCCCCTTCTATCCAGCAGCAGCTCCAATCCCAGCTTCAGGAAGGTTCAAATGATATGGAGTTTAAGGGCCCCCACCTCAGTCTCTTTTTGTCTCTCTGACTCACCCCCCTTTGTATCCAGCAGCTCCAATCCCAGCTTCAGGAAGTTCAAATGAATGGAGTTAAAGGGGCCCCCACCTCAGCTCTCTTTGTCTCTGTGACTCCCCCCCTTCTATCCATCCAGCAGCTCCAATCCCAGCTTCAGGAAGGTTCAAATGATATGGAGTTTAAGGGCCCCCACCTAGTCTCTTTGTCTCTCTGTGACTCCCCCCCCTTCTATCCATCCAGCAGCTCCAATCCCAGCTTCAGGAAGGTTCAAATGATATGGAGTTAAAGGCCCCCCCACCTCAGTCTCTTTGTCTCTCTCTGACTCACCCCCCTTCTATCCAGCAGCTCCAATCCCCAGCTTCAGGAAGGTTCAAATGATATGGAGTTAAAGGGCCCCCACCTCAGTCCTTTTTTGTCTCTGACTCCCCCCTCACTCCCCCCCTTGTATCCAGCAGCTCCAATCCCAGCTTCAGGAAGTTCAAATGATATGGAGTTTAAGGGCCCCCACCTCAGTCTCTTTGTCTCTCTGACTCACCCCCCCCTTCTATCCAGCAGCTCCAATCCCCAGCTTCAGGAAGGTTCAAAAATGAATGGAGTTTAAGGGCCCCCACCTCAGTCTCTTTGTCTCTCTGACTCCCCCCCTTCTATCCAGCAGCCATCCAATCCCAGCTTCAGGAAGGTTCAAATGAATATGGTTAAGGGCCCCCCCTCAGTCTCTTTGTCTCTCTGACTCACCCCCCTTCTATCCAGCAGCTCCAATCCCAGCTTCAGGAAGGTTCAAATGATATGGAGTTTAAGCCCCCCCCCCACCTCAGTCTCTTTGTCTCTCTGACTCACCCCCCTTCTATCCAGCAGCTCCAATCCCAGCTTCAGGAAGGTTCAAATGATATGGAGTTTAAGGGCCCCCACCTCAGTCTCTTTGTCTCTCTGACTCCCCCCCTTCTATCCAGCAGCTCCAATCCCCAGCTTCAGGAAGGTTCAAATGATATGGAGTTTAAGGGCCCCCCCTCTCTTTTGTCTCTCTGACTCACCCCCCTTCTATCCAGCAGCTCCAATCCCAGCTTCAGGAAGGTTCAAATGAATGGAGTTTAAAGGCCCCCCACCTCAGTCTCTTTGTCTCTCTGACTCCCCCTTCTATCCAGCAGCTCCAATCCCAGCTTCAGGAAGGTTCAAATGATATGGAGTTTAAGGCCCCCCCCACCTCAGTCCTTTCTTTGTCTCTCTGACTCCCCCCCCTTCCATCCAGCAGCTCCAATCCCAGCTTCAGGAAGGTTCAAATGATATGGAGTTTAAGGGCCCCCACCTCAGTCTCTTTGTCTCTGTGACTCACCCCCCTTCTATCCAGCAGCTCCAATCCCAGCTTCAGGAAGGTTCAAATGAATGGAGTTTAAGGGCCCCCACCTCAGTCTCTTTGTCTCTCTGACTCCCCCCCTTCTATCCAGCAGCTCCAATCCCAGCTTCAGGAAGGTTCAAATGATATGGAGTTAAAGGGCCCCCACCTCAGTCTCTTTTTCTCTCTGTGACTCCCCCCTTCTATCCAGGAGCTCCAATCCCAGCTTCAGGAAAGTTCAAATGATATGGAGTTTAAGGGCCCCCACCTCAGTCTCTTTGTCTCTGTGACTCCCCCCCCCTTCTATCCAGCAGCTCCAATCCCAGCCTTCAGGAAGGTTCAAATGAATAGTTAAAGGGCCCCCACCTCAGTCCTCTTTGTCTCTGACCCCCCCCCCTCTATCCAGCAGCTCCAATCCCAGCTTCAGGAAGGTTCAAATGATATGGAGTTAAAGGCCCCCACCTCAGTCTCTTTGTCTCTCTGACTCACCCCCCTTCTATCCAGCAGCTCCAATCCCAGCTTCAGGAAGGTTCAAATGATATGGAGTTTAAGGGCCCCCACCTCAGTCTCTTTTGTCTCTCTCTGACTCCCCCCCTTTATCCAGCAGCTCCAATCCCAGCTTCAGGAAGTTCAAATGAAATGGAGTTAAAGGCCCCCCACCTCAGTCTCTTTTGTCTCTCTGACTCCCCCCCTTTCTATCCAGCAGCTCCAATCCCAGCTTCAGGAAGGTTCAAATGATATGGAGTTTAAGGGCCCCCCCTCAGTCTTTTTGTCTCTCTGACTCACCCCCCCCTCTATCCAGCAGCTCCAATCCCCAGCTTCAGGAAGGTTCAAATGAATGGAGTTAAAGGGCCCCCACCTCAGTCTCTTTGTCTCTCTGACTCCCCCCTTCTATCCAGCAGCTCCAATCCCAGCTTCAGGAAGGTTCAAATGATATGGAGTTTAAGGCCCCCCCACCTCAGTCTCTTTGTCTCTGTGACTCACCCCCCCCCTATCCAGCAGCTCCAATCCCAGCTTCAGGAAGGTTCAAATGAATATGGAGTTAAAGGGCCCCCACCACCTCCTCTCTTCTCTCTGACTCACCCCCCTTCTATCCAGCAGCTCCAATCCCAGCTTCAGGAAGGTTCAAATGATATGGAGTTTAAAGGGCCCCCACCTCAGTCTCTTTGTCTCTCTGACTCACCCCCCCCCTTCTATCCAGCAGCTCCAATCCCAGCTTCAGGAAGGTTCAAATGATATGGAGTTTAAGGGCCCCCACCTCAGTCTCTTTGTCTCTCTGACTCACCCCCCCCCCCCCGTTCTATCCAGCAGCTCCAATCCCAGCTTCAGGAAGGTTAATGATATGGAGTTAAAGGGCCCCCACCTCAGTCTCTTTGTCTCTCTCTGACTCCCCCCCTTCTATCCAGCAGCTCCAATCCCAGCTTCAGGAAGGTTCAAATGAATGGAGTTTAAGGGCCCCCCACCTCAGTCTCTTTTTCTCTCTCTGTGAATCACCCCCCTTCTATCCAGCAGCTCCAATCCCAGCTTCAGGAAAGTTCAAATGATATGGAGTTTAAGGGCCCCCACCTCAGTCTCTCTTTGTCTCTCTGACTCTCTGACTCTCCCCCCCTTCTATCCAGCAGCTCCAATCCCAGCTTCAGGAAGGTTCAAATGATATGGAGTTAAAGGGCCCCCACCTCAGTCAGTCTTTGTCTCTCTGACTCACCCCCCTTTTCTATCCAGCAGCTCCAATCCCAGCCTCAGGAAGGTTCAAATGAATATGGAGTTAAAGGGCCCCCACCTCAGTCTCTTTGTCTCTCTGACTCTCCCCCCCCTCTCTATCCAGCAGCTCCAATCCCAGCTTCAGGAAGGTTCAAATGAATGGGAGTTTAAGGGCCCCCACCTCAGTCCTTCTTTCTCTCTCTGACTCCCCCCTTCTATCCAGCAGCTCCAATCCCAGCTTCAGGAAGGTTCAAATGATATGGAGTTAAAGGGCCCCCACCTCAGTCTCTTTGTCTCTCTGACTCACCCCCCCCCCTTCTATCCAGCAGCTCCAATCCCAGCTTCAGGAAGGTTCAAATGATATGGAGTTTAAGGGCCCCCACCTCAGTCTCTTTGTCTCTCTGACTCACCCCCCCTTCTATCCAGCAGCTCCAATCCCAGCTTCAGGAAGGTTCAAATGATATGGAGTTTAAGGGCCCCCACCTCTCAGTCTCTTTTGTCTCTCTGACTCACCCCCCTTCTATCCAGCAGCTCCAATCCCAGCTTCAGGAAGGTTCAAATGATATGGAGTTTAAAGGGCCCCCCCACCTCAGTCTCTCTTTGTCTCTCTGACTCCCCCCCTTCTATCCAGCAGCTCCAATCCCAGCTTCAGGAAGGTTCAAATGATATGGAGTTTAAGGGCCCCCACCTCAGTCTTTTGTCTCTCTCTCTGACTCCCCCCCTTCTATCCAGCAGCTCCAATCCCAGCTTCAGGAAGGTTCAAATGATATGGAGTTAAAGGGCCCCCACCTCAGTCTTTTTGTCTCTCTGACTCACCCCCCTTCTATCCAGCAGCTCCAATCCCAGCTTCAGGAAGGTTCAAATGATATGGAGTTTAAGGGCCCCCACCTCAGTCTCTTTGTCTCTGACTGACTCCCCCCTTCTTTAATCCAGCAGCTCCAATCCCAGCTTCAGGAAGTTCAAATGAATGGAGTTTAAGGGCCCCCACCTCAGTCTCTTTGTCTCTCTGACTCCCCCCCCCCCTTCTATCCAGCAGCTCCAATCCCAGCTTCAGGAAGGTTCAAATGATATGGAGTTTAAGGGCCCCCACCTCACCCTCTCTTTTCTTTGCAGCTCTCTCAGGTGTTCAAATGAAATGGAGTTTAAACCCCCACCACCCCTCTTTGTCTCTCTGACTCCCCCCTTCTATCCAGCAGCTCCAATCCCAGCTTCAGGAAGGTTCAAATGATATGGAGTTTAAGGGCCCCCACCTCAGTCTTTTTGTCTCTGTGACTCCCCCCCTTCTATCCAGCAGCTCCAATCCCAGCTTCAGGAAGGTTCAAATGATATGGAGTTTAAGGGCCCCCACCTCAGTCAGTCTCTTTTGTCTCTCTGACTCCCCCCTTCTATCCAGCAGCTCCAATCCCAGCTTCAGGGAAGTTCAAATGAATGGAGTTTAAAGGGCCCCTCCCTCAGTCCTCCCTCTCTCCTGACTCCCCCCCTTCTATCCCAGCAGCTCCAATCACCAGCCTTCAGGAAGGTTCAAATGATATGGAGTTTAAAGGGCCCCCCCACCTCAGTCTCTTTGTCTCTCTGACTCCCCCCTTCTATCCAGCAGCTCCAATCCCAGCTTCAGGAAGGTTCAAATGAATGGAGTTTAAGGGCCCCCACCTCAGTCTCTTTGTCTCTGTGACCCCCCCTTCTATCCAGCAGCTCCAATCCCAGCTTCAGGAAGTTCAAATGATATGGAGTTAAAGGGCCCCCCACCTCAGTCTCTTTGTCTCTCTGTGACTCACCCCCCTTCTATCCAGCAGCTCCAATCCCAGCTTCAGGAAGGTTCAAAATGATATGGAGTTTAAGGGCCCCCCACCTCAGTCTCTTTGTCTCTGTGACTCACCCCCCTTCTATCCAGCAGCTCCAATCCCAGCTTCAGGAAGGTTCAAATGAAATGGAGTTAATGGAGTTTAAGGGGCCCCCACCTCCTTTCTTTTTGTCTCTGTGACTCCCCCCCCCCTTCTATCCAGCAGCTCCAATCCCAGCTTCAGGAAGGTTCAAATGATATGGAGTTTAAGGGCCCCCACCTCAGTCTCTTTGTCTCTCTGACTCACCCCCCACTTCTATCCAGGAGCTCCAATCCCAGCTTCAGGAACGTTCAAATGATATGGAGTTTAAACCTCAGGTCCCCCACCCCCCTCCTCCAGTCCTTTGCCTCTCTGGAGTTTGACTGTCTCCCCCCCCCTATCCAGCAGCTCCAATCCCAGCTTCAGGAAGGTTCAAATGATATGGAGTTTAAGGGCCCCCACCTCAGTCCTCTTTGTCTCTGTGACTCACCCCCCCCTTCTATCCAGCTCCAGCAGCTCCAATCCCAGCTTCAGGAAGGTTCAAATGATATGGAGTTTAAGGGCCCCCACCTCAGTCTCTTTGTCTCTCTCTCCCCCCTTCTATCCAGCAGCTCCAATCCCAGCTTCAGGAAGGTTCAAATGATATGGAGTTTAAGGGCCCCCACCTCAGTCTCTTTGTCTCTGTGACTCACCCCCCTTCTATCCAGGAGCTCCAATCCCAGCTTCAGGAAAGTTCAAATGATATGGAGTTAAGGGGCCCCCACCTCAGTCTCTTTGTCTCTCTGACTCACCCCCCCCCTTCTATCCAGCAGCTCCAATCCCAGCTTCAGGAAGGTTCAAATCAAATGATATGGAGTTAAAGGGCCCCCACCTCAGTCTCTTTTTGTCTCTGTGACCCCCCCCCTTCTATCCAGCAGCTCCAATCCCAGCTTCAGGAAGGTTCAAATGAAATGGAGTTTAAGGGCCCCCACCTCAGTCCTCTCTTTTCTCTCTCTGACTCCCCCCCCCTTCTATCCAGCAGCTCCAATCCCAGCTTCAGGAAGGTTCAAATGATATGGAGTTTAAAGGGCCCCCACCTCAGTCTCTTTTTGTCTCTCTGACTCACCCCCACCCCCCTTCTATCCAGCAGCTCCAATCCCCAGCTTCAGGAAGGTTCAAATGAAATGGAGTTTAAGGCCCCCCCCACCTCAGTCTCTTTGTCTCTCTGACTCACCCCCCCTTCTATCCAGCAGCTCCAATCCCCCAGCTTCAGGAAGGTTCAAATGAATATGGAGTTTAAGGGCCCCCCCTCAGTCTCTTTGTCTCTCTATCTCACCCCCCACTTCTATCCAGCAGCTCCAATCCCAGCTTCAGGAAGGTTCAAATGATATGGAGTTTAAGGGCCCCCACCTCAGTCTCTTTGTCTCTGTGACTCCCCCCCCTTCTATCCCGCAGCTCCAATCCCGGCTTCAGGAAGGTTCAAATGAAATGGAGTTAAAGGGCCCCCACCTCAGTCCTCTTTGTCTCTGACTGACCCCCCCTTCTATCCAGGAGCTCCAATCCCAGCTTCAGGAAAGTTCAAATGATATGGAGTTTAAGGCCCCCCCCCCACCTCAGTCTCTTTGTCTCTCTGACTGACCCCCCCTTCTATCCAGCAGCAGCTCCAATCCCAGCTTCAGGAAGGTTCAAATGAATGGAGTTTAAGGGCCCCCCACCTCAGTCTCTTTGTCTCTCTGACTCCCCCCCCCCTTCTATCCAGCAGCTCCAATCCCCAGCTTCAGGAAGTTCAAATGATATGGAGTTTAAAGGGCCCCCCCTACCTCAGTCCTCTTTGTCTCTCTGACTCACTCCCCCCCTTCTATCCAGCAGCTCCAATCCCAGCTTCAGGAAGGTTCAAATGAAATGGAGTTTAAAGGGCCCCCACCTCAGTCCTTTTTGTCTCTCTTACTCACCCCCCTTCTATCCAGCAGCTCCAATCCCAGCTTCAGGAAGGTTCAAATGAAATGGAGTTAAAGGGCCCCCACCTCAGTCCTCTTTTCTCTCTCTGACTCACCCCCCCCTTCTATCCAGCAGCTCCAATCCCAGCTTCAGGAAGTTCAAATGAAATGGAGTTAAAGGGCCCCCCCCACCTCTCTCTTTGTCTCTCTGACTCCCCCCCCTTCTCATCCAGCAGCTCCAATCCCAGCTTCAGGAAGTTCAAATGAAATGGAGTTAAAGGGCCCCCACCTCAGTCCTCTTTGTCTCTCTGACCCCCCCCTTCTATCCAGCAGCTCCAATCCCAGCTTCAGGAAGGTTCAAATGATATGGAGTTTAAAGGGCCCCCACCTCAGTCTCTTTTTGTCTCTGTGACTCACCCCCCTTTCTATCCAGCAGCTCCAATCCCAGCTTCAGGAAGGTTCAAATGATATGGAGTTAAAGGGCCCCCACCTCAGTCCTCTTTGTCTCTCTGACTCCCCCCCCCTTCTATCCAGCAGCTCCAATCCCAGCTTCAGGAAGGTTCAAATGAAATGGAGTTTAAGGGCCCCTACCTCAGTCCTTTTGTCTCTCTCTGACTCACCCCCCCTTCTATCCAGCAGCTCCAATCCCAGCTTCAGGAAAGGTTCAAATGAATGGAGTTTAAGGGCCCCCACCTCAGTCTCTTTCTCTCTCTCTCACCCCCCTTCTATCCAGCAGCTCCAATCCCAGCTTCAGGAAGGTTCAAATGAAATGTTAAAGGGCCCCTACCTCAGTCCATTTTGTCTCTCTGACTCCCCCCTTGTATCCAGCAGCTCCAATCCCAGCTCAGGAAGGTTCAAATGAAATGGAGTTAAAGGGCCCCTACCTCAGTCCTTTTGTCTCTGTGACTCCTCCCCCCCCTGTATCCAGCAGCTCCAATCCCAGCCTCAGGAAGGTTCAAATGAAATGGAGTTAAAGGGCCCCCCACCTCAGTCCTCTTTGTCTCTCTGACTCACCCCCCTTCTATCCAGCAGCTCCAATCCCAGCCTTCAGGAAGGTTCAAATGATATGGAGTTTAAGGGCCCCCACCTTAGTCTCCCTTTCTCTCTGACTCACCCCCCACTTCTATCCAGCAGCTCCAATCCCAGCTTCAGGAAGGTTCAAATGATATGGAGTTTAAGGGCCCCCACCTCAGTCTCTTTGTCTCTCTGACTCCCCCCCTTCTATCCAGCAGCTCCAATCCCAGCTTCAGGAAGGTTAAATGAAATGGAGTTTAAGGGCCCCCACCTCAGTCTCTTTGTCTCTCTGACTCCCCCCCCTTCTATCCAGCAGCTCCAATCCCAGCTTCAGGAAGGTTCAAATGATATGGAGTTTAAGGGCCCCCACCTCAGTCTCTTTGTCTCTCTGACTCACCCCCCCCTTCTATCCAGCAGCTCCAATCCCAGCTTCAGGAAGTTCAAATGATATGGAGTTAAAGGGCCCCCCCACCTCAGTCTCTTTGTCTCTCTGACTCCCCCCCTTCTATCCAGCAGCTCCAAATCCCAGCCCAGCTTCAGGAAGTTCAAATGATATGGAGTTTAAGGGCCCCCACCTCAGTCAGTCTTTGTCTCTCTGACTCTGACTCCCCCCCTTCTATCCAGTAGCTCAAATCCCAGCTTCAGGAAGGTTCAAATGATATGGAGTTTAAGGGCCCCTACCTCAGTCTCTTTGTCTCTCTGACTCCCCCCCCTTCTATCCAGCAGCTCCAATCCCAGCTTCAGGAAGGTTCAAATGATATGGAGTTTAAGGGCCCCCCACCTCAGTCTCTTTTTGTCTCTCTGACTCCCCCCCTTGTATCCAGCAGCTCCCAGCTCCAATCCCAGCTTCAGGAAGGTTCAAATGATATGGAGTTTAAGGGCCCCCACCTCAGTCTCTTTTGTCTCTGTGACTCACCCCCCTTCTATCCAGCAGCTCCAATCCCAGCTTCAGGAAGGTTCAAATGAAATGGAGTTTAAAGGCCCCCCCACCTCAGTCTCTTTGTCTCTCTGACTCCCCCCCTTCTATCCATCCAGCAGCTCCAATCCCAGCCTCAGGAAGGTTCAAATGATATGGAGTTAAAGGGCCCCCACCTCAGTCAGTCTTTGTCTCTCTGACTCCCCCCCTTCTATCCAGCAGCTCCAATCCCAGCTTCAGGAAGGTTCAAATGAAATGGAGTTTAAGGCCCCCCCCTCTCTCAGTCTTTTTGTCTCTCTGACTCACCCCCCCCCCCCCTTCTATCCAGCAGCTCCAATCCCAGCTTCAGGAAGGTTCAAATGATATGGAGTTTAAAGGGGCCCCCCACCTCAGTCCTTTTTCTCTCTCTGACTCACCCCCCTTCTATCCAGCAGCTCCAATCCCCAGCTTCAGGAAGTTCAAATGATATGGAGTTAAAGGGCCCCTACCTCAGTCCTCTTTGTCTCTCTCTGAATCCAGCAGCTCCAATCCCAGCTTCAGGAAGGTTCAAATGAAATGGAGTTTAAGGCCCCTACCTAGTCCTCTTTGACTCTCTTGACCCCCCCCCTTCTATCCAGCAGCTCCAATCCCAGCTTCAGGAAGGTTCAAATGATATGGAGTTAAAGGCCCCCCCACCTCAGTCTCTTTGTCTCTCTCTCTGACTCCCCCCTTCTATCCAGCAGCTCCAATCCCAGCTTCAGGAAGGTTCAAATGATATGGAGTTAAAGGGCCCCCCCTCAGTCCTTTCTCTCTGACTCACCCCCCACTTCTATCCAGCAGCTCCAATCCCAGCTTCAGGAAGGTTCAAATGATATGGAGTTAAAGGTCCCTACATCAGTCTTTTGTCTCTCTGACTCCCCCTTTTTCCAGCAGCTCCAATCCCAGCCTCAGGAAGTTCAAATGAAATGGAGTTTAAAGGGCCCCCACCTCAGTCTCTTTGTCTCTCTCTGACCCCCCCTTCTATCCAGCAGCTCCAATCCCAGCTTCAGGAAAAAGTTCAAATGATATGGAGTTTAAGGGCCCCCACCTCAGTCTCTTTGTCTCTGTGACTCACCCCCCTTCTATCCAGCAGCTCCAATCCCAGCTTCAGGAAGGTTCAAATGATATGGAGTTTAAGGGCCCCCACCCTCAGTCCTTTTTTTCTCTCCCCCCCCCCCCCCCTTCTCCCAGCAGCTCCAATCCCAGCTCAGGAAGGTTCAAATGAAATGGAGTTTAAAGGGCCCCCACCTCTCCTTTTGTCTCTCTGACTCACCCCCCTTCTATCCAGGAGCTCCAATCCCAGCTTCAGGAAGGTTCAAATGATATGGAGTTTAAGGGCCCCCCTACCTCAGTCTCCTTTTTGTCTCTCTGACTCACCCCCCTTCTATCCAGCAGCTCCAATCCCAGCTTCAGGAAGGTTCAAATGAAATGGAGTTTAAAGGGCCCCCACCCTCAGTCTCTTTGTCTCTCTCTGACTCCCCCCCCCCTTCTATCCAGCAGCTCCAATCCCAGCTTCAGGAAGGTTCAAATGATATGGAGTTTAAAGGTCCCTACATCAGTCTTTTTGTCTCTCTGACTCACCCCCCTTCTATCCAGCAGCTCCAATCCCAGCTTCAGGAAGGTTCAAATGATATGGAGTTTTAAAGGGCCCCCCCCACCTCAGTCTTTGTCTCTCTGACTCCCCCCTTCTATCCAGCAGCTCCAATCCCAGCTTCAGGAAGGTTCAAATGATATGGAGTTTAAAGGGCCCCCACCTCAGTCTCTTTGTGTCTCTCTGACCCCCCCCTTGTATCCAGCAGCTCCAATCCCAGCTTCAGGAAGTTCAAATGAAATGGAGTTAAAGGGCCCCTACCTCAGTCTCTTTGTCTCTCTGACTCCCCCCCCTTCTATCCAGCAGCTCCAATCCCAGCTTCAGGAAGTTCAAATGATATGGAGTTTAAGGGGGCCCCCACCTCAGTCTCTTTGTCTCTCTGACTCACCCCCCTTCTATCCAGCAGCTCCAATCCCAGCTTCAGGAAGGTTCAAATGATATGGAGTTTAAAGGCCCCCACCTCAGTCTCTTTGTCTCTCTCTCACCTCCCCCCCTTCTATCCAGCAGCTCCAATCCCAGCTTCAGGAAGGTTCAAATGAAATGGAGTTAAAGGGCCCCCTACCTCACCTCAGTCTTTCTCTCTCTGACTCCCCCCCTTCTATCCAGCAGCTCCAATCCCCAGCTTCAGGAAAGTTCAAATGATATGGAGTTAAAGGGCCCCCACCTCAGTCTCTTTTTGTCTCTCTGACTCACCCCCCCTTGTATCCAGCAGCTCCAATCCCAGCTTCAGGAAGTTCAAATGATATGGAGTTTAAAGGGCCCCCCTACCTCAGTCTCTTTGTCTCTCTGACTCCCCCCCTTCTATCCAGCAGCTCCAATCCCAGCTTCAGGAAGGTTCAAATGATATGGAGTTTAAAGGGCCCCCACCTCAGTCTCTTTGTCTCTCTGACTCCCCCCCTTCTATCCAGCAGCTCCAATCCCAGCCTTCAGGAAGGTTCAAATGATATGGAGTTTAAGGGCCCCCCACCCTCAGTCCTCTTTTTCTCTCTGACTCACTCCCCCCCCCCCTTTGTATCCAGCAGCTCCAATCCCAGCTTCAGGAAGGTTCAAATGATATGGAGTTAAAGGGCCCCCACCTCAGTCTCTTTGTCTCTCTGACCCCCCCCCTTCTATCCAGCAGCTCCAATCCAGCTTCAGGAAGGTTCAAATGATATGGAGTTTTAAGGGCCCCCACTCAGTCTCTTTTTCTCTCTGACTCACCCCCCCCTTCTATCCAGCAGCTCCAATCCCAGCTTCAGGAAGGTTCAAATGATATGGAGTTTAAAGGGCCCCCACCTCAGTCTCTTTCTCTCTGTCTCTCTCTCCACCCCCCTTCTATCCAGCAGCTCCAATCCCAGCTTCAGGAAGGTTCAAATGATATGGAGTTTTAAAAGGCCCCCCCCACCTCAGTCCTCTTTGTCTCTCTGTGACTCCCCCCCCTTCTATCCAGCAGCTCCAATCCCAGCTTCAGGAAGTTCAAATGAATGGAGTTAAAGGCCCCCCCACCTCAGTCTCTTTGTGTCTCTCTTCTCTGACTCCCCCCCTTCTATCCAGCAGCTCCAATCCCCAGCTTCAGGAAGGTTCAAATGATATGGAGTTAAAGGGCCCCCACCTCAGTCTCTTTTCTCTCTCTGACTCCCCCTCTATCCATCCAGCAGCTCCAATCCCCAGCCTCAGGAAGGTTCAAATGAAATGGAGTTAAAGGGCCCCTACCTCAGTCCTTTTTGTCTCTCTGACTCACCCCCCTTGTATCCAGCAGCTCCAATCCCAGCCTCAGGAAGGTTCAAATGAAATGGAGTTAAAGGCCCCCACCTCAGTCCTTTGTCTCTCTGACTCCCCCCCCCCTTGCTATCCAGCAGCTCCAATCCCCAGCTTCAGGAAGGTTCAAATGAATGGAGTTTAAGGGCCCCCCCCCCCACCTCAGTCTCTTTGTCTCTCTGTGACTCACCCCCCTTCTATCCATCCAGCAGCTCCAATCCCAGCTTCAGGAAGGTTCAAATGATATGGAGTTTAAGGGCCCCCCACCTCAGTCTCACCTCAGTCCTTTTTGTCTCTCTGACCCCCCCTTCTATCCAGCAGCTCCAATCCCAGCTTCAGGAAGGTTCAAATGATATGGAGTTAAAGGGCCCCACCTCTCAGTCCTTTGTCTCTCTGACTCTGACTCCCCCCCCCTTCTATCCAGCAGCTCCAATCCCAGCTTCAGGAAGTTCAAATGATATGGAGTTTAAGGGCCCCCACCTCAGTCTCTTTGTCTCTCTCTGACTCACCCCCCTTCTATCCAGCAGCTCCAATCCCAGCTTCAGGAAGGTTCAAATGAAATGCAGTTTAAGGGCCCCCACCTCAGTCTCTTTCTCTCTCTCTGCCCCCCCTTCTATCCAGCAGCTCCAATCCCAGCTCTTCAGGAAGGTTCAAATGATATGGAGTTTAAAGGGCCCCCTACACTCAGTCCTTTTTGTCTCTCCTCCCCCCCTTCTATCCAGGAGCTCCAATCCCAGCTTCAGGAAAAGTTCAAATGATATGGAGTTTAAGGGCCCCCCCCACCTCAGTCTCTTTGTCTCTCTGACTCCCCCCCTTCTATCCAGCAGCTCCAATCCCAGCTTCAGGAAGGTTCAAATGAAATGGAGTTTGCCCCCCCACCTCAGTCTCTTTGTCTCTCTGACTCCCCCCCCCTTGTATCCAGCAGCTCCAATCCCAGCTTCAGGAAGGTTCAAATGAATGGAGTTAAAGGGCCCCCCCAGTCTCTCCTCTCCCCTTTTCACATCCAGCTCCCCACCAGCCTGTGTTCTCTGACTCAGTCCCCTCTCTGACTCCCCCCTTGTATCCAGCAGCTCCAATCCCAGCTTCAGGAAGGTTCAAATGAAATGGAGTTTAAAGGGCCCCCACCTCAGTCTCTTTGTCTCTGTGACACCCCCCCCCCTTCTATCCAGCAGCTCCAATCCCAGCCTTCAGGAAGGTTCAAATGAAATGGAGTTTAAGGGCCCCCCCACCTCAGTCTCTTTTCTCTCTGACTCCCCCCCCTAATCCTTGTATCCAGCAGCTCCAATCCCCAGCCTCAGGAAGGTTCAAATGATATGGAGTTTTAAAGGGCCCCACCTCAGTCCTTTTTGTCTCTCTGACTCTCACCCCCCCCTTCTATCCAGCAGCTCCAATCCCAGCTTCAGGAAGGTTCAAATGATATGGAGTTTAAGGGCCCCCCCACCTCAGTCCTCTTTGTCTCTCTGACTCACCCCCCCTTTCTATCCAGCAGCTCCAATCCCAGCTTCAGGAAGGTTCAAATGATATGGAGTTTAAAGGGCCCCCCCACCTCAGTCTTTTTGTCTCTCTGTGACTCTCCCCCCCCTTGTATCCAACAGCTCCAATTCCCAGCCTCAGGAAGTTCAAATGAAATGGAGTTAAGGGCCCCACCTCAGTCTCTTTTTGTCTCTCTGACCCACCCCCCCTTCTATCCAGCAGCTCCAATCCCAGCTTCAGGAAGGTTCAAAAATGAAATGGAGTTAAAGGGATACAGTTCTTTCTCTCTCTGACTCCCCCCACCTTATCCAGGCAGCTCCAATCCCAGCCTTCAGGAAGTTCAAAAATATGGAGTTTTAAGGGCCCCCCACCCAGTCTCTTTCTCTCTGACTCCCCCCCCCCCTTCATCCATCCAGCAGCTCCAATCCCAGCTTCAGGAAGTTTCAAATGATATGGAGTTAAAGGGCCCCTACCTCAGTCTCTTTTCTCTCTGACTCCACCCCCCCTTCTATCCAGCAGCTCCAATCCCAGCCTTCAGGAAGGTTCAAATGATATGGAGTTTAAAGGGCCCCCACCTCAGTCTCTTTGTCTCTCTGACTCCCCCCCCCTATCAGCCAGCAGCTCCAATCCCAGCTTCAGGAAGGTTCAAATGAAATGGAGTTTAAGGGCCCCCCCACCTCAGTCTCAGTCTCTCTCTCTCTCTCTCCCCCCCCTTCTATCCAGCAGCTCCAATCCCAGCTTCAGGAAGTTCAAATGAAATGGAGTTTAAAGGGCCCCCACCTCAGCTCTCTTTTTGTCTCTCTCTGACTCCCCCCCCCTTCTATCCAGCAGCTCCAATCCCAGCCAGGAAGGTTCAAATGATGAATGGAGTTTAAAGGCCCCCCCCCACCTCAGTCTCTTTTCTCTCTGTGACTCACCCCCCTTCTATCGATCAGCTCCAATCCCAGCTTCAGGAAGGTTCAAATGATATGGAGTTTAAGGGCCCCCACCTCAGTCTTTTTGTCTCTCTGACTCCCCCCCCTTGTATCCAGCAGCTCCAATCCCCCAGCTTCAGGAAGTTAAAAATGATATGGAGTTTAAGGGCCCCCCCACCTCAGTCTCTTGTCTCTCTCTCTCCCCCCCTTCTATCCAGCAGCTCCAATCCCAGCCTCAGGAAAGTTCAAATGAATGGAGTTTAAGGGCCCCCCCACCTCAGTCTCTTTGTCTCTCTGACTCACCCCCCTTTCTATCCAGCAGCTCCAATCCCAGCTTCAGGAAGGTTCAAATGAATATGGAGTTAAAGGGCCCCCACCTCAGTCTTTTTCTCTCTGACTCACCCCCCCTTCTATCCAGCAGCTCCAATCCCAGCTTCAGGAAGGTTTCAAATGATATGGAGTTTAAGGGGCCCCCACCTCAGTCTCTTTGTCTCTCTGACCCCCACCCCCCCCTTCTATCCAGCAGCTCCAATCCCAGCTTCAGGAAGGTTCAAATGATATGGAGTTAAAGGGCCCCCACATCAGTCTCTTTGTCTCTCTGACTCACCCCCCTTCTATCCAGCAGCTCCAATCCCAGCTTCAGGAAGGTTCAAATGATATGGAGTTTAAAGGGCCCCCCACCTCAGTCTCTTTGTCTCTCTGACTCACCCCCCTTCTATCCAGCAGCTCCAATCCCAGCTTCAGGAAGGAAGTTCAAATGAAATGGAGTTTAAGGGCCCCTACCCAGGTCTCCCCCCCTTGTCTCTCAAGTCAGTCTTCATGAAGGGCCCCCCCTCAATCTCTCTCTCCCCCTTCTATCCAGCAGCTCCAATCCCAGCTTCAGGAAGGTTCAAATGAAATGGAGTTTAAGGTCCCCCCCACCTCAGTCTTTTTGTCTCTCTGACTCCCCCCTTCTATCCAGCAGCTCCAATCCCAGCTTCAGGAAGGTTCAAATGATATGGAGTTTAAGGGCCCCCCCTCAGTCTCTTTGTCTCTCTGACTCTCTGTATGCACTCCAATCCCCCCAGGGAAGTTCAAATATCACCAGCAGCTCCAATCTTGTATCCAGCAGCTCCAATCCCAGCTTCAGGAAGGTTCAAATGATATGGAGTTTAAGGGCCCCCACCTCAGTCTCTTTGTCTCTTTGTCTCTGTGACTCCCCCCCCCTTCTATCCAGCAGCTCCAATCCCAGCTTCAGGAAGGTTCAAATGATATGGAGTTTAAGGGCCCCCACCACCTCAGTCTCTTTGTCTCTGTGACTCACCCCCCCCTTCTATCCAGCAGCTCCAATCCCAGCTTCAGGAAGTCAAATGATATGGAGTTTAAGGGGCCCCCCACCTCAGTCTCTTTTCTCTCTGACTCCCCCCCCCCTTCTATCCAGCAGCTCCAATCCCAGCTTCAGGAAGGTTCAAATGAATATGGAGTTTAAAGGGCCCCCACCTCAGTCTCTTTGTCTCTCTCTCTGACTCCCCCCCTTCTATCCAGCAGCTCCAATCCCAGCTTCAGGAAGGTTCAAATGAATGGAGTTAAAGGGCCCCCACCTCAGTCTCTTTGTCTCTGACTGACTCCCCCCTTCTATCCAGCAGCTCCAATCCCAGCTTCAGGAAGGTTCAAATGATATGGAGTTTAAGGGCCCCCCCCACCTCAGTCCTTTTTGTCTCTCTGACTCACCCCCCCCTTCTATCCAGCAGCTCCAATCCCAGCTTCAGGAAGGAAGGTTCAAATGATATGGAGTTTAAGGGCCCCCACCTCAGTCAGTCTCTTTGTCTCTCTGACTCACCCCCCCTTCTATCCAGCAGCTCCACCCCCAGCTTCAGGAAGTTCAAATGATATGGAGTTTAAGGGCCCCCCACCTCAGTCTCTTTGTCTCTCTGACTCACCCCCCCCTTCTATCCAGCAGCTCCAATCCCAGCTTCAGGAAGGTTCAAATGATATGGAGTTAAAGGGCCCCCCCTCAGTCCTTTGTCTCTGTGACTCCCCCCCCTTCTATCCAAGCAGCTCCAATCCCCAGCCTTCAGGAAGTTCAAATGAATGGAGGGCCCCCACCACCAGTCTCTTTGTCTCTGTGACTCACCCCCCTTCTATCCAGCAGCTCCAATCCCCAGCTTCAGGAAGGTTCAAATGATATGGAGTTTAAGGGCCCCCCACCTCAGTCCTCTTTTTGTCTCTGTGACTCACCCCCCCCCCTTCTATCCAGCAGCTCCAATCCCAGCTTCAGGAAGGTTCAAATGAATGGAGTTTAAGGGCCCTACCTCAGTCTCTTTGTCTCTCTGACTCCCCCCCTTCTATCCAGCAGCTCCAGCTCCAATCCCAGCTTCAGGAAGGTTCAAAAATGAATGGAGTTTAAGGGCCCCCACCTCACCTTCAGTCTCTCTGACTCCCCCCTTTCTATCCAGCAGCTCCAATCCCCAGCCTTCAGGAAGTTCAAATGAAATGGAGTTTAAGGGCCCCTACCTCAGTCTTTGTCTCTCTGACTCCCCCCCCTTCTATCCAGCAGCTCCAATCCCCAGCTTCAGGAAGGTTCAAATGATATGGAGTTTAAGGGCCCCCACCTCAGTCTCCTTTGTCTCTCTGTGACTGACCCCCCCCTTCTATCCAGCAGCTCCAATCCCAGCTTCAGGAAGGTTCAAATGATATGGAGTTTAAGGGCCCCCCCTCAGTCTCAGTCTTGTCTCTCTGACTCACCCACTCCCCCCCTTCCATCCAGCAGCTCCAATCCCAGCTTCAAAAGGTTCAAATGATATGGAGTTAAAACCCCCCCCCCTACCTCAGTCTCCTCTGTGACTCTCCCCCCCTTCTCCTTCCACTACCCCCCCTTCCTATCCAGCAGCTCCAATCCCAGCCTTCAGGAAGGTTCAAATGATATGGAGTTTAAGGGCCCCCCACCTCAGTCTCTTTTCTCTCTCTGACTGACACCCCCCCCCCCTTCTATCCAGCAGCTCCAATCCCAGCTTCAGGAAGGTTCAAATGATATGGAGTTAAAGGCCCCCCCACCTCAGTGTCTCTTTGTCTCTCTGACTCTCCCCCTTTGATATCCAGCAGCTCCAATCCCAGCTTCAGGAAAGTTCAAATGAAATGGAGTTAAAGGGCCCCCTACCTTCCTTTTTGTCTCTCTGACTCACCCCCCTTGTATCCAGCAGCTCCAATCCCAGCCTTCAGGAAGGTTCAAATGATATGGAGTTTAAGGGCCCCCCCCCTCAGTCCTCAGTCTCTCTGACTCCCCCCCTTCTATCCAGCAGCTCCAATCCCAGCTTCAGGAAGGTTCAATGAATGGAGTCCCAAGGGCCCCCACCTCAGGAAGTTCAAATTTGGAGTTTAAAGGGCCCCCACCTCAGTCTCTCTCTCTCTCTGACTCCCCCCCTTCTATCCAGCAGCTCCAATCCCAGCTTCAGGAAGGTTCAAAATGATATGGAGTTTAAAGGGCCCCCCTCAGTCTCTTTGTCTCCAGCAGCTCCTCTGACTCACCCCTTCAATCCTCTCTCCTTCCCAGCAGCTCCAATCCCAGCTTCAGGAAGGTTCAAATGATATGGAGTTTAAGGGCCCCCACCTCAGTCTTTTTGTCTCTCTGACTCACCCCCCCTTCTATCCAGCAGCTCCAATCCCAGCTTCAGGAAGGTTCAAATGATATGGAGTTTAAAGGGCCCCCACCTCAGTCTTTTGTCTCTCTCTGACTCACCCCCCTTCTATCCAGCAGCTCCAATCCCAGCTTCAGGAAGGTTCAAATGATATGGAGTTAAAGGCCCCCCACCTCAGTCTCTTTGTCTCTCTGACTCACCCCCCTTCTATCCAGCAGCTCCAATCCCAGCTTCAGGAAGGTTCAAATGATATGGAGTTTAAGGGCCCCCCACCTCAGTCTCTTTGTCTCTCTCTCCCCACTCACCCCCCCCCCTCCCCCCCCCCTTCTGAACTCCCCCCCCCCCCCTCTATCCAGCAGCTCCAATCCCAGCTTCAGGAAGGTTCAAATGATATGGAGTTTAAGGGCCCCCCCCTCAGTCTCTTTCTTTCTCTCTGACCCCCCCCTTCTATCCAGCAGCTCCAATCCCAGCTTCAGGAAGGTTCAAATGAAATGGAGTTTAAGGGCCCCCACCTCAGTCTCTTTGTCTCTGTGACTCCCCCCCCTTCTATCCAGCAGCTCCAATCCCAGCTTCAGGAAGGTTCAAAATGATATGGAGTTTAAGGGCCCCCCCACCTCAGTCTCTTTCTCTCTGTGACTCACCCCCCTTCTATCCAGCAGCTCCAATCCCAGCTTCAGGAAGGTTCAAATGATATGGAGTTTTAAGGGCCCCCACCTCAGTCTCTTTGTCTCTTGTCTCTGTGAC
The DNA here is from genome assembly GCA_029890345.1 of Natrix helvetica helvetica. Classification (NCBI taxonomy): domain Eukaryota; kingdom Metazoa; phylum Chordata; class Lepidosauria; order Squamata; family Natricidae; genus Natrix; species Natrix helvetica. The sequence goes on from JAKRSI010000967.1 coordinate 233,110, forward strand.
CCCCCCCCCTTCTATCCAGCAGCTCCAATCCCAGCTTCAGGAAGGTTCAAATGATATGGAGTTTAAGGGCCCCCACCTCAGTCTCTTTGTCTCTGTGACTCACCCCCCCCCTTCTATCCAGCAGCTCCAATCCCCAGCTTCAGGAAGGTTCAAATGATATGGAGTTTAAAGGGCCCCCACCTCAGTCTCTTTGTCTCTCTGACTCACCCCCCTTCTATCCAGCAGCTCCAATCCCCCAGCCTTCAGGAAGGTTCAAATGATATGGAGTTTAAGGGCCCCCACCCTCAGTCTTTCTTTGTCTCTCTGACTCTCTCTGACCCCCCCTTCTATCCAGCAGCTCCAATCCCAGCTTCAGGAAGTTCAAATGATATGGAGTTTAAGGGCCCCCCACCTCAGTCTCTTTGTCTCTGTGACTCACCCCCCTTCTATCCAGCAGCTCCAATCCCAGCTTCAGGAAGGTTCAAATGATATGGAGTTTAAGGGCCCCCCCCACCTCAGTCCTCTTTGTCTCTCTGACTCACCCCCCTTCTATCCAGCAGCTCCAATCCCAGCCTTCAGGAAGGTTCAAATGATATGGAGTTTAAAGGGCCCCCACCTCCTCCTTTGTCTCTCTGACTCTCACCCCCCCCCCCCCCCCTTGTATCCAGCAGCTCCAATCCCAGCTTCAGGAAGGTTCAAATGATATGGAGTTTAAGGGCCCCCACCTCAGTCTCTTTGTCTCTGTGACCCCCCCCCCCTTCATCTATCCAGCAGCTCCAATCCCAGCTTCAGGAAGGTTCAAATGATATGGAGTTTAAGGGCCCCCTCTCCTCTTTGTCTCTTCTCAATGTTGAAATGAGTTTAAGGGCCCCCCCCCCCCTTTGTCTCTCTCCATCCAGCAGCTCCAATCCCAGCTTCAGGAAGGTTCAAATGATATGGAGTTAAAGGGCCCCCACCTCAGTCTTCTTTGTCTCTCTGTGACCCCCCCTTCTATCCAGCAGCTCCAATCCCAGCTTCAGGAAGGTTCAAATGAAATGGAGTTTAAGGGCCCCCACCTCAGTCTTTTTGTCTCTCTCTGTGACTCACCCCCCCTTCTATCCAGCAGCTCCAATCCCAGCTTCAGGAAGGTTCAAATGATATGGAGTTAAAGGGCCCCCCCCAGTCCTCTTTGTCTCTTTCTCTCTGTGACTCACCCCCCTTCTATCCAGCAGCTCCAATCCCAGCTTCAGGAAGGTTCAAATGATATGGAGTTTAAGGGCCCCCACCTGTCTCTTTTTGTCTCTCTGACTCCCCCCCTTCTATCCAGCAGCTCCAATCCCAGCTTCAGGAAGGTTCAAATGATATGGAGTTTAAGGCCCCCACCTCCTCTTTGTCCCCCCCTCTCTCAGCCTTTGTCTCTGTGACTGACTCCCCCCTTCTATCCAGCCAGCTCCAATCCCAGCTTCAGGAAGGTTCAAATGAATATGGAGTTTAAAGGGCCCACACCTCACTCTCTTTTTCTCTCTGACTCACCCCCCTTCTATCCAGCAGCTACAATCCCAGCTTCAAAAGGTTCAAATGATATGGAGTTTAAGGGCCCCCACCTCAGTCCTTTGTCCTCTCTGACCCCCCCTCTTCAACTCATCCCATCCAATCCCAGCTTCAGGAAGGTTCAAATGATATGGAGTTTAAAGGGCCCCCCCCCCACCTCTTTGTCTCTTGTGTCTCTGTGACTCACCCCCCTTCTATCCAGCAGCAGCTCCAATCCCCAGCTTCAGGAAGGTTCAAATGAATATGGAGTTTAAGGGCCCCCCCCACCTCAGTTTTTTGTCTCTCTGACTCACCCCCCTTCTATCCAGCAGCTCCAATCCCAGCTTCAGGAAGGTTCAAATGATATGGAGTTAAAGGGCCCCCCCACCTCAGTCTCTTTGTCTCTCTGACTCCCCCCCTTCTTCATCCAGCAGCTCCAATCCCAGCTTCAGGAAGGTTCAAATGATATGGAGTTTAAAGCCCCCCCACCTCAGTCTCTTTTGTCTCTGTGACTCACCCCCCTTCTATCCAGCAGCTCCAATCCCAGCTTCAGGAAGTTCAAATGAATGGAGTTTAAAGGGCCCCCCACCTCAGTCTTTTGTCTCTCCCTGGACCCCCCCTTCTATCCAGCTCTCCAATCCCCCTTCAGCAGCTCAAATCCCAGCCTCAGGAAAGTTCAAATGAAATGGATTAAAGGGCCCCCACCTCAGTCCTTTGTCTTTGCTCTCCACCCCCCCTTCTATCCAGCAGCTCCAATCCCAGCTTCAGGAAGGTTCAAATGATATGGAGTTTAAAGGCCCCCCACCTCAGTCTCTTTGTCTCTCTGACTCCCCCCCCCTTCTATCCAGCAGCTCCAATCCCCAGCTTCAGGAAGGTTCAAATGATATGGAGTTAAAGGGCCCCCACCTCAGTCTCTTTTCTCTCTGTGACTCCCCCCCTTCTATCCCAGCAGCTCCAATCCCAGCTTCAGGAAGGTTCAAATGATATGGAGTTTAAGGGCCCCCACCTCAGTCTCTTTTCTCTCTGTGACTCACCCCCCCCCCTTCTATCCAGCAGCTCCAATCCCAGCTTCAGGAAGGTTCAAATGATATGGAGTTTAAGGGCCCCCCCCACCTCAGTCTCTTTGTCTCTGTGACTCCCCCCCCCCTTCTATCCAGCAGCTCCAATCCCAGCTTCAGGAAGGTTCAAATGATATGGAGTTTAAAGGGCCCCCACCTCAGTCTCTTTTTTGTCTCTCTGACTCCCCCCCCCTTCTATCCAGCAGCTCCAATCCCCCAGCTTCAGGAAGGTTCAAATGATATGGAGTTTTAAGGGCCCCCACCTCAGTCTCTTTGTCTCTGTGACTCACCCCCCCCTTCTATCCAGCAGCTCCAATCCCAGCTTCAGGAAGGTTCAAATGAAATGGAGTTTAAAGGGCCCCAAATCTTTGTCTGGACTCCCCCCTTTTAAGCAGCTCCCCCCCTCAGGAAGTTCAAATGAAATGGAGTTTCTCTCTCTCTCTCACTCCCCCCTTCTATCCAGCAGCTCCAATCCCAGCCTTCAGGAAGGTTCAAATGATATGGAGTTTAAGGCCCCCCCACCTCAGTCTATTTGTCTCTCTGACTCACCAACCTTCTATCCAGCAGCTCTAATCCCAGCTTCAGGAAGGTCAAAAAATGATATGGAGTTTAAGGGGCCCCCCACCTCAGTCTTTGTCTCTGTGACTTTCTTGTCTTCTGATATGGACTAAGGGCCCCCACCCCCCCTCTTTCCATCCATCCAGCTCCAATCCCAGCTTCAGGAAGGTTCAAATGATATGGAGTTAAAGCCCCCACCTCAGTCTCTTTGTCTCTCTGACTCTCCCCCCCCTTCTATCCAGCAGCTCCAATCCCAGCTTCAGGAAGTTCAAATGATATGGAGTTTAAGGGCCCCCACCTCAGTCCTCTTTGTCTCTCTGACTCACTCCCCCCCCTTCTATCCAGCAGCTCCAATCCCAGCTTCAGGAAGGTTCAAATGATATGGAGTTTAAGGGCCCCCACCTCAGTCTCTTTGTCTCTCTGACTCCCCCCCTTTCTATCCAGCAGCTCCAATCCCAGCTTCAGGAAGGTTCAAATGAAATGGAGTTTAAGGCCCCACCTCAGTCTCTTTTTCTCTCTCTGACTCCCCCCCTTCTATCCAGCAGCTCCAATCCCAGCTTCAGGAAGGTTCAAATGAAATGGAGTTTAAGGGCCCCCACCTCAGTCTCTTTGTCTCTCTGACTCACCCCCCCCCCCTTCTATCCAGCAGCTCCAATCCCAGCTTCAGGAAGGTTCAAATGATATGGAGTTTAAGGGCCCCCACCTCAGTCTTTTTGTCTCTCTGAATCACCCCCCTTCTATCCAGCAGCTCCAATCCCAGCTTCAGGAAGGTTCAAATGATATGGAGTTTAAGGGCCCCCACCTCAGTCTCTTTGTCTCTCTGACTCACCCCCCCCCTTCTATCCAGCAGCTCCAATCCCAGCTTCAGGAAGGTTCAAATGATATGGAGTTTAAGGGCCCCCACCCTCAGTCTTTTCTCTCTGACTCACCCCCCCCTTCTATCCAGCAGCTCCAATCCCAGCTTCAGGAAGGTTCAAATGATATGGAGTTTAAGGGCCCCCCCCTCAGTCTCTTTGTCTCTGTGACTCCCCCCCCTTCTATCCAGCAGCTCCAATCCCAGCTTCAGGAAGGTTCAAATGATATGGAGTTTAAGGGGCCCCCACCTCAGTCTCTTTTTTCTCTCTGACTGACTCACCCCCCTATCCAGCAGCTCCAATCCCAGCTTCAGGAAGGTTCAAATGAAATGGAGTTTAAGGGCCCCCACCTCAGTCTCTTTTGTCTCTGTGACTCCCCCCCTTCTATCCCAGCAGCTCCAATCCCAGCTTCAGGAAGGTTCAAATGATATGGAGTTTAAGGGCCCCCCCTCAGTCTCTTTTTGTCTCTGACTCCCCCCCCTTGTATCCAGCAGCTCCAATCCCAGCTTCAGGAAGGTTCAAATGATATGGAGTTTAAGGGCCCCCACCTCAGTCTCTTTGTCTCTCTCTGACTCACCCCCCTTCTATCCAGCAGCTCCAATCCCAGCTTCAGGAAGGTTCAAATGATATGGAGTTTAAGGGCCCCCACCTCAGTCTCTTTGTCTCTCTGACTCACCCCCCCTTCTATCCAGCAGCTCCAATCCCAGCTTCAGGAAGGTTCAAATGATATGGAGTTTAAGGGCCCCCACCTCAGTCTTGTCTCTCTTGTCTCTGTGACTCACTCCCCCCCTTCTATCCAGCAGCTCCAATCCCAGCTTCAGGAAGGTTCAAATGATATGGAGTTTAAGGGCCCCCACCTCAGTCTCTTTGTCTCTCTGACTCACCCCCCCCCCTTCTATCCAGCAGCTCCAATCCCAGCTTCAGGAAGGTTCAAATGATATGGAGTTTAAAGGGCCCCCACCTCAGTCTCTTTGTCTCTCTGACTCACCCCCCCCTTCTATCCAGCAGCTCCAATCCCAGCTAGCTTCAGGAAGGTTCAAATGATATGGAGTTTAAGGGCCCCCCCCCCCTCACCTCAGTCTCTTTTTGTCTCTCTGACTCACCCCCCCCTTCTATCCAGCAGCTCCAATCCCAGCTTCAGGAAGGTTCAAAAATGATATGGAGTTTAAGGGCCCCCACCTCAGTCTCTTTGTCTCTCTGACTGACTCCCCCCTTCTATCCAGCAGCTCCAATCCCAGCTTCAGGAAGGTTCAAATGATATGGAGTTTAAGGCCCCCCCACCTCAGTCTTTTTGTCTCTGACTGACTCCCCCCCTTCTTATCCAGCAGCTCCAATCCCAGCTTCAGGAAGGTTCAAATGATATGGAGTTTAAGGCCCCCCCCCCACCTCAGTCTTTTCTCTCCTGACTCCCCCCCTTCTATCCAGCAGCCCCAATCCCAGCTTCAGGAAGGTTCAAATGATATGGAGTTTAAGGGCCCCCACCTCAGTCTCTTTGTCTCTCTGACTCCCCCCCTTCTATCCAGCAGCTCCCAATCCCAGCTTCAGGAAGGTTCAAATGATATGGAGTTTAAAGCCCCCCCCACCTCAGTCTCTTTGTCTCTCTGACTCACCCCCCCTTCTATCCAGCAGCTCCAATCCCAGCTTCAGGAAGGTTCAAATGATATGGAGTTTAAAGGGCCCCCACCTCAGTCCTTTTGTCTCTGTGACTCTCACCCCCCTTCTATCCAGCAGCTCCAATCCCAGCTTCAGGAAGGTTCAAATGATATGGAGTTTAAGGGCCCCCACCTCAGTTTCTTTGTCTCTGTGACTCACCCCCCCCTTCTATCCAGCAGCTCCAATCCCAGCTTCAGGAAGGTTCAAATGATATGGAGTTTAAGGGCCCCCCACCTCAGTCTCTTTGTCTCTGACTCACCCCCCCCCTTCTATCCAGCAGCTCCAATCCCAGCTTCAGGAAGGTTCAAATGATATGGAGTTTAAGGGCCCCCACCTCAGTCTCTTTGTCTCTGTGACTCACCCCCCCCCTTCTACCAGCAGCTCCAATCCCAGCTTCAGGAAGGTTCAAATGATATGGAGTTTAAGGGCCCCCACCTCAGTCTCTTTGTCTCTCTGACTCACCCCCCTTCTATCCAGCAGCTCCAATCCCAGCTTCAGGAAGGTTCAAATGATATGGAGTTTAAGGGCCCCCCCCCACCTCAGTCTCTTTGTCTCTGACTGACTCCCCCCCCCTATTCTATCCAGCAGCTCCAATCCCAGCTTCAGGAAGGTTCAAATGATATGGAGTTTAAGGGCCCCCCCACCTCAGTCTCTTTGTCTCTGTGACTCCCCCCCCCTTCTATCCAGCAGCTCCAATCCCAGCTTCAGGAAGGTTCAAATGATATGGAGTTTAAGGGCCCCCCCACCTCAGTCCTCTCTTGACTCTCCCCCCCCTTCTATCCAGCAGCTCCAATCCCAGCTTCAGGAAGGTTCAAATGATATGGAGTTAAACGGCCCCCACCTCAGTCTTTTCTCTCTCTGACTCTGACCCCCCTCTATCCAGCAGCTCCAATCCCAGCTTCAGGAAGGTTCAAATGATATGGAGTTTAAGGCCCCCCCACCTCAGTCTCTTTGTCTCTGTGACTCACCCCCCCTTCTATCCAGCAGCTCCAATCCCAGCTTCAGGAAGGTTCAAATGATATGGAGTTTAAAGGGCCCCCACCTCAGTCTCTTTGTCTCTCTGACTCACTCCCCCCTTCTATCCAGCAGCTCCAATCCCAGCTTCAGGAAGGTTCAAATGATATGGAGTTTAAGGGCCCCCCCACCTCAGTCTCTTTGTCTCTGTGACTCACCCCCCCCTTCTATCCAGCAGCTCCAATCCCAGCTTCAGGAAGGTTCAAATGATATGGAGTTTAAGGGCCCCCCCCCACCTCAGTCTCTTTCTCTCTCTCTCTGACCCCCCCCTTTCTATCCAGCAGCTCCAATCCCAGCTTCAGGAAGGTTCAAATGATATGGAGTTTTAAGGGCCCCCACCTCAGTCTCTTTGTCTCTGTGACTCCCCCTTCTATCCAGCAGCTCCAATCCCAGCTTCAGGAAGGTTCAAATGATATGGAGTTTAAGGGCCCCCCCACCTCAGTCCTTTGTCTCTGTGACTCTCCCCCCCCCCTTCTAATCCAGCAGCTCCAATCCCAGCTTCAGGAAGGTTCAAATGATATGGAGTTTAAGGGCCCCCCACCTCAGTCTCTTTGTCTCTCTGACTCCCCCCCTTCTATCCAGCAGCTCCAATCCCAGCTTCAGGAAGGTTCAAATGATATGGAGTTTAAGGGCCCCCACCTCAGTCTCTTTTGTCTCTGTGACTCCCCCCCCTTCTATCCAGCAGCTCCAATCCCAGCTTCAGGAAGGTTCAAATGATATGGAGTTAAAGGGCCCCCACCTCAGTCTCTTTGTCTCTGTGTCTCACCCCCCCCCTTCTATCCAGCAGCTCCAATCCCAGCTTCAGGAAGGTTCAAATGATATGGAGTTTAAGGGCCCCCACCTCAGTCTCTTTGTCTCTGTGACTCACCCCCCCTTCTATCCAGCAGCTCCAATCCCAGCTTCAGGAAGGTTCAAGTGATATGGAGTTTTAAGGGCCCCCCCACCTCAGTCTCTTTGTCTCTCTGTGACTCACCCCCTTCTATCCAGCAGCTCCAATCCCAGCTTCAGGAAGGTTCAAATGATATGGAGTTTAAAGGGCCCCCACCTCAGTCTGTCTCTGTGACTCCCCCCCCCTTCTATCCAGCAGCTCCAATCCCAGCTTCAGGAAGGTTCAAATGATATGGAGTTTAAGGGCCCCCACCTCAGTCTCTTTTGTCTCTCTCACCCCCCTTCTATCCAGCAGCTCAAATCCCAGCTTCAGGAAGGTTCAAATGATATGGAGTTTAAGGGCCCCCCCCACCTCAGTCTCTTTTGTCTCTGTGACTCCCCCCCCTTCTATCCAGCAGCTCCAATCCCAGCTTCAGGAAGGTTGAAATGATATGGAGTTAAAAGGGCCCCCAGTCCTCAGGGTTTAAGGGCTCCCCCCCTCCCCTTTCTCTCTCTCACCCCCCTTTCTATCCAGCAGCTCAAATCCCAGCTTCAGGAAGGTTCAAATGATATGGAGTTTAAGGGCCCCCACCTCAGTCTTTTCTCTCTGTGACTCACCCCCCTTCTATCCAGCAGCTCCAATCCCAGCTTCAGGAAGGTTCAAATGTAATGGAGTTTAAGGGCCCCCACCTCAGTCTCTTTTTGTCTCTCTGACTCCCCCCCCTCTATCCAGCAGCTCCAATCCCCAGCTTCAGGAAGGTTCAAATGATATGGAGTTTAAAGGGCCCCCCCTCAGTCCTTTGTCTTTGTCTCCTGACTCTCCCCCCCTTCTATCCAGCAGCTCCAATCCCCAGCTTCAGGAAGGTTCAAATGATATGGAGTTAAAGCCCCACCTCAGTCTCTTTGTCTCTTTCCAGCAGCTCCAATCCCTGAATGGAGTTAAAACCCCAGTCCTCTTTGTCTCTCTATCCCCCCCTTCTATCCAGCAGCTCCAATCCCAGCTTCAGGAAGGTTCAAATGATATGGAGTTTAAGGGCCCCCACCTCAGTCTCTCTTTGTCTCTGTGACTCCCCCCCCCCCTTCTATCCAGCAGCTCCAATCCCAGCTTCAGGAAGGTTCAAATGATATGGAGTTTAAGGGCCCCCCACCTCAGTCTCTTTGTCTCTCTCTGACCCCCCCTTCTATCCAGCAGCTCCAATCCCAGCTTCAGGAAGGTTCAAATGATATGGAGTTTAAGGGCCCCCCCACCTCAGTCTCTTTTGTCTCTCTGTGACTCACCCCCCTTCTATCCAGCAGCTCCAATCCCAGCTTCAGGAAGGTTCAAATGATATGGAGTTTAAAGGGCCCCCACCTCAGTCCTTTTGTCTCTCTGACTCACCCCCCCTTCTATCCAGCAGCTCCAATCCCAGCTTCAGGAAGGTTCAAATGATATGGAGTTTAAGGGCCCCCACCTCAGTCTTCTTTGTCTCTCTGACACCCCCCTTCTATCCAGCAGCTCCAATCCCAGCTTCTTTTCAAATGAAATGGAGTTTAAGGGCCCCCCCCTCCTCCAGACTCCCCCCAGTATCCAGCAGCTCCAATCCCAGCTTCAGGAAGGTTCAAATGATATGGAGTTTAAGGGCCCCCTCACCACCTCAGTCTTTTTCTCTCTGTGACTCCCCCCCTTCTATCCAGCAGCTCCAATCCCCCAGCTTCAGGAAAGTTTCAAATGATATGGAGAGTTTAAGGGCCCCCACCTCAGTCTCTTTTTGTCTCTCTGTGACTCACCCCCCTTCTATCCAGCAGCTCCAATCCCAGCTTCAGGAAGGTTCAAATGAAATGGAGTTTAAGGGCCCCCCCACCTCAGTCTCTTTGTCTCTGTGACTCACCCCCCCCCCTTCTATCCAGCAGCTCCAATCCCAGCTTCAGGAAGGTTCAAATGATATGGAGTTTAAGGGCCCCCACCTCAGTCAGTCTCTTTGTCTCTGTGACTCACCCCCCTTCTATCCAGCAGCTCCAATCCCCAGCTTCAGGAAGGTTCAAATGATATGGAGTTTAAGGGCCCCCCACCTCAGTCTCTTTGTCTCTGTGACTCACCCCCCTTCTATCCAGCAGCTCCAATCCCAGCTTCAGGAAGGTTCAAATGATATGGAGTTTAAGGGGCCCCCCCTCAGTCTCTTTGTCTCTCTGACTCACCCCCCCCTTCTATCCAGCAGCTCCAATCCCCAGCTTCAGGAAGGTTCAAATGATATGGAGTTTAAGGGCCCCCCACCTCCTCAGTCTTTTGTCTCTCTGACTCACCCCCCTTCTATCCAGCAGCTCCAATCCCAGCTTCAGGAAGGTTCAAATGATATGGAGTTTAAGGGCCCCCACCTCAGTCTCTTTGTCTCTGTGACACACCCCCCTTCTATCCAGCAGCTCCAATCCCAGCTTCAGGAAGGTTCAAATGATATGGAGTTTAAGGGCCCCCACCTCAGTCTCTTTGTCTCTCTGACTCACCCCCCCTTCTATCCAGCAGCTCCAATCCCAGCTTCAGGAAGGTTCAAATGATATGGAGTTTTTAAGGCCCCCCCACCTCAGTCTCTCTTTTTGTCTCTGTGACTCACCCCCCCCCCTTCTATCCAGCAGCTCCAATCCCCAGCTTCAGGAAGGTTCAAAATGATATGGAGTTTAAGGGGGCCCCCACCTCAGTCTCTTTGTCTGTGACTCACCCCCCTTCTATCCAGCAGCAGCTCCAATCCCAGCTTCAGGAAGGTTCAAATGATATGAGTTTAAGGGCCCCCTCCCAGTCCCTTTGTCTCTCTGACTGACTCCCCCCTTCTATCCAGCAGCTCCAATCCCAGCTTCAGGAAGGTTCAAATGATATGGAGTTTAAGGGCCCCACCTCAGTCTCTTTGTCTCTGTGACTCACCCCCCCTTCTATCCAGCAGCTCCAATCCCAGCTTCAGGAAGGTTCAAATGATATGGAGTTAAGGGCCCCCCACCTCAGTCCTTTGTCTCTCTCTGACCCCCCCCTTCTATCCAGCAGCTCCAATCCCAGCTTCTGGAAGGTTCAAATGATATGGAGTTTACAGGCCGCCACCTCAGTCTTTTTGTCTCACTGACTCACCCCCCCTTCTATCCAGCAGCTCCAATCCCCCAGCTTCAGGAAGGTTCAAATGATATGGAGTTTAAGGGCCCCCACCTCAGTTTCTTTGTCTCTCTGACTCACCCCCCTTCTATCCAGCAGCTCCAATCCCAGCTTCAGGAAGGTTCAAATGATATGGAGTTTAAGGGCCCCCACCTCAGTCTCTTTGTCTCTGTGACTCACCCCCCTTCTATCCAGCAGCTCCAATCCCAGCTTCAGGAAGGTTCAAATGATATGGAGAGTTTAAAGGGCCCACCTCAGTCTCTTTGTCTCTGTGACTCACCCCCTTCTTCTATCCAGCAGCTCCAATCCCAGCTTCAGGAAGGTTCAAATGATATGGAGTTTAAGGGCCCCCCACCTCAGTCTCTTTGTCTCTCTCACCCCCCTTCTATCCAGCAGCTCCAATCCCAGCTTCAGGAAGGTTCAAATGATATGGAGTTTAAGGGCCCCCACCTCAGTCTCTTTCTCTCTGATGACTCTCCCCCCTTCTATCCAGCAGCTCCAATCCCAGCTTCAGGAAGGTTCAAATGATATGGAGTTTAAGGGCCCCCACCTCAGTCTCTTTGTCTCTCTGTGACTCCCCCCCCTTCTATCCAGCAGCTCCAATCCCAGCTTCAGGAAGGTTCAAATGATATGGAGTTTAAGGGCCCCCACCTCAGTCTCTTTGTCTCTGTGACTCCCCCCCTTCTATCCAGCAGCTCCAATCCCAGCTTCAGGAAGGTTCAAATGATATGGAGTTTAAAGGCCCCCCCACCTCAGTCAGTCTCTTTGTCTCTGTGACTCCCCCCCCTTCTATCCAGCAGCTCCAATCCCAGCTTCAGGAAGGTTCAAATGATATGGAGTTTAAGGGCCCCCACCTCAGTCTCTTTGTCTCTCTCTGACTCCCCCCCTTCTATCCAGCAGCTCCAATCCCAGCTTCAGGAAGGTTCAAATGAAATGGAGTTTAAGGGCCCCCCCACCTCAGTCTCTTTGTCTCTGTGACTCACCCCCCTTCTATCCAGCAGCTCCAATCCCAGCTTCAGGAAGGTTCAAATGATATGGAGTTTAAGGGCCCCCACCTCAGTCTCTTTGTCTCTGTGACACCCCCCCCCTTCTATCCAGCAGCTCCAATCCCAGCTTCAGGAAGGTTCAAATGATATGGAGTTTAAGGGCCCCCCCACCTCAGTCTCTTTGTCTCTGTGACTCACCCCCCTTCTATCCAGCAGCTCCAATCCCAGCTTCAGGAAGGTTCAAATGATATGGAGTTTAAGGGCCCCCCCACCTCAGTCTCTTTGTCTCTGTGACTCACCCCCCCCTTCTATCCAGCAGCTCCAATCCCAGCTTCAGGAAGGTTCAAATGATATGGAGTTTAAGGGCCCCCACCTCAGTCTCTTTGTCTCTGTGACTCACCCCCCTTCTATCCAGCAGCTCCAATCCCAGCTTCAGGAAGGTTCAAATGATATGGAGTTTAAGGGCCCCCACCTCAGTCTCTTTGTCTCTCTATCTCACCCCCCACTTCTATCCAGGAGCTCCAATCCCAGCTTCAGGAAGTTCAAATGATATGGAGTTTAAGGGCCCCCACCTCAGTTTCTTTTGTCTCTCTGACTCCCCCCCACCCTTCTAATCCCCCCCATCCAGTCTCTTTGTCTCTGTCTCCCCCCCCTTCTATCCAGCAGCTCCAATCCCAGCTTCAGGAAGTTCAAATGATATGGAGTTTAAAGGGCCCCCCCTCAGTCTCTTTGTCTCTGTGACTCCCCCCCTTCTATCCAGCAGCTCCAATCCCAGCTTCAGGAAGGTTCAAATGATATGGAGTTTAAGGGCCCCCACCTCAGTCTCAGTCTCTGTCTCACCCCCCCCCTTCTATGCTCCAATCCCAGCTTCCCCCCCACCTCTCTCTTTTCTCAGCTCCACCCCCCCTTCAATCCCAGCTCCAATCCCAGCTTCAGGAAGGTTCAAATGATATGGAGTTTAAGGGCCCCCACCTCAGTCTCTTTGTCTCTGTGACTCACCCCCCTTCTATCCAGCAGCTCCAATCCCAGCTTCAGGAAGGTTCAAATGATATGGAGTTTAAGGGCCCCCACATCAGTCTCTTTGTCTCTGTGACTCACCCCCCTTCTATCCAGCAGCTCCAATCCCAGCTTCAGGAAGGTTCAAATGATATGGAGTTTAAGGGCCCCCACCTCAGTCTCTTTGTCTCTCTGACTCCCCCCCTTCTATCCAGCAGCTCCAATCCCAGCTTCAGGAAGGTTCAAATGATATGGAGTTTAGGCCCCCACCTCAGTCAGGAAGGTTCAAATGATATGGAGTTTAAGGCCCCCACCTCTGACTCTCACTCACCCCCCTTCTATCCAGCAGCTCCAATCCCAGCTTCAGGAAGGTTCAAATGATATGGAAGTTTTAAGGGCCCCCACCTCAGTCTGTCTCAATCTCTGTGACCCCCCTTCTATCCAGCAGCTCCAATCCAGCTTCAGGAAGGTTCAAATGTGATATGGAAAATTCCCCCTACACCTGAGCTTTGGACCATTTTTTCTACTTCACAACAAAACTCTTCCTAACAAGTATGGATGCCATCAAAACGTATCAAAAATTGTTATTTTCATTTGCCCTTAGTGCAGATTTCCTAGCAGTCAAATTTCATGTAGTTCTGCCAACTTCAATTCAAATTTCCCCTGTTTTAAGTTATCAAAATGTTAACACTCCTGTAAAATTTGGGTCGTCATCCTTTCTACCATACAATTCGGGATTTTGCATAGTGGGACAGGCATCAGGAACCGTGGCCCAAAATGCTGTAAGAGACTAAATGTTTTGAAAGTAACGTGTTTTATTTTTTAAAAGAATAGAAGCTACCAACAACTTGCAGATTGATTGGCCTTCCCAAGATTCTTTTAACATGTCTTAAAACCAGTCACTGTAAATAATGTTTTTTTTACTGCCAATGTTGGTATAGCTCCCAAGTTTGAAACCTCAACTCCTTGTATCTTTTTTGCATTGAAACTAGAATTTAATCCTCAATTCCAGAACCAGCCAAAGATGTAAAGACCCAGCAGTTAAATTCCTGAAAAGTTTCTCTTTACCCAGATAAAGGTCCAGCTTGCAACAAACCAATAAAACATTGTTTTCACTTTTTAAAGGCAAGATACTCCCATGGTTGGAAAATTTCCTCGTTTCCAATGAGGAGTACAGCGGCTCCCGCGCCCCCCTGAGGGGAAACAGGCTCTGACTAAAGATGGGTGCGCAGTTTAAGGCTCCCAATCCCTGGTGCAACGGCCATTGGGCGAGTGCATTAATATCATCCAGCCTGGAAGTGGCCACTCATCGGAATTTTCATTGGAGCTTGCAAAATGCCTGCACTCATCCGGGGGTGGGAGGGAGTGGAAATGGCTGTCCCAAAGAGAAAACCCTCCCTACCCCCCCCCCCAGCCCAAAACACAGACAAAAAGCTCATCCCACGGCTTGAGTCTCTCAGACTTCCCCAGCGTTTTAGACACGGAAAAATACTATTCCCCAGCCCTTCCACTTCAAATTCATTTTTCAGATAATGCCTTCAGGGGGCGTCGTCTTTAATCCCTCCCTCATTCGAATCCAGGATTCCCTTAAAGTCGATGCAATACCACTTTTTTATTATGACAAATCCTTTTGTTGATTCTAGCCGATCCGCCACCCCTTCGCACCTGGAACGGCGACTTTGTTTGTGCTCTGCTTCCAATATCTGGAGGACTTGCAATCACCAAGGGAAACAGGGAAGAAAGGATCATATTAAGAGGAAGTCAGGAGGAAAAAAAGCAGGCTGCATGAGGCATCAGCTAGATCACTTGAAATTCCAGGATCTGAATGGAATCGAAGGATCCAGGGAAGGACAAATTTCAGGATAGGACATAGGGAAAGAGGAAAGAAGGCTGGCCTCAAAAAGGAGAATACAAGATATACTGGAAGAGATTTCACGGAAGGCTCTAAAATGAGGAAGGGAGGGTGGAAGGAAGGATATTGGACATAGCAAGAAACTTGCTTAAAGAGGATAAGCCAATGCAGGCAAGGAGGCATGGAAGGATGGAGGGAAAGAATGGAACTAAGGGACTCGGACTAAGCAGGGAAAGGGTTGCTCAAACAACAGGATAGGAGCAAAAGAGGAAAGACAGGCAATTTCAGGGGAAAAGAGGGCTCACCCAAATTTGGATAGGCAGGACAAAGGGAAAGGAAGGGTGGTTAAGGGGTGAAGGAATGATAACAAGTAAGAGTTGGTAAGAGATAAGAAAGCATGTGACTACGGTGGGAGACTCAGGACAAATTCCGGTGTGCATGTTAATGCAGAGGTCTACTTGGAAAAAACATAAATTTAATTCTTTAAGGAAAATTTACTATTTACAGTCACTCGGGGGGGGGGGGGGGTAGGCAATAACTGTTTGAATCTTCGGGAAATGGGGCTTCACCATGAAAAATTGGGATTGAGAGCACTGCATTAGTGATAGCTGAATATTTTTTCCCAACTTTACTTTTTTTCTTTATTTGTGTCACTAGTTTTTATAATTATCATCTTTAATTGTAAACATTTTGCCGACACCCAGATCCCTCATTATTTCACTGGAGTCTTAGTTCAATTTGCCACTATATTCCAATTTCTCTTCTTGCTTTAACATCATATTCTTAGTTATCATTTTTGTTTTGTTTTTATTAATTTTTAATCCTGCCACTTCGCCATATTCTTCTAATTTTGAATTAATTTCAGACTGGATTCCTAGTGGATCTTCTAAAACAAATTACTAAATCATCGGCGTAGGTTTGGGTCTTATATACTTAATTTTTAAGTCTTAAACCTTTTATTCCCATGGTCCTTCCTAATTTCATTTAACCTTTTCCAGTTGGTTAGTATAAACAGCAAAGGAGAGATGGGGGCATCCCTGTCTAACTCCCCTTTTTTATTTCAATCTTCCAATGTTTCTTCTCCTGTTCATCAGAACTTTTGGCTGTTGTGTTATAAAGTTTTTCTATCATTTTTGTAAATTTTTTGAAATTACCCAGCATCCAGAAATTGCAGTAGTTTATAAATTTCCAAAATTACGTTGTCGAATGCTTTTTGGACATCTAGGAAAAACCAGTACCAATTGCTTGCACAAATTCTTGGATCCGCCTCATAAATATGTAGAGAAATAAGGATGACTTCAAGTATTAAAAAGTGTCTGTGAGGTAAAAAAACCATTTTGGTCATGGTTGTATTTCATTTAAAACTTTCTTCCGGCCGCATAATCGCTGCAAATATTTTTAATCGAAATTGAATAAAAAGTCTGTAGTTAGACTTGTTAAATGTTTCTTCTTTTGGGATTAGCAAGTCTATTGCTTCCATCCGTAGACCATGATCAATCAGGTAATGGCTTTCCTTAAAACTGTTTCGTTTGCCCTATGCTATGATAACACTGAAAAATTAATCAGTCTCACTAATCTATTCTCCATTTCTATCTATCATAATCTAATCTATTCCGGATTATCTATCATCTATAATCTAAAAATCTGATCATCCATTCATTGATGTTTATGTTCATGAAAGCACCAATCTTTTAATCATGTATTATGTTCCTAATCTATCTATCTTCTATCAAGTGTCTTTATCTCTCATCTATCTATTTGTCTATCAAGGGGAATCTCTATCTATCTGTAAATGATCCTATCTTTTTTTTGTTCAATCTGAACAATGATCCTTCAGCTAGTTTTACTTAATCTAATATGTACTCCAAAGACTTCGAAAGTTGCAAAATTTTCCCAACCCTTCCATCCATTCATTCAGTATGCGCAGATTGAGAAGGGCCAAATCAGAATCAGGTATATGTTGTGGCCTCAGCAGAAAAGCCGTATGCTGGCTCCACCAAATTGAGAGTGAAGGTAGAATGAGCTCCCTTTGTGGGTCAAAACAGCTGATTAAGTGTGCCTGGAGAAGTTCTGTGTCAGCCCCACCTAAAGATCCTGAGGCATAGCAAAAAACGGTGAGAGCCCATACATTCTGAATATAGCCAACTTGGCTTGCCAAGAAGGAGGAGTGAGAAATCCTGAAAAAACTTAGCAGGGTAACAAGGGGGTCTATTTGCTAATTGAGGTAACTCATAGCCCATGAAGACGCAGAAGCATTGGGTGTAATGATGCAATCTTAACCAAGATCTCTAATTACTATTAGCCCCTTAAGGACTCCCCCTATAAAAAGTCAAACCAACTTTGGCACACAGTCCCCCCCTATCACCAGACCTCTTTAATTTTAAGCCAAATAAGATCTTCCTGGAAAGGAGTCACTTATCTCTCAATCCTCGGATACTATCTATTCTCTAATGAATCTGATCCTATCATCTCTAGTTACATCTGTAAACCTACCCATCAATCTATCTATCTAACATCTACTCACAATCTATCTATCCCTTATCTACAAGATCTGTAGAATCTATGCACTATCTGGGCAAAGGACTTGGTATCTAACATTTTATCTATCTATGTTATGATCTAATCTATCTATCTATCTTATCTATCTATCTATCCAATCTCTCTATCTATCTATAATCCTCAGGTGTTCTGATCATCTCTACACACTTCATGGTCCTATAAACTTCCAGTGTGCGTTTCTAGCATCTCTACATTGCAAAACCAATCTTCTATCATCCTTCTATCAATCTTCTTCCATCGTAGTGTATCAAAATGTTAAATCTGTGTTAAAGGAACAGGACCAAGGATAACACCCCCCCATTCACCAACAGTCCCACCCATTCCATATAATTGAATTAAGATCAGGCTATTCCTAGTTATCATGTAGCCCCTAGTGGTTCATTTTTCATTTTATTCCTTCGTTTGTTTTACAGTATAATTCGAGGAATCATACTTATTCCGGGGATTTCCATACATAGCTTTGAAGCCGACTCTTCAGTAGCGACAACTGCTATGGAGATGTGGTTTGGTCACTGACCTTCTTAAATGCCTGCAAACCGAATCGTTGGAGGTCCAATAATGCCTAACCATAGCTCGAGGAAAGATTTACTGTGAAGCCCAAGCCATCCCGAAGAAAGAAAGTCTCAGTTCAGGGAGCATTTTCTAATCGCCATACCCAGGAGGAAAGATTCCAATTTAAATCAACTTTCAAAAATCCTGCCATACATGAGGAAAAAACCCCATTCCAGCAAGTCCAGCAATGTTCCCCACCCCCCTATCCAATTTCCACCCTCCTTAGGCCCATAGAAATAGAGCCAGGATGTCCTCTCTCCATCCATAGTTCCATGGAAAGAAACCCCACGAACCTTCTTCTGATATTCCAAAGGGATTTTACACCAGGATTCTCATGGAACAACCCTTAAAATGAGTTAATCATAGAAGTGATTACACACCCTGTAACCCTTTTGAACCCATTTCTAAACCTGTGATTCTGTTTCCTGGCCATAAGCCTCCTGCCACAATGGGAACAAAACCCTGTGGCCCTCACTGAGTTTGACTATTGAACTGCTACAGACTTGCATATATCTAAAGTGTTTCCCTTGCATCCCTTGATCTCCTTGCCAAGATCTTTCAAAAGCATCAAAAACATCCCAGCTCTGTGATGGTAACAATCTGGTTTCTACAAGACCTAGCATGGACCAATTATCCTCAACCCTGAAACAAAATTCTACCTAGACAACCCAATTTCCTAACCATACCAACAGCTTAGTATCCCTCCCATACTCTTCGCCTCAACTCAATTGGACAAGACACTGGAAAATAAATCTAAAAAAACCGAAGGAACATGGCAGTTTTTTTTCTTTTAACTTTCTCCCATTTCCTCAGACACTCTGAATTAGACAGAAAATGCAACCCTCATTCCTAGTTTCGCCTTCAAAATGATATTTACTTGTTGCTCTCATTGGAGCCGATTCTCAGCTCCCTATCCTTGCTTGTTTTCTGGAGATTTTCATCTCTATTTTCCTTCTTTACTGATCTCTCCCTGTCCTTTTCTCCTCCTGACCAGGTCACAAATCAAGCTGATCCGTGCTAAAACCAGTTCTCAAAACACATGAACATCATTATAGAAGGAACATTCTACAAAGACACCAACTCTTCAGGACACCCCCTGAACTTAACTGACCCCCTGCCTAGTCCCACCTTGGTGGACCCAAAAATGAATACAGACAAAATAGCACCAGGAACAACTCCTTGAACTCTGAATCCATTAGAGGCAATTATCCAAGGAGGCAAAAGACACTCTCTGTTCTATCTCTAAGTTCTCACTTCAGAGAAGGGAAAAAGTGTGTAAAGTCGCGATTCCTCTCTTCTATGATCCTACATGGAATTGCTGGCAATTGAACACAGGAACAGAAAATGGAAATTCGTTGAACGGGATTCGATGAGAAGAGATTATGAAGCTAACCCTCTAGTCTCATGCAAATATTGACCCCCAATCCAAGGAACATTGAAATAGATTCAACTTAATGGAGCTGCCAATGACAACTCAGGGAGCAAGTCTTTATGAAGAACTCGACCAGTCCGCCTAGAATTTTGAAAAAGATACAGTTCTCCCAAATGAACTCTGACACTAGAAACATATCTGCTTCATCATAGGCATCCAATAAAGCGATTTTCTCAAAAAATGCCTACGAACAAGGGGACTGTCGATCAAATCATACCTCACAGTTTATGCTGTTATTAACATTCATTGTGTTCTTTCTATCAAGTCACAGTGAGATCCATTGCCCATTGAATAGTGAAAAGATATTTTGGCGAAATACAAGAGACTGTGTCCTCAACCAGTCTTTCTTGTCCCTGTGGAAAAGATCCGAGGAGATCCTCCTTCCATGTTCTGTCTGATTCAAAAAAAACCCCTCGCCTATGTTGTGCATAACATCTTTGTCCATCACCTAACTCGGATCATGTAGAACTCGTCACCAAGAAGTGCTGGTTTAAGCATTTACCCCCTAGTGTTCAATGTACTAAGAGGAGAAAAGAGACTCGGATTCCCAGCTCAAAGGCGAAGCACGTTTTCTGCTGGAGTTCCCATCATTCATACCGTCTCTTTCCTCCACCCTTGGAATCAGAAAATTGCAAATTTGATGACACGGGCCAAGGCAGACGAATTGTTTTTCCCCATCCAGATCAGTCTAGAGTGCCACGAATGGAGTACAGGGCCACTCAAGACAGAGCTGGTCATGTGAGTGGCTAAAGACCAGAGCATTCACGCCCCTCTGTGACGACCCTGCAGCTATCCCCAGTTGAGAAACTACAACATCTCTACCCTGGATAAAAGCGGCAAGCCAAATAAGTTTACAAGTCTAAATGTACGTCATCTCGAACTGTGTCGATGCTTAACCCTATATCTTCAAACAAACGTAGATGAGAAGATAAAATGATCTTACCCTCATCTACCTTATCAGAACAGATAACTGCAGAATAAGTGTAAACTATATCGACGCATTCCTCCTATATCTTTGTCACTAAATTATCACTAGGACCGCTTTAAGAAGTCCTGGTGCCCATTCTAATACTTGTTTTATCCACTATTGGACTCCCTATTTTTTTTATCCCTTAAGTCTGTTCTATTTTCGATAAAATTCCGTTCCTTAAATTATTTTTCCAGAATCGTCCCTGGTAGGAGGTCTAGGCATCGCCTAGGCCATGGCTGACATTCTTCCTATCTAATCTCATCCCCCTTTATTTTGAAAGTCCTTAGTACCACATCATTTTGTGCTCGTGATCAGGATTATAGCGCATGTGTTTGAATGGCCGCGTCATCAATGGAAA
Organism: Natrix helvetica helvetica; assembly: GCA_029890345.1. NCBI lineage: Eukaryota > Metazoa > Chordata > Lepidosauria > Squamata > Natricidae > Natrix > Natrix helvetica. The sequence goes on from JAKRSI010000967.1 coordinate 253,416, forward strand.
ACGTCTTATAATTCCCTCCAGGTAAACTGAGATCTTTGTAACCTGTATCTTTTCTGTGTCAGTGTAACGTCCATACCAATCAAGTGCATATGTATCTTCTCAATTGACTTCTTGATCTCTAGGAGTGTAAAATCATTTCTCACAGTCGTGTGTGTGTGAACTCTTCATTCCCTTCCCTTGCGTAAAGTAGGTCTACTCTAATATGGCTTAGCTGCTTTTAGACAGCGCTACGAAAGACTTGATTCTCTATAATCAACCTTATCCTTTGCATTGCGGCGACAACGAAAGACCCGATTGATCGCTTGATGTTAGTGCTTACATTCTCCTCTAATCGTTGGGTTGACCTTCTTTGGAGAGGAACTTTCTCCACTCTCAATTACCCAGCCTTAATAAACGTTTCATTCTGTCCCATTATAACATTTGATCCTAGTGTGCTGGTCGTTCCTTATGTTACACCCACGTTCGCTTTTGTCCTAATGTGACTCTATAGTCGAGTCACTTGACCCCTGCCTGATCCTTGGACGGCATTTCCTCCCCATACAAATACTGTGATGGCTGCCCGCGCCGCATATTTGTATCAGCTGGTTCTGCTTAATATTCCTTGGAATACTTCAATGGCTAGTAATTTACTTTTCTTGCTCAGTTTTCATCTCCCTAATTGTGATATTAAAACCCATGTCTTATGTTTCACTTCCCAGTGTTTTCTTGGGTCATTGGACTTAACAATGGTGCTCTAGAATCTGGAACTGCAGGTGTCACTCTAGGCATTCAGGATCAAAAACTTTCCATTCCTTAGATCTTGAGTTGTTTATCAAATTAAGATAAAGGGGTGGTGGGGGTAAGAAATTTCATCGTTTCCAAAAATGCCTTGCAGACCTCTCACTGTTAGGGTCCGACTTTTCATTTTTTCCAAATCTGATCTTTAATTAGCTTTGATTATTAGCTTTCTCTTAAAGTCCCGGTAGCATCAAACAACTGGGCGCTTGGGTTCTAATCTAACCATATCATAAGAGTTTGAATGTCCACGGTCTGAAACCTGCACTGTCAAAGCTCTTAAGTTCGCTTAGCGTTTAAGTGCTTCCAATCAACCCTAATTATTGGTCATCAGTTGAGGAGGAATTATTGTTCATTTTGTCCAATCGGAATACATCGTGGATCCCCTTGTTTCCCTTCATGCCTACTTTTTAAAACAAAGTTGTCTGCTATGCTTGATTTTCCTGTAGGTCTTCCCCTCAAGCAAGTACTTGTCCCAGTATTTATGCTCAGGGTGTGTCATATGTTCACGCATTACTATTTGGTGTTTTCGCTTCTTTGTATAGTTTAGTGGGTTAAAAAGCTTGGATTGTTCACACTGTCATTCAAGATGTCCGACCCTGCAAAAGGTCTTATAATACTTGCATAGCCTAGACTCTACAGGGTTTTCTAGACTTCCCCCCAGTCTATTAGGAATTGAGCCCCTCTTCTTCACGTATCAGCTCCATTCTCATCAAATTGGTTGCGCGAGCATATGTCCTCCTGTTAGAGAGATTCTGTTTTTTTCAATATATATGGAGAGACTTCCAAGGCTGCTTTTATTCCCTTCTCTCATCTGGTTCTTCTTATGGCATCCATTTATAAGCTCCCTGATGCTTGTAGTGGGCTGGATAGTCATCATCCAGCCTTAGTTCGTCCTCAAGAAGTAGAAAAAGGAGATATCAGCCCTCATGTCTTAATCGGTGAGTTTCCAATTATGTTATATCTGGAAACCTCATAACTCTGTGCATTTTATGTCAGAGACATTTGAGCTTTCTAACGAAGATTGAATGTCCAGTTGAAGGTCAGACATAACCTGTGAATTGTGCCAACAAGCTGCTGACCGTCACCCATGAGGAAATTGTTTGAATTAGAAAAAGATCCATTACCACAGTGGACAACCCCATATGATAATCTTTAGGCCTTCCTGCTGTCTACCCGTCCGTAAGTCAGCTAGTCTCACGCCAATTTGTTAACATGGGTGATTCAAAACTTGCCAGGCCATCTTAGTTTAATGGCGACAGAGATGAGGGGGCTATGGAATGGAGGAGTCTGTTTCCCCTCTAAGCCAGCATGGATGGTTTTGGCGCTCTGTGTCTTGTCTATGCCAGAACCAACCAGGAAAATCTTGGATAAAAGCTCCAGATGTCCCAAGTTTTTCATTGACCCAGGTCTAGCCTTTAGCATGAGATCATACCCACCTCTTAGTTAAGGGCTCTGAAAAGGAAAAAGGGGTGGGCAAACTAATCTAGGCCAAAATTAAATTACAAACCGTTTTGGCCCCATCTCATGAGAACAAGAACACCTTCTGGTTCCTAATAAATATGTGTGATTGAAACCACAATGCTGCACTCTATATGTAGGGCCTGAACAACCAATAGCTATTAGAGGGAGTTGGCGATTGAACCCCCTTAAGGTGGAAGTCATTTCTCACATGACAACTATCTTTTCTGGGCCTATTCTCTAGGATAGATATTATTCGAACAGATGTGCTTAATGGCAACTCGAGGAGGAAAAAGCCAGTCCTTAGGGACAATTCTTGGATAGAGGCACCTGGCCTAGCACCTTGGCGTCCATGACATGGTCATTATGTTTGGGGACCCGGTTCTAATGGAATATTCTCTGTGGGCTAACAACCTACCCAATTGTCCTTTTTAACTTGCCCTGGAGTGATCTTTCTGTAACCTGACGCTGATAAGTAACAATACACCCCCTTGCTTGGGTCTTGCCTTTCCTGGAGAAAGGCTCGTTACAGGACCAAGATCCCCGGCTGGGTTTGTGTCCCCCCTGGAGAAAAAACTCTCTCTTGACCCCTATCTTTTATTTGGAGTTAAGCGAAGCTCAGGGCCCTAATCCTGTATTTTGGTAAGATAACTTGAACAAGGACAGGTATTTGGCCTGTTTAGATGGCAGGATGAGTAACAAGCTGATGGAGGAGGGGGCCATGGATTGTCCCAAGGCTTGTCCTTTGCTTTGGTCCTGTTGCCAAGATCAATGGGAGGAGATCAAATGGATCTATGCAACACGTGTGTCACACCCTATTCTGAGTGGCAGACAGCATATTTCAAAATGCTGGACGCTCGTCACCGCCCCGCGTACCTAATGGGGAAGAATTTGCTTTCAAGAGCCAATGGATTTCACAGAGCTTACAGCTTCCTGATCTGGAATTGCCTGGATGCTCTCTGGTTGGGTACATCATACTAACAAAGATGCGCAGGAATTGCACCCAAATTTGGAAAAAGAAGTTACTGCCAAAGGACACTGAGTCAAAACAGCTTATGCCAAATTATCTGAGTTAAATTTAGTGAAAAATTGGTTAGCTAAAATGCCTCAAACAGACTTCCAGATTATTGTTTTTGCTTTAGGGGTATTGTGATATGGCATGATAACGCCCGCTTACAAGTTCTACGGCCATTTTAACCTAGTGTCTGTTGTCTTGTTGACCACCCCAGGGCACGACCCTGCTTGTCTCCAGTGTATCTTCCAAGTCCGTGCTTCTAGAAGCTTCAAGTTGATATGGATTGCCTAAAGGACAAGGAGGTGCTTCATGTCATGTGAACACCTATCCTTCTCATCTAGCAGCTGAGAATCTCTGGGGTCTAATCATCTGGTCATCTTCAAGCCTATTATCTGGATTTAAATGCCTATCCCCGACCTAGATCTATTGTCTAGGTATATCCAATCCCCTCTTATGCCCATCCCAAAGACATTCGCAAAATTCAGGAACTACCTACACAATAATGGCCCCCTTGTACCATTCTCACTATCTACAAGCCTATCCGTATTCTGAAGCTCTTCCGAGAAAGTTTAGGAGTCAGAAGCTCAATTTGGACTGTTTTTTAAATGCCACTTTTTCTTCCCCCCTCAACCACCTTTAATATGGACCAACTTTGAGAACTCACTCCCAAATCATCTGACTCTCTAGGGAAGTGAGAGTAGCTATAGTCTAGCCTGCCTGGGATTCGAAAAGCTTCCAAATGATATCCCTCCCCTAATTAATTTAGAGAGCCAGCGCAGTGGTCATTGTAATTCAATGTTAATTCACCCATTTCATTCTACTCCACATCTCCAATCATCATGGATCTAGCTTCAGGGGTTTGAAGGATATTGAATCTTGATTGTCCCTTGACAATAACTTCATAATTCTTTAATTAAGTGACTCTTCGTGCTGAACATCTTGATTATTCGAGGACCAGTAGCTCCAATCCGAAGAGAAGTTTCTGAGAGGAAATAAAGATGGATATGGCACCCGAGCTTTATGGGACCATTATAAAAAATGCCCTCTAGTGAGACCTGGGAGAAACATTGTTAACATTCACAGATCTAGTTTGCCATCCCCTTACGAAGCAGCTGCTGACAATTTGTCAGCTGTAAGGAAGCATATAGTTGTATTGAACATGCATATGTTTTAAAGGGTACCTCCAAACTTTTCAGCTGTCTCTTGTCTTTGACAAATAGAGCTAGGCCTCTAAATATCTGGAACCTGCAGTAAAATCTGAATCACCTGAGAACGTTACCCCATGCGGCTTTTCAGATTTTAATCTTACCGCGCATTAAAGAGATGCCAGTCCTTTTTTTCCCTTTATTTAGTGAAGCAGGGTCCTTAGTTTACGGAGTTGGTCCACCCATAATCCCTTTGGAATGGGAAGCTGGTAATCCTTTTTTCAGGAGACTTGAAATGATATGTGCCCAGTATTTTGGTGATCTTCTTGCCCTCCAGTTCAGCCCACCTTGATTTTTATGAAGAACATCGTTGCCCTTTGCCTTCTGATAAGCTAAAGCTGAATGGTTGTTGCCTTAAAGGAACCTGCGAGTCAAATTAGGATTGAAGAGTTTCTGTTAAATTATTCCATTACCCGCCCTTTGTTCCCTAAATGTTATTTGGATCACTAGAAGATTGAAAAGCCGCAATTCTGAGCCTCCCTTACTCTGAAAAAGGTTCATTGTCCTTCATAAACTGCCTAATACTTAAATTTTTTCCCCCAGAATAAGAAGTGATCCCTTTCTCCTGTCAGCACTTTTCTACAACCATCTCACACGTATATACTCTTTTCCAATACTTTAATCCCCCTTCCTAAGCAAGACTTCAATAAAAAGAAAAGGTCTGATCTTCTAGCTTCAGGAAGCTCCAAATTATAATGAGACTACACATCGTTTAGAAACATCTAGCAACTGAATCAAGCTGCATCTCTCTTTCTACAAATCAAATCCCTCTGCCCTTCTCTGCCCTGATCTTACCAAGAGAGATCAATACTTCCAATTTGGAACAAGTTACAAAGCCAAGGGATTATGGCCATGCACTTTCGCATCCATTGCAATTGGATCCAATTGCGTTATGTAAATGCCTAATTTGGGAATTTATCTATGAAGATGCTTGTTTTGTTTTATAATCTGTTTGAATACAGCAAGCAGCAGTGATTTCATCCTAGTTATCAATGAACCCTGCCTCTCAGCTGGCGGAGGATAATTTGTCAACACTTGGTTGCAGCCTTTCAGTGTCATTTGGTCTTTCTGAAGCATTTTAATGTTTCACAGGACTTTTGGCAAGACACATGTGAATGTCATGAATTTCATGTTTCCAATGTTGAATTCTGTGTTTTGTTAGATACGGGTTAGATTGTATGTCACCTGAATCCTCAAAAACATTAGGGTCAGTAGGCACATTAGCACTGTGTGATGAAACACAATGACAGATACATTGACTGTTTGGGAGTAAAGATTATGGGTTCTCGTCAGAAATTAGATAGAAAGAAGAGCTGACATGGAAACTTGTGCTCTGGTGAAATCCGCCCCGGACACACAGAACAGAGATGCTCACCTTGGGCAAGTCTGCTTGTGAGGAAGAGAATAGAAGGGTATTATGATATAAAGATGAGGCTATTGTAACAAGCCATATAGGATGGAAACTGGTAATGTTTTAATCTGTTTCACATTTTAAGTTCTGTTAAATCAGGGAGCCATTTCTAAGAGGTAGAGGACCTGCTTTGAAGAACTCGACAGTGAGTGAGCGAAATGCAACATACAAGCAAAGTGCCTGAAAGAATTAACTGTTGAAGGGTTGCGATGGAAGTGTAGTTGCAATATTTTTCCAGCTCTTCTAAAAGGCTCATGAGTTTCAGAGAGAATTGTACACAGGGATGGGTAACATGATTGATGTGAAATACAATTGAAATTCTGCGACTATGTGAGTACTATGTAGCCTTTGTGTGTTAAGAACTAGTTTAATTTGACAGATGATCAGAGTGGCAGTATCATGTGGATGACTTGTAATTGGCCTAGTCCTGTAGAGGCGGAAGTTCCCAGGTGGGGTCCCTTTTGCAATGGGCATGTGGGGGCAGACTGTTATTTTGCAAGGACGAAAAACATGCAAAAACCATTTATCACCACTGGGATTGTAATGGGATATATAGCTACATAATATTCCATTTATTATTCTTATTTAAGTATTAAATGAATGAATTAATTTGGTATATTCCTTTGAATTGGGTCATACTCCCCCACCACCCCCCAACAACCCCCCCCCCCCAAGTGATGTTGATTTGCATGGCCCACGCACTATCAAATCTCATAATCCCAACGCACCAACCATGCCATGTCCCACCGTGTAATAGTGCAGGGGGTACATCCAAGCTAAAGTTAGAATGAAAATCTACCACTACCAGATAGGGTCCGTGAACGATACTGCGGCTACAGTAATAAAAATATTGAAATCACAGATTATATGGTGGAGGCTGTGGGTACAAAAGAGCACACATGGAAAATTCGGAATTCCCCCCCCTGAGATTGTTAGTGTTGCCACTGCAACTCCAAAGAAGCTGAGTGAGAGAAGAGAAGAAGCTATTCAATTCCTTGACTACCAATCCTGCTTAAGATAGGAGTGTAAACTATAGCTTGGCTGATCACAAGAAGAGTCTTTCTAATATTATCAGTTTGGAGAGGATAAGGTATAAAATTGATACAATTGAAATGCAGATGCCTTCTATATAGAACACTAATCTCCACCCACGAATTGAGCCAGAGACAGTATGTGGTAAGACTAGACCTATTGTTGGAAACTCTTAGATTCACCCATAACTGAGTGCTGAGATGATAGATAGGTGCAGTCAGGGTGGTTTTGCTTATTGAAATAGGCTGCCGCAGGGGGTGTAGAGATACAGAGAACTGCGGGATCGCGTTGATCACACACAAAGCTAACAACATGCACTAGTTCAGTGATAAATTGTTCTTCAATGATGGGCACAGCACGTACGAACAATGCTTACAAGTAAATATAACTGCACATGCACTCGAGAATTAAAAGAATGGAACAAAAAGTTGTGGCACAACACAGCAAAAGTTAAGCCCCAATTAGAACCAGTTGCTGGTGCGTGGCAGTACAATGAGGTCAACAAGATATGCTGTCTCACTTATGTAGTTACAACCAAGGCCTGGAATTTTTTTGTTACCTCTTTCGCTGGTGTAAGAAAAGAGGAGTGATCTGCAGCTAAACAATTCACTTCGACACACAAGTCCCAAAAGAATCGCTTTGTATTTTCCTGACCTCCATACCCTAAAAAAATACTCGGTCTCAAAATAAAGTCTCATCGACCTTAGCTCTTGGCATTAAAAATCATCATCCCACTGAAAGAACAGAAATCTATTTGGACATCAAGCCTTCCACTCTCAAACAACAGACGAGAAGGTAATTGACAGGGAAGTCTTTATTACATACATATTAGCAGTTTAGGTTTACTTCAAATTCTTTAACATCTTCAATCATACTTTATATCACTTTCTAACCATTTCACTGTATTAAACAATTGCAATGTACTTTTAATTCATTTCTGTGACCTAAGTCTCATTGCTTGCCTCCTCTCCCCTGTCTGTTGGCTGAGCCATGGCTCCTCCCCTTTCATATCTTGTGCACTGTCTCTTGTTCCGTCTAGAAGGTTTCTTTGGTGTTTTTCATGAAGGCTTCTGCCTCACCACTGAATTAATTCTCACTCTACCCACCCTCCCCAGAAAATCAACAATCCTTCTGGAACTAGCCACCTAAACCAGATATTTTTTTTCATACATT